>JBBBDQ010000373.1:1765000-2267500 GCA_037127315.1 Ascarosepion bandense
AATTTAACTTGCTCATATATTAGACATTTTATAAGGAAAAATTCATACTGCAGGGTCTTCTCCAATTTCGGGATAGGCTTGCAAAAATTGTGCTACATAAGTCATGATGGATTTTTCATCTGGTTTTTCTACATCCACATCTGGAGAAAAAAAAAAGACAATTATAGGTAAGATGCAGAAATTTTAACATGCATTTTCTTTTAAAACCTTTCAAATCATTTCTTCATTGATGGGTAAGTAACTGAGTTTATACCTAATTGTTAATTCAATGACAAAACTAATATATAAGATTCTTCCAGCCAGACTATTTGGATATTAAGCAAGAAAAGTTCAGTATTTATAAACATTTCTTCAAGTGATATTTTTATTTATATCTGGATGGCTGCTCATGCTATTTTTTTTTTCAAAAATTCTTTAAAGCTTATTTTATTTGCTTGTTGCTAATGTGGCTAGGAAAACTATTGAGTTTATGTTGTTTGATAGTCTATAAAATAATCCAAGAAAAAATGAATTTAGCTCAGTTAATCCTGTTTTTCATAATAGTTATTTCATATGTGTGAAAACATTTACTTTGATAATTAAAAAAAAAAAGGAGATTTTGTTTCTTCCTCACCCCCATACAGTAAAGTTGTAAAATGGTGACTATTAATGTCCACTAAAATATCAAGGAAAGGGATAATATTATTTATGCCAAGTTCATAATTAAAGTACAAAGAAGAGATTTCATAAACAGTTTCTTTAAGGCTTTTTATTTGTTTTTTGTTAATATGATTGTTGTCCCTATATCACACTGGGTTTTTTTCTAAATGATACATATAAAAATTAGATAAAAGGTGCACACAGTTATTTAAGTTATTGAACGATTTTATTTTTTAATACACCCTTGTGCAAATTAATTGAAACAAAACAAATAATGTCTTCCTAGGATTTTTCACACTTTCCCTGATCACGTACATGTTATCTATTGGTGTTGTTTTTCCCTTCCAACCACATTTTTCTTTATGTTTTGGACTATTGGATTCAGTTTATATCTTTGCCTTGATGACATGACTGACAGGTGAAAGCCTGGCACCAAGAATATCTGCAGTCTCTTTGTAAAGCTTGCCAGTATGTTCGTGCAGAGTTAAAATTTTTGTACACTTCCATGGAGTAATGTCCATCACAGATAATGGCTATAGGACAACTAATCAACAGTGAATACAATGTCTGGGCATGATAAAAATCAAATGCAATCATGGATGGCGTAATATTTTTTAAGGCCAAACAAATGTCATCATACACCCCAAAAATAAATTCATACTACTGCACACCACTGCAAATGATCTAATCTGTGGAAAAAGGTAGAAATCAATTACACCCTGTCACTCCAGTTGGTCTAAAACTGACTGTATGGTAAAAAAAAGGAAACTAAAGCAGTTGTTTCAATTAATTTGCACAATGGTGTATATTCTGTTTTCCTGACAAATTATTCTTTGAAGATACATTACTTAAAAATTTAAGAAAGCAAACTTTATAGAATATGACATTTAAATTTAAATACATCTATGTTGAAAACACTACAAAATTCAAATATTACTTTAAAATATTAGAAAGGTCTGTAATGTAATCGATCCTGACAGAATATCTTGATTTCAGTCACCTTCCTACCAACATAATATGGCTTCTCACTGTCTTTTCTACAAATATTTTGATGGCAATTGTTCTGATGAGCTGTTCTTAGTACCTGAACTGCATGAATTTAATTGTGCTGCTAGATTGGTAAGTAGGTCTCACCATTTTACTGTTGAACTAGCTAGATGCAACCATCAGTTCTAATTTCTTACACTTTTCCCCTGTAGAAAACCCTTCAGATTTCTTGCTTCCCTGCCACTTACAATCTTCAAAAAATTAAATGTAACCTTTGTCAATGCAATCATAAGTGCAATATTCATCATCTATCTTCCTGAATTCTGTTCCTTTGACTTTTTCCTCACTTAAGTCTTCTCATTCAATCCATATAACACTATGTCCAAATGATATTGTTACCTTGCTTTGGTTGAAATGATTAAAAAGACATTAAAATTTTTTTTAAAAAACTCTTCACAATATGTGGAAACTGATCAAAACAGTAATTCACCTTCAGCATCAATAAGTCGAGGAATTCCGAGCTTATCTTCAGCTGTGTCAAAAGCATATTCAAGATTCATTCGTGCTGGCTGAGATTTGACTTGTTCAAGGTTGACAAGATCTGGTCGAATGTTGTGAATCATGGCATTGAAAGCAACTCCATCACGCCAACTTTTGCCAAAATCATTTACTTCAATGCCATAAGGTCTGTAGATAAAAGAAGTGACATAAAAATTAAACAAGAGAAGAAGAAAGATTTTTTAAAAATCAAATAGTAGGAAAAAAGACAGAAGACAGATAATAAAAACACAAAACACATGAGAAAAAGAAGTGAGAGGGGGAGATAAAGAGAACAAAGGAAAAAAGAAATAAAGAAAAAATTATAGAAACAGATACAGGAAAAAGAAAAGAAATGAAGAAGAGAGATAAGACTGAAAACAGAGAGAGGGTAGGATAAACCCGGACACAAAAAACGTTTACAAAACAGAAAACGGACACAAAAAACGTTTACAAAATAGAAACCGGACACAAAAAACGTTTACAAAACAGAAACCGGACACAAAAAACGTTTACAAAACAGAAACCGGACACAAAAAACGTTTATAAAACAGAAACCGGACACAAAAAACGTTTACAAAACAGAAACCGGACACAAAAAACGTTTACAAAACAGAAACCGGACACAAAAAACGTTTACAAAACAGAAACCGGACACAAAAAACGTTTACAAAACAGAAACCGGACACAAAAAACGTTTACAAAACAGAAACCGGACACAAAAAACGTTTACAAAACAGACACCGGACACAAAAAACGTTTACAAAACAGACACCGGACACAAAAAACGTTTACAAAACAGAAACCGGACACAAAAAACGTTTACAAAACAGAAACCGGACACAAAAAACGTTTACAAAACAGAAACCGGACACAAAAAACGTTTACAAAACAGAAACCGGACACAAAAACATTTACAAAGAGAACCCAGAAACAGTGTCAAAGAGAATTAGAAATAAGAAAGAGAGAATACCAAATACAGGAATGGGTGCGAAAGAATGAAAATGGGAGAAAACTGGAGACAGAAAAAGATTGTGAAAATAATATGAATTGACCAGAAAGAGAATAAAAGAGAAATCTGTGTGAGTGAAATAATAGCATCATTAGCCAGTCTTGGGTTTTAAATTAGACCAGTAGTTCCCAACTTTTTCTTCTAAACCACACACTCACCTATGCATCACCAAAATTCTGACCCCCACCCCCTCAAGATAACATGATATATAATTCTTCTTATTAAAAAAAGTGAACTCATTCATCTGGAGGAAGCCTAAACTTAACTTTCCTTAAGAACTTAAAACTGCATATATGCAATAGTATTATCATTTAATTTTAAAAGTTTACAATATTGTGTTACTAATATAAATATATATTATATACAGTACATACATAATTACACATATACATACACACAAATACTTTTTTATGTAGGTATACTGTATATGCACCATATGTATTAACACACACACACACACACACTCATACAGACTCACTAGGAAAAATTCACTGTTAATAACTTGTGAGATGAATAGGAAGTTATCTCTTCAATGACTTTAAACAGAATGACAAATACATTTCTGTGCATAAGAATTGATGCAGATTTTCTGGTTGAAAAACAATTTATAAGAAATATACATATATTAACCAATCATAGAACAAAATAATATACTTGAAAGTGATCCTCTTTTGATTTCAAAAAAAAAAAAAAGTATAGGTATTAGTGATTTTGTTGCATCTATTCAGAGGGCTCAATTTTAGTGCTTCCCTTGACCATGTCAGGCAGACACTACTGCCTTACCCCCTCATCCTATCTCTCATGCTGCTTTTTCTCTCCTCCTTCTTCATCAAGAACATTTCGTAAAGCCAGACACAAAGAAGAAGACACAGGAAATGAACATTTACTTGAGTGGTTACATCAAAGACATCAATGACCAAAACTATACACCCACTCCACTCATACACAATTATCTCATGGAAATTCAATCTTTTACTGCCTTCACACATTCAACAAATTCAACTTCTTATCAACCTTGTACCAGACAAAGAACATTCTGAAGGTCTTCTTATCATCCTGGTACCAGACAAAGAACATTCTGAAGTTCTTCTTATCATCCTGGTACCAGACAAAGCAGTATAGCCCGGTGTTGCTCAGGTGTAATGAAAGATTTAAAACTAATCCATGATCCTGGAGCTCAGACTCTTTGGACGTTGGCATGAAAGATTAAAAAGCAATAGTTGTTTCCAGTTAAAGCGAAACCGTAGACTGAAAGAAAAATGAATGGATGTAAATCAAATTTTGGTTTCCTGGTTTCGATATCAAATTTTCTGCACTATTGTAAAAACTGCAACCTTGAAACTTCTGAATATTGTTTCTTATGTCTTTGTCTATGAATGTATCAAATTTGATTAAAATCAGACCACTCCTTCTATAACCTGATTTTTTTATTATCGATTTGATATTTATCAGGGGTACCTTGACACAAAAACTAGCTAAGAACACTCGCAGACACTTATAGTACAACTGTGTAAATTTTCAAGAAAATTGGTTCAGCCATTTTGAAGTCTATAGGTAATGGATACACACACATACAGACAAAGTTCCATTTATAAATAAGTTTAGACTTAGATTTTATAAAATAAAATATTGTTAATGTTTATAAAAAAAAAAGATATTTTAATACAACATCTTGATTGCTTCTTATTTTTATTCATTTCTTATGGTGGACCAAATTAAACAAGGCCAAACCAAATCAAATCCAACCACTAACAAACATTCCTTGGTCCACCATAAACTCTTTCTTGAATTGTCCACTCTTAAATATCAAATACCATCCCACTTTGAGAACCATAGAATTAAAACCCTTTCACAAAAAATGCTAATGTTTGAATTGGTTTAAAAATCTCTACTTACTTTGTAATGGCATTTGCTGTCCAAGTTAACATTGCTTTTTTGACTCCTTCCCTTGGAGATTTTTTGCGGGATGTTTCTTCTGTTGTCTCACTCTGGCTTTGAACTGTCATCTTCTCAATCTAGAGAGGAAAAAGAGACTGAATTAGATTCAAATGTACGATTTAATTTAATCTTATTGAACCCCAAAAGGGGAACTAACAAGTTAACATTATGCTATCTCTAGATAATTGGGGTATATTTCACAATTGTTTGTGTAACAAGTTAACATTATGCTATCTCTAGATAATTGGGGTATATTTCACAATTGTTTGTGTAACAAGTTAACATTATGCTATCTCTAGATAATTGGGGTATATTTCACAATTGTTTGTGTAACAGGATAAATAAACAATAAAAAGCAGAAATGGCTTGTACAAAGTTGCTCAGATGAACAGTCTTATTCTACATAAATGTAAGTCTATGTCATTCTTTAATAGCATGACAGTCCTAACAGTAGATAAATCATTGTTTTCCACAAAGGAAAGTGAAAATATATACTTCTGATTGATTGAAATGCCAATTAAAATCTATTTTGTACAATAATTGATTTCACAGGATACATCACAATCAACAGATAATTCATATCAACTAATCAGTGGATACCTGGTGATGACTAGAGGGTACTTGGTTGGAACATTGTGTCTATAATAACATCTATATCAACCAATATTAAAACAATAGTTCAAAATAATACCAAGATATTGAAATAAATACTAAAAACCATTTTGTACATTTAGATAAATTTCAAATTATTTGTACAAATATAAAAGCAAAAGATACAACTGTTAAATCTTTTTATTTATTAATGTCCTTGCAATAAAAAAATCAAAATCCTCTTTAGATTGACACTACAGACTTTTATGTCACTCAAAGGGACAAAGTTTTTTTAGGAAAGTCAAACTACTTCTACAATGTCAGTTATTAGACAAAAGCAAAATTGATAATATACCTAAAAGTCAAAATAGTTGTTTTAAGGTCAAATAGTGACTTGTTAAATTATTTGTTATTTACATTTCTAAGGTAAAACTAGCCTACTTATTCTTCTTTATACCAATATTTTTTGTTTGAATTTCTGAGATGTGGTGATGGCTCTTTCAGTTACTTTGTTTAAATAAGTTATTCAATATAGCTTACCTGTAAATATAAGATTATTGTCCAAATAAGACCAAGAACAATGGAAGGTTTGCCATCAGCAATGTCAAAAGGGTTGATGTTGACCAATTTAATCTGAAAGGAAAATTTAAAATATTAATCAATATAAACTTAACTTTTTCTAAAACTCAAGATTTAATCTACACAAGCAAAAAAAAAATTAAATTCTTAGCCTGAAAATTTTTAGTAAAGAAAAATAAATGCATGCTTTTTTTATGTTTCCTATTTTTATATTTTAGCTCTAAAATATTCTTAATATTTTCAAAATTTATTTACTTTTTAACTTTTAATATTAATTTAAAATATATTCACCCAAATAATTTGGGTTAAAGAGAACTAACAAAGTCTGTTTGCTTAATATGAAAAACGACAGGTAAACTGCATGACTTAAAGAGGTGCTGCATCAGAACACCTGAGAATGGTGTTGGCTGGTAAGGTCTATGAAGAAGAATGAATTAATGCAACCTTTTTTTTTTTTTTACAGAAACTGTTTAATGTTATTGTTATATATACTTGTATATTTCCCAGCAACAGGAATTAAACTCACAACCAATAGTTAATAGAAACCAATGTTTTGTTGTTGTATTTGTCTATCTCATCTGTTCTTTGTAATGGTCTCTGTACATGGTGTTTGATATAAGCTCATGGTATTTCTTTCAGAGAGCTGACATTCAGTTGTCTGGTGAATCCATGACAGACCACTTTAGCAACAACAATGAATTTCATTTCTCTCTTATTGTTTAAAATTCCTTAACCAAGAAATAATCTCATTTTCTATCAGTTTTTTTTCTTTCTTTGAGGAAGGCATTTTGTGATATAAGTTTTCTCAACCTTTGTGCTACTGATTTTCAGAGAACCTATGTTAGAGAAATATTAATTTTACCACATCAAAATAAGTGTCTCAGAAAAAAACAAAATTGTAGTCAGTATATATGGAAGTGGGGAGAACTGAAAGAGTTTTTGATTGAATTAAAAACTTTGACATCTTGGAGAATTAACAAACAAAAACCTTGTCTGATTCATACCACTGCCTTTTTCAGGTGTGGAGTGTTCCCTTCACCCCAGAATATAGTGGCAAACAAAAATAAGCTGAGAAGTATATTTGGCATTATTTTCTTGAAAAAAGAGATTCATTTCTTTCCTTGTGATTTTCACGGGCTTGAAGAAAGCTGTAGAATGGATCTGCTGAAACATTTTGATAATGCCCTCATCATCCCATGATTGGTGTGGTCATAGGGCTACTGTGAAGTTGGATTCATGTGTAGTGTTTGGGGCAAGTGAATCTGACAGTTCCTATTCTTTTCCAGGTGAAAGTACATCTGATGTTCTCCAACTAGAAGGCTAATCTTGGTCACAGACACATGATTGCTGATTCCATGGAATCATCCACCCTGGCCACTGACTCCAGTCAAGAAAGCTCTAATCTTTAAAAAAACATGGCATATGAAAGAAGATAAAACTTTTCATTAAATTTCAGCATACATAGGGATATAGATCTATTGTGCTAGATGGATATAGATTAATCCAGCCTTTGTCAGATTCCATGGCAGAAAAACTTGGTGGGAAATCAATTTAGTTACTGACGATTCAAACATGTGGAAAATAGTAATGGATGGCATGATAACAGTAGCACTCATAGGGTAGTAAGGCCAGAAGCAAGTTAATAAATAAGATCAATAATTTGAATGAATCTTGGAATCCATTCCTTGGAAAATGACAGTAGGTTATCGAATAACTCATTTAAGACATTGTAGGCAGTGAATGCTGGACAATATCATCGAAAATGAGGACAAAACTGGAAGCAGCCGAAATGTGGTTCTACAGAAGGATGCTACGGATATCGTGGACTGAGCATGCAAGCCACGAGGAGGTGTTGGAAAGAATGGCAACAAAAAGTGTTATGTCGTGAGTAAGAAATAACTCAAAAACAGGAATAGGTTAATTGTTGTATTCTGTGGAAATAGTATTTACAAAGGTTATTAGTATCCAATACAAGAATAAAGGTTAATCGTCTCAACCGTCGTAAGACGTAGTATGAGCAATGGGTATTTCCGGGTCGTCACTGGAAGTCTACGACTGATTTGTCGATCGGCTGCTCGGCACACTCTCTTACATAGATGCCACCATTACTTTACATAGTAATGGAATAGTCCATTATAGCCGAATAGGCGCGGGCGTCCCGACAAAAAGGAAATTGATGCTGAGCATCAGGAAGAGACAAATGAAGTTCCTGGGACATGCAATGAGGAAAGAGAGCCTGGAGAACCTGATACTGACTGGTCAGATAGAAGGAAGGAGAGACAGAGGAAGGCAGCGGATAACATATTTGCAGGGTCTGATCAGGTGGATGACAGAACGGGGGTTGCCAGGTGCAACAGGCTCAAACATACTAAGAGCCACAAGGGATAGGGAGACATGGAGAACCATGATCGCCTATGTCAGGAAGGGACAGGGCACATAGAAGAAGTTTCAGTAAGAATCATAAAAAATGAAATTATATTCCCTCTTTTCAGAATCTCAAACAGAATATTTCCCTTGAAAGATATTGCCATTCTGTTTCTCAACTCCATTATTTTAATTGGTACTGCTACTTATTATGTTTTTGCATTTACACAATAAAATTGATATTGATGACATCTTAACTTTAGCAAGTGCTGCATATTTGCACTTAGTTGAAAAACGTATCTGTTGGTGGTGTTTCGTGTTATTGAAGAAGAGTTTTTATTTTTTTTATTCTTACCTCCCCTCCCCAAAAAAAGAAGGATCATTAATAAATCCATGGTTGGTAAGGTGCCATGTTATAGTGTCTTTTCCCATATTTTTGGTGAGGATAGGCAATGTAAAGAACACTATAGGCAAATGAGGTTATTAGAAGTTAAAATTGCAGTCCACTAATGATTGAATAATTTCAAATTGGCTGGTATTTGGAAAGAACTGTTAGCATATTTTTTATAAATCTAACTTATGTGTATTTCAAATTTTGCAATTTTCTCTCTTAATTCTCAAAAAAGAAAAATACTGCTTGAAACTAAAATAAATTCTTCATAATATAAGCAGAAGAAAAATTCCAAATTATGATTCAAATGCAGTTACCAAGACTTGTTTATTCATGCTATATAGATTTTAAAAAACTCCATTAAAATAAAATAAAAATTTAATATATGGCAACTTTCAAACCATTTTTTTATTGTAAAATTTAAAATAAAAATGTTATATGACTGTATTTTTCTGAATAAGGTTATGAATAGTATCACTAACATTGTGTATAAATTGTAGTTTTGTTCAACATGTAGTTTGAACAGTTTATCTATAATTTTAATCACTTGGAAATTGGAAAAAAACCTCTTATTGTAATCATTTCTCTCAAACATGCTGTGTCCACTCAACAGTAAGGATCTCTAATTACTCTTATTGTTTCAAGATGTTCTTTCAAAGGCTTACAATATGTGTGTACTTTAATAATTAGAAGATCCTTCACTGCATAAAGCTCCTTCACCATTGACAAAATCAAGTGGCCATAATCAGCAGAACCTATGACAGTTATTTAATGGAGTCTGAAACAGAAGGTGGGAAGTTATGTAAGGTTTTAACAATTGATATTTTTTTACCTTTCTTTTCTCCAGAAATTGCAAAGCAGTTGATATGTTACTGACAAAGTGTACTCTCTTCATCTTGGACCCTTTTTCCATTCGCTGAAAAGACAAAAACCAAAGAATTATTAAGGGAAAATTCCTGCAACCAATGCTTGCAGATAACTAATAAGACGCATGCCTTGACACATTACTGCATATTTAACATTTAATTTAATAAAGAAAACCAAGTAAGTTTACGGAAAAATGGAATAAAAAAAACTAAAAAAAAAAAAAAAAAAGCTGAAGCAATACAAGTTTGATTAGGTTTTATTTACAAATAGTTGTATGCCGAAGTGTACCTAATTATTGAATGGGTTGATTCTTTGGAAAAGAAATCAAAATTAAATGGAAAATAGCATTATAATGTAGGACATACAGTTGTTTAGTGAGTTTTGGCTTTTTATTTCTTTAGGTCTTCAAAAGAAAGCTAGCAAGTGTATATCCGGAGGATACCGTAGCACAATAGATAATAATGAATCTAATCCACCATATATTTAGTATAAACAGTTAAAGAAACAATTGTTGCTTATGTATCTTTTGAGTTTACTTACAACAATGGGCTTCTATGTAGTAACATCCTGACTTGAGGAAAATCAAACATACAACATGCCTAACTCACAAAGATCTTTGATCAAGAGGGTGTTTTTTTTTTGTTTTTTTTTAGTTTTTTTAATGTTTATATTTTCTTTTTAAATGACCTATGATGTGCGTTGTGGTGCAGTGGATATCGGCTCGGAACAAGAAATCAGGGAGCCAAGTTCGAATTCCAGTTGAATTCATTGCATTCACTTACGCGCAAATACCCTTGGGAAAGGTATTAATCCGTCTCTTCCTTCCAGTTATGGGTTAAATAACAGGACAGATTGGGTTCTATAGCCTTGGCTGGCAACCAGTCTACCACAGAAAGCAATGGCAACCTACTGCGGGATAGTCTTCTGCCCAGTCAGTCATGTCTCTTTCGAGACATGATTGCCCAAGCGTGTTTCACATATGGCACTTAACTGACTGACCTATGATAAGGCTGAAGGTCTTTTTAGAAAGGGATTTGCCTTTCAGAATAGAATATATTTTATAGATTAGTTTTGTTTAGCACAAAAGAAGTTGGCTTACATTCAAATCATTCTGAAAACACTAGTTCTTATGTGATTACTGAAGTTAAGCAACATCCAACCTGTTCAATATAAAATGGATGACAACTTTGGAACACAAGGTATTGAGACGTTCTCGTAGAATGCAAAACTACGCGTATTGGAATAATAGCTAAATCTTAATTCATGCAGATATATAAGAAGATTTGTGTTTTAATACATTAACTTGACTAGTATGTTTTTCAGCCTTCCTCAGTTGTGCAGTGGATTTGGAATGAGCTTAATGTTTTTCATTTATTTTTCCTAACATCCTAGGAGCTGAAAATGAAGACAAAATACAAAGTGAATTGTAAAGACTTTTTTTTAAACAAATGTTCACTTGATACAAGTTTTGAGAGCCACTCAAGGTAGTAGGGTTACTGTTAAAATGGTTATGGTGAATGAGGCATGCGAGATGAAAAAAGATAAAAAGTGATGATTATGAGATTAGTATCTTTTATTATTGCATGTCTCATTCACCATACTCATACTACCTTGGGTGGCTCTCGAGCCTTGTATCAAGTGACCATTACAAATTAATTTATTAGTGAAGACAAAAGTCATTACTCTAAAAGATATATGGAATGATAAAAACATTTGATACTAGAATTTCAGAAAACTTTCAATAATAAACAACTGTAAAATACAGACACTTCAAAGAACAAAAAAAACTTTTCTGTACATTGGGAATAATGGAAAACTACTACAAGCAATGGGTAATATTCTAATTATGACAGATTTCTTTTAGCTCAGGTCAGGCTTCGACCTGTTATTGGTAGCTTGTACCCCAGTACAACCTGCTGCATGGGCAGGTGGTTGGCACCTAACCAAACTCCTTCATTAGCTTTGCTGTTGGTGAGGAGGTGACATATCACTCTCTAGAATGATAAACAAAACCTGCTAAAGAGCAGAAAGGAGCTTCTTATAGGAACCAATGGCCAATGCTGAAAATAACACCAATCAGCTGACATATTTGATATTTGTCTTAAACCTATTAATGCTCTATCTCCCATATTGAGCACTTTGTTGAAAAGACTGCTCACCTAAATATCTTTTCTTTCTGGCTTCACATTATCTACTTTTTTTGAATGATATAATCATTTCACTCTAAGCAAGGCAATACTGCCACAAGTGCACAGGGGGTTACAATGAGAGGAGATGGATGACGGAAAAGAAAACAGTGCAGGTGATGTTTTAGAAAGAATAAGAGAAAGGTGGGACTCATGAAGATAGAAGATAGTAATTGAGATTGCATTTAAATTTTTGGAGATTGTAGCTATCAGGGAAGCAAGCATGAGGAAGGGAGTTTCATAGGCAGGAAGTGCAAGAAAAGAAACTGCTGGAGTAGAATTGGCAATTACATTTGTCTGTTGTGACAGTAAAAGGGTGGGACCTAGTTGCCAATCTAGTTGCACGGGTAAATTGATAAGGGCAAGGCACCAGGGAATAAAGCTCATCAGAGCAGAAGCCGTGAAAATACTTGTAGAAAAGACAGAGGGAAGACACATTCTGTCAGTGAGAAAGTGGATGAAGGCAAGCAGCTAAATCAGGATCAATTACATTGCAGATCCTTCTTTGGATTTTGTCAAGATCCCCAAGATCAACAGCAGGAGCACCTGACCAGATATGGCAACAGTATTCAATGCACAAATGAATGGTAGATTTGTAAATATGCCCGATAGATTCTGACAAGAAAAACTACCTGACTTGGCATAGCAACCCAGCCTTCTTAGTAGTAAATGTAGCAACTGATTCAATGTCTACACTTCAGTTGAGATTGGCTGAGAGAGTGAGGCCAAGGAGGCACTGAGTATTGATTTCAGGGAGACTACTGTGATCTATATTAATGGTAGGTAGAAAAGCTTCTGCATGGTGATTAAAGGAGAGCAGCTTAATTTTGGAAGCATTAAAATTCACAAACTATTTCTTACCCCCAATCCATCACAGATTGGAGACTAGAGCTTTGCCAGCCCAGGCAGATTTCTTATTGAGATGTGAGTGGATGGTGGTGTCATCTGCATTGAAGCCAACTTGGGAACTGACTACATCAGGAAGATCATTGATGAATATCAGGAAGAACTTAGGGCCTAAGATAGAGCCTTGAGGGACACCTGTGTTCACATGAATGGGTTTGGAAATATGCCCATTCAAAACAACCATCATTTTGCAATTGAACAGGAATGATTTGATTAAATCAAACAACCATCCAGTTATACCATAGCTCTGTGGTTTGTGCAGAAGGCCAGCATGCTAAACCCTATCAAACATCTTTGAGATATCCAAAGCAACAGCCAGGGCTTCACTATTTAAATTGTTCAGAATATTGTCTTCATCTTTACTGCCATGTTTATGATGTTTTGAACATTGTATGCTCTGGCCAGGATGTGCATTGTGGTACAGTGGATATCGGCTCGGAACAAGAAATCAGGGAGCCGAGTTCGAATTCCAGCCGTATTCATTGCATTCACTTATGCACAAATACCCTTGAGAAAGGTATTAATCCGTCTCTTTCTTCCAGTTATGGGTTAAATAACAGGACAAATTGGGTTCTATAGCCTTGGCTGGCAACCAGTCTACCACAGAAAGCAATGGCAACCTACTGTGGGATAATCTTCTGCCCAGTCAGTCATATCTCTTTCGAGACATGATCACCTAAGCGTGTTTCACGTATGGCATTTAACTGACTGATTGTTGCTCTGGCCTTTTTAAGGTGCTAGGAATTTTTAATCAAACCTTTTATGATTAGACTGAACTATCACCTGGTTCACACTTTACCCATGTCTATTGAATAGGTGTGGAGGCTCATTATTTGATCCCTGTTTAGGATGTGGTTTCCAGCTTTCTCTTTTCCAATCTATTCACTCTTACGTAGCCCCCTGCACACCAGTGGCCTTACCGCCTTGCTTGGGGGTGATGTGATTAAAAAAAAAAAGATATATCCTTCTCCTACCACTTCTGGTAGCCATGTGGTTATCTCCCATTTATTTAAGTTATTTGTTCACCACTGCTGTAGCCAAGTATTGAACTCACAACTCTTTGGTCAAGTCACTAGAAGTAACCAACATCTATATCCATTGGGCCATGTGTCCTCAAAGTGTACTTGGACTACTGTAAGTGTCTGAGTTAGGCATCAGAAAGCACATCCAGCCTTGTAAAAGTTTGCTTCAAATCATTATATGAGAAATCTTCTCTCAGGCAGAACCCGCCATATTATGTGCAAAATTAATCTCAATCCTGCCTTGACAAAAATACGTGGTTATGTATTTGGGGAGGTACAAATTTCAATGACAAGACTATTTATGAAAAGATGGATCTTGACTCAAAAGTAATGGTAATATTAGTTTAATTCCTTGTAAGGAAATATTCAGCATTCTTTGAGCAAGCAGCTTATACTACTGTCAGTTTAAATTTATAAAATCATTCTTTTAAAATAATTTTTCAGGAAAATAGGTTTCTCAAATCTAGTAGCTGTTATTACTCTTTCCAGTATTGCCAAGGGTTTCCTTCTTTATTACATGCAAGTGGATGATACATTTATGTAATAAAAGAATTTACAAGCACTTCGATCTATTGAACTTCAGGTACATATCTTACTCAAACCTCTGAAAAGCTTTAAAAAATAAACAGAAACTGAATTTTTCTATGAAAAAAGAAAAAAAAGTAGGTTAGTAATTTTATAGTCTTTGTATCTTATTTCACTTACAGCTGTACAAAGAAACTAATATTACTTATAATTTTAATTCATTACCACTCAATGGGAAATATTTACAAGCTTCACTGCACAGTCATTACTATTCACTTACAATTGACTTGACTGGTACTAATACTTCTATTATTTTTATGTACCATTTTCTTCAGGACATGAGCAATTATGACTCTCCACAACTTTCTATAGATCTAAGCAATATTTATCCACTATCTCTTCTGCCATCAATTTAAGCAATCTCATTAGGTACATTACTTGCTGATTTAATTGCCCCTCTTCTCTTCAATGTTCTGTAAGTGTCAAATTCTCCAAGCCCTATCCTCACTGTCCTAGAAATTACAACTATCTCTTTCTGAGTCTAAGTACTGTTGACCATGTTCACCATAGTTTATGAATATAGAAAACAGCACAGTACGTCATCTGTTCAATGAAACAACGTGAAAGATTAACACTCACAAGTTAGACACTCTACTAAATCTGACTATATCGCCAATACTCAGGAAAATATGGTCACCTTTATGCATGTCGCATTGAATATTGTGGGTCTTCTGATTGGTTAACCCTTTTATTAGTGAACTATCAAATGAGTCAGCTCATGGCTGGCTCACGAGTATACAAGGGTACCCAAAAACTCCAACGTGTACAAGAGTTCTTTTTGTTCCCATTTTTATTAAAACTTATGTTACACATTTTCTACCTAGTTAGTCATGTCTCAAAAGAGACATGATTGCCCAAGTGTGTATCACATCTGGCAATTAGCTGATTCTTCTGTAGAAACACATATGTTACCCTCAATCTCCTCATATTACGTGAGAACATTGTCCACTACTCACTGCCATAGAAAATAAAATTACATATTGCATAGCATTTCAATATACTTTTCCTTATTTTTAATCATATTTTTTGTCTCTTAATACTTTAACTTTTAGGAGGCATCTACTGCTATTCTAATATACCTTTGAACTTTTGTATCAGATTTTCAATCGTCTGTTATAACACATCCTAGGTAGTCAAATTTCTGTACTTGTTTGATTCTGACATCTCCATTTTGTAGCTCAAATCTTGAATGTCCCTTTTTTTTTTTTACAGTAAGGTTCAGCATGTACAAAGGCCCAAGGGCCACTTGTGGTAGAAGGTTACATTAAGAGTCAGTTCATACAGATAGGAGAGAGGAAAATAATAGTTAAACCTCTACTTGAACAGGTTGATTGTAGTGATCAGGAAAACATCTTGAGAGTAGGTTATCAAGAGCAGTGATTCACAAAAAGAAACACTAGTGGAACTAAATTCTTACCAATGGAATATAGAGTGAATGTAGGTAGTTTACGACAATGTTAGTGGCATGATGAGTACTAGCCATGAAGGTTAGACATGGTGGAAATAAGAAATGTAGTTTGTCTAAGCACTTTCCACAGTAGTAGCAATAAAGTTGCATGAGGTTTGCCACATCCTGACTGAGAGAGAGAGAGAGAGCTTGAAGGGTAAAAAAATAATTTTCACCCAAAAGGACTAAGAGCCACTTTTGAACTTTGTGACTGGGAAGTGAAATCTGGACAGCTCCCACCCAAATGAGACAATGGTACACCATTTTTGGCTTGATCTGGCTCTTGTAAAAAGTAGAGGATAGCACAAGGAGTCAGGCAATTTACTGGAGCGCTACAGAGAGCCAATCATTATCCCCTGCATCTTTGGTGATGGATCTCATGTAATAGTTCCAGTAGTCTCTTAAGAATGCCAAATACAGGTGGTGGATACTAAAATCAAGCAGGTACAAAAATTTAAATACCTGGGAAGTGTTCTAACAGAAGACGGAAAGTGCAACACAGAGATCTGAAGATGAATTGGCATGGCAAAGGAAGTGTTCCAGAAGCTGAGTAAAGTATTAAGACAAAAAAAATTTTCACTAGAAACAAAGAAGAGAGTACTGGATTGCTATGTGATGTCAGTTCTTCAATATGGCAGTGAATGGTGGACAATATCATCAAAGATGAAGGAAAAACTTGAAGCAGCTGAAATGTGTTTCTACAGAAGGCTGCTTCGGATATCATGGACCGAGCATGTGAGCTATGATTAGGTTTTGGAAAGAATGAAAACAAAAAGGAAATTAATACTGAGCATCAGGAAGACAACTGAAGTTCCTGAGACATGCAATGAGGAAGGAGGGCTTGGAGAACCTGATACTAACAGACCAGATAGAGGGAAAAAGAGACAGAGGAAAGCAGCGGATAACATATTTGAAGGGCCTGAGCAGGTGGATGATAGAACGGGGGTTGCGAGATGTTACAGGAGAAAGTGTGCTAAGAGCCACCAGGGATAGGGAAACATGGAAAGCCATGATTGCCTATGTCCTAAAAGGTCAAGGCACATAGAAGAAGTAGTCTCTCAAGGAATATTCATTCATCATAAATGTTGATTGGTCAGGGTTTGATCAGTGATGATAGAATGTAACTAGTTTAGTTTCCAAAGTATTAAATGTAATCAACTAGGTTTTTTTTTGGGGGGGGGGGGGTAGTTAGTCCAAGATTGGATGAGAGATCAACTACCAGATTCTGACCATCAAGGGTTTTAGAAAGGCACCTGTATATAGTCGTATCATTGATAGAAATGTTTACAAATGATTTGAGTATATTTTAAGGTAGATCATTAATGTAAATCAAAAAGAGGGTTGATCCAAGAAGTGATCCCGGGGGGACTAGCCATTCATAACTACCTTCAGGAACTTAACTGTTAGGAGGGATTTTATAATTGAGAAGACCCTTTCAGAGATTTCATAGCTGGACAGCTTGTACAGCAAATCTTTGTGCCACACCTTGCCAAAGACGTTAGATAGAGATATCTAATGCTACCAAACATGCCTTCTTAAAAATTGATGGTTAGTCTTTTATCAGCTTCCTTCAGTTTTCCGTGATATTGTATCCAACAAGAGTTTCTCTCCGAATTTCTGAGATGAGGAGTTATCATTTACTCAGACTATTGTCCTTATCTTTGTTGTTATCACAACATTTTGGCCATTGCTCCCTCCAGCCTTCATCAGGTTTTATATCAATCTAGGTAAACTAGAACCAAACTGAACCTATTATTTAATCTATGGGGGTAGACTGTTCTGGTTCCACTCCCCATGTCAAGAGAAATCTAATTTATTTTTAGAACTGCTTCGTTATTGACCCTATTCCCACCAAGTCCATGTACACACTGTCCGGCCAATGGATTAAACTTAAAATTACTGATAAAAACAACAAAGATGAGGACAATAGTTTCAATGTAAATAGTGAAATTTCCCAGTACTGGCTTGATTCCAAAATCTGAAAAATTCTGAAAACTATCTGGTCCCCAGGGCTTTGGATAAGAGATTATGCATTTGTACTTTATAGGTTAGTGGTTTTCTTTTAATGATAGGTTTGTTAAAACAAAACAAAAAAAAGAACACACACACACACACTCCATTCAGACTTCATTTTGGTTGCAGAGTTGTTGTTTTTTGGAATGTTGGTTGGAGAGAAAATAAAAGGTTAATCCAGGAATTATGTTTCTTAAACCAAATCAGTTAAGTGCCATACGTGAAACACGCTTGGGTGATCATGTCTCAGAAGAGACATGACTGACTGGGCAGAAGATTATCCCACAGTAAGTTGCCATTGCTTTCTGCAGTAGGCTGGTTGCCAGCCAAGGCTACAGAACCCAATCTATTCTATTATTTAACCCATAACTGGAGGGAAGAGACAGATTAATACCTATCCCAAGGGTATTTGTGCATAAGTAAATGCAAGGAATTCAACTGGAATTCGAACTTGGCTCTCCAATTTGTTGTTCTGAGTCAATATCCATTGCGTCACAATGCACTTCAACCGAATAGGGAGCCCATTTTATCTAACAATCTCTGACTTTTGATGTCAACTTAGCACTCCCTTACAAATAGCTGGTGACTTAAAATTTATTTTTTATCAAAGCCACATAATTATATGTATAGATAAATCATGTATTTTGCTTTCATTGAACCAGAATGAATATTGATACATGCAACTAAGACTACATGAGTTCAAGCTATGCTGTTGAATATATTACATTAGCATAAACTTGTAAGAATGTTTGATGAAATCAATTCCCTTATTATTTACAGTCGATATTATACTTTGAATAATTTTCATTACACTCAACTTTTAACTGCGTGAGATTGTTATGCAAGTGATTCACAGTAAACATGAATCTTTTATTTAATCAACAAGATTTATATAAAAACAAAACTTCAGAAGGCTAAATTTGAATAGTTAAACTTTGTGGCTTAGGTCGTATTGGAGTGTATCAAAAATATTTTCATTTTTTGACAATGGTGATCCATTTATGTCTGTGTTAAAGCTTTTATTTTAATTTTAAGCTAATAGATTAAATTTAATATTTCCAATAAGTAAAATGCTTTTTCTTTATTTCAAAATACTTTTCTCTATTCCAATTTAAATTGACTAGAAAGAATTTTTGTTTTAAAATTGCTTAATTTATTATCGTTCCATTTTTAGCAACCTAACATCAGAATCTAATTCTTTTTAATAAAAACTTTTCAAAAAATGAAACACTTTTCTAAAACTTAATTTGAAGAATATTAGCAGATTTAATAAATATTACTTAAGTTTAAACTAATACAGAAATGCAATCTTTAACATGGCAATAGGTGTTTTTTTTAAATCTGTTGTTGCATTGAGAAACTGATGATAGATGTTTAATGTTGTTCTATGGGGGCTTTATCTGTAAAAAAAATAACTGAATATAACATTAGCACCTTTTATATACAAGTTTAAGTATGCAGTAATCTTAAAAATGTAACAATATTCTCTGTATTTTAATGTTTTACTGAATTTTAGATATTTTGACTTTAAATATACCATAGTTATCACTAATGTTTTGATGTCAGTTATGAACAATTGTATCTACAAAAATTGGCACGTTTATACACCTACAAAAAATAAAATAAAGAAAATTCTTTTTAAAATATTGATGATTTGTACTAAGCTTTTCCATTTATGGTTAGTAAACATAGTTTGTATTTAATATCTAAAGGGTGGGAGACATACAGAATTTTAAAATATAACTTCTTCTATGGGCCCTGTCCCTTCCTGACGTAGGCAATCATGACCCTCCACATCTCCCTATCCCTTGTGGCCCTTAGTATGTTTGTTCCTGTTACTCCTGGCAACCCCCGTTCCATCATCCACCCGACCAGGCCCTGCAAATATGTTATCTGCTGCCTTCCTCTGTCTCTCTTTCCCTCTACCTGGCCAGTCAGTATCAGGTTCTCCAAGCTCTCCTTCCTCATTGCGTGTCCCAGGAACTTCAGTTGTCTCTTCCTGATGCTCAGTATTAATTTCCTTTTGGTTGCCATTCTTTCCAACATCTCATTGTTGCTTGCATGCTCAGTCCACGATATCCGCAGCATCCTTCTGCTGCTTCTAGTTTTATCCTCATTTTCAATAATAAAACAAAAAATCTTTGAGACAAAAGCTTTTCTAATTAAATGTCTTAGTTTTATTACATCTTTTTTTATTTTACAGAGCCAATTTTCAGTAAATGGTGTTTCTGTTTTACAAAAAAAGAAGCTGACAATTTAAATTCTCCAAGGACTCCTGCTTCTAATTAATATAAATAGGAAGGAGATAAAATCTAAATTTCTCAAAATTTCATAAAATTAAGTGAGATGTATTAGATATATATGTATTACATTGTTCAGGCCATTGTCTTTATCTTCATTGTCATATTCACAACATTTCGGCTGTTGTATGCTCTGACCTTCTTTAAGGGACTTGAATTTTGAGTTGAATCCTTTATTTTAATCACTGGGGTAAATTATTCTCACTCCATGACTCAAGCCACTTCCAGATGTCTTAGTTATCTTCGTTTAACTCAACTTTCTAAGTTTTTGTTCACCACTACTGTCACCAGATATTGAACTCATAACACTTTAGGCCAAGTCATGAGATCCAACCAATGCTTTTATACACATGATGCAGTGGATAAAAGCATTGGTTGAATCCAGTGACTTTACCTAAAGAGTTGTGAGTTCAATATCTAATGACAGTAGTGGTAAATAAAAACTTATCTCTAACTGAACTCTTGAAGACATCTGGAAGTGGCATGACACATGGAATGCAAATTTACCCCAGTGATCAAAATAAAGGGTTCTGTTGAAAATTATAGTCTCAAGGAGTTTGGAGTGACCAATGCCATCAATATGACAAAGCTGCTGACGACAATCTGAACAATGTAAATCATATATATATATATATATATATATATATATATATATATATATATATGGTTTCAGAGATTATTTTTAGATATATACATAAAAGATTTTGGAGTATATTTCTGTAAAAATAAAAATACATTTATTAGAGTTTATAGATAATAACTATAGATCTGTACATGCAGATTTCTTATTTCCAAAAGGATAAAAATGATTACAAAGAGATTAAATGAGATTACAAAGTCTTTATTGTTATAAATTTATATACACCCAGAAAAGCTCAACAGATTTTCACCTACAATCATTCAAAAAATGATCTTGCAAACTCACTTTTATTTTAAGTGGTAAATTTAATTTCTATTTTTTTTCTTTTTTTTTTTATACAGGATGTAAAATTATCCAAATAAGTTTTTTTTAACATCAAATTTAACTATTATATTTTTTGTACAAAAATTTATAAATATGGCACAAGGTAAAAAAAAAAATGAATTCTAAGCATAGCTTAGATATGGCACATGGCCAAAAGTTTGAAGCACCTAGTGAGCATAGAACTCACTATACAGTTGTAATTTATCTAGAAAGCCAAGTTTGCTAACCATTACACCCCACCATTTAATCCATCTGCTACATTCTTTTAGTCCAACGTGTCGAGTTAGTACAGTCAGTGACGTTTGTAGTAAACTGAAAAACCTGTCTATACAAGTCAGAGATAGTATTACTAAAAAAAGTTAAATAATAAATAAAAGGAGTGACTATAAAAAATGCTAAATACTTCAATTTTCCTTTATATAAAGGAAAATTGAAGTATTTAGCATCATCGCTCATTCAGTAATGGATTAAATCACTCTGGCTATTGGGTGGGTATCATGACAATATACATGCTAAAAAGCCCAGAGGTATAATCGCCGACTGATGCCAATTCGGTCGGGTTTCAATCCTGGGTTAAAAGCAATCAGAGTCTAACCATACTGATGAGCTGTGATACAGCAAAACAGATCTGTCTAAGGATGACTATATATATATATATATATATATATACACACACACACACACACTCACACACAAAAAAAAATATTGTTCCAATATACACAAAGTGTCAAGCAATACTTTCAACTTCAGCCACAACAAAACATGGTCAAGATGTTAATGCCAACCCATCTGCAACTAAAAGTATAGTACATTACCATTGCTGAGGTTAGAGTTAAAGTACCTACTAATGTAGTTTCTATAGAACTATATCAACTTAGCTTAAAAAGAAAATTTACTCAGAAGGTTAATTATTATTTATTTAGCTAAAACTCAAAAGACACAGCTCCTAACCAGTATTTTCAAGAATTTTTACAAATCAATATTCCACAGATCATAAAGAACAGTGCCAAATTATCCCCACTGGGATATTAAAAGGTTGTTGCATTGTTATAAGAGAAGAAAATAAGTAAGTACAGATTAAGAAGATATATAGCAGGGGTCACTAACCTATGACACATGTGGCAAAGAAAGCAATTACCAATAGCACGATTTGTTGAACTAAGGAAATCTTTGGAAGATTAAAATGTAGAAATGTCTGCTGCTATTCTCAACTGCTGGACATCCCTCCTCCCAAAATCTTTCATCTGTCAGAAGAAAATTGCTTTTGCTCTTCTTTCAGCTTTTGGTTCAACCTATTCCTGTGTGCAAATTTTCTCTCGCATGAAAGCAGTGTTAAATTTACAACAAAGTTGCCTAAACACCTGAACATTTAAAAAATTGCGTAAAACCCAAAGTAACAAAGTATGTTGCCAATATTAAGCAGTTGGCTAAAACAATGCAAGGGCAAGGCTCTCATTAATACTACAAACTTAGAAAAAAAACTTTTAGAAACAGTTTATTTTTATCATACTAAATCATTTTAAAAGTCGGCATTTGGCAAAAGGTTGCTGACCCTTTGATATACAAGATGAACAATAGTTGACGCAAAACTCAAAGAGGTTAAGATTGTAGTGGTTGGGAGGCACCCTTTCAGGAATCAGTTCTACAAAACAGCATTTCCTTGGAAGAAACAACCTGAATGTAAATCCTGATTTCCAAATGGAATATGAAGAGAATAATGCTCATTCAACAGTCTATATGGCAAGTCAAGTCTTAGGTGTAAACATCAGAACTAGGGGAAACTAAAAAATTCACTCTTAAGAACAGTTACCATAGGATGTGTCTTGTGGTGAAGTGGATATCGACTCGGAACGACAAATCAGGATGCCGAGTTCGAATTCCAGTTGAATTCCTTGCATTCACTTATGCACAAATACCCTTGGGAAAGGTATTAATCTGTCTCTTCCCTCCAGTTATGGCTTAAATAAGAGGACAGATTGGGTTTTACAGCCTTGGCTGGAAACCAGTCTACTGCAGGAAGCAATGGCAGCCTACTGCGGGATAATCTTCTGCCCAGTCAGTCATATCTCGTTTGAGACATGATCACCCAACCATGTATCACGTATGGCACTTAACTGACTGACCATAGAAAAGGATCTGTAGACATCAAGGTGAAGGGGACTTTGAAAATCTAATCATGAACTAGTGAACTTTTCTAAGGGAACAAGAGGCACGATGTTGTTGCAAAGACAAAATGTTATAATAATATAGAAAAAGGGAGTATGGTTGCACTTGAAAATTTTCATCTATAAACAGTAAATTCCTATAATTTTTACCATTGAAAGTTTGATATATATATATATATATATATATATAACAACAATAGTAATAGTAACAAAAATAATAATGCTGATACTAGTAATTGTTATACTGTATTTTAGTTCATCTTGAAAAACCCACTGAGGACAAATTCGGAGGGAAAAGAAGGGGAAGTAAAAAAACAAAAAAGAAACAAATGAAGTACATGAGCAAACGTCAAATACTCGTAGGAAAGAAAAAAAACCCAAGACAAGACCCTAACACTAAAGCGCTCAATACGATAAAAGAGCAACAAAGATTTATTCTTTCTTTATATATATATATATATATATTAGTTTTTGGTCATAATTAAATTAGACCAGTACTCAGTTGTATTAATACGTGTTCAATACATTTATATTGTAAAACTTTAAATATTTTTCATTTGGAAATGAGTTATTCTTGCAACCTAGGTTTCAACCTTTCAGTATTTTCAGGTGATTTATAATAACTGATTTTCCTTTTTTCAAATGTATTAACAGAATTTTACAAATACACAACTGGAATTTTTAAACAACTGATAGATGAAAGGTTTCTAAGATGCTTAAGTAACTTTTCTAATTTTGAAAATTTTCCGTTGTTTAAAAATTCCAGTCACATGTTTGTAAAAAATTCATTTGTACATTTGAACAACAGAAAATCGGTTACTATAAATTGCCTGAAGATACCAAGAGGCTTACAGAAAAATAAAATATATACATATATGTATGTATATTTTCATAATTGAAGATTTTACCAACTTAAAAAGGACACGTGAATAACAAAGAAAACTACTTAAATCTGAGTCATTTATGAAATGGTTGTATTTTCAAATTTAAGGGGAATAACCTAAATACCTTTAGGGCACTGCATTCACTGAAATCATTCAAGCATAAATCCTTCATGCAAACTAATATATTTTATTTGAGTGAGAAGAAATAGACACAAACACATACATCAGTTTAATATCAAGAAACAGAATCTAGAAAAAAGAAATACAGATCAACATAATGATTTTGACAATGACTTGAATATTTGTCATGTTTTGATGTTATAATTAATTTAGTACTTGACCCATGAAGAGAATGGAATTATTTATGAATAAATGAGTTGTGTATGCGCGTATATATATATATATATATATATATATATACACACACACACAAACAAACATTGTTCATTCATAAATGAATTAGAATGCTCTCAGTTACTGTCATGTGTATATCAAGCACTGACAGTGCCTTCTACTGAGCACCTATAGCTCAGAGGTAGAATTACCAACTGATGCCAATTCGGTTGGATTTCAATCCTGGCTAAAAGCAATTGGATTTCTAACTGTACTGATGAGCTGTGATACAGCAAAACAGATCTGTCTGTGGATGGCTAATATATATATATATATATATATATATATATATATATACACATACACACACACAGAGGTGTGTGTGTGTGTGTGTGTGTATAAAATCCAAAAGGAAGTGGCTTAAAGGTAAAATCCAAAAAGGATCTATTAATATTATTAAATATTAAAATGATCCAGCCAGAGAGCTCAATGTAATTAAAATATTTATTTACAGACTCAATATTTATTACATATAAAAAAAAATACAAATTTTCCAAGATTGTATGGCCATTTCATTGAGTGAATCTAACAAATAAATAATAAAAATTATAAAGCCCTCCAGGAAAGCAGTTTAAAGGCTAGATTAGTATATGTAAAGTTAGTTGTTAAATTTAAGTCATCTAGAACAATGAATAGATGTAGAAAAAGGAAATTATATGGTTTAACCCCCAATTCTGTAGACTATCTAACATCAACATAGGGAATTTACAAACAAATTTCATCACAATTCAAATTTTTAAATTTAGATATAAACTCCCTAAATATTAACTCAAATTTAATTTCCATTAAACAGTTGTTTCCTTCCCTTTCTTCATATAAACAGTATGATTTATTATATGTTAACTTTTCTTTATCTATACTCCTAGGCCAATTATTTGTTATTAGTGGTGTCATAAATTTTAAATTTAATTAATCCAAAATTTAATTCCCCTAAAATAATTGACTTATTTCCTCTTATTAGCCCTATATTTCATAATATTTATACTTCCTATTTTTATATTCCTTTTCATTTTAGTTCTTGGTTTTTCATTCTGGTTCTATTTTTTTTTTTTTTTTATTTTGACCTCAATGAGAATAAGCTGATTTGCTTTAGTATTAATGCAGTCTTGGTAGTTAGTTTTATTTAATTTCCTAATAATATTAATTAACCTAAATTACTTTAGTTAGAAGTTTTATCCCTTCTTATCAGCAATAAACCCTGAGATTATATATCTACTGAAATAATTTTTATTTTGTCCAATTTTAAATGTTTATATAAGAAAAATTACTTAAGTATAGATACTTGAAATTATTTCTGATTTAATTTCCTATAATTAATCTAGATTTAAAATTCCTTAAAATAGTTTTTCTTCTCATTAGCCATGTAATATATTTTCATTATAGATTAAATACTCGTTCTATCTCTTCATCCCTGAGGTAAATTTTTAATGTAAAGCATTTTGATATTAAAATTAATTGGGCTCTGTTTTGGATTAAAATGAAAAAAATTTGGAAAAAAATTGAAAAACCAGGCGATGACTGACATTTCTTTTCTTTATATATATATATATATATTTTTACCATTTTATATTTTTCCTTTATTTTAGTGTATCAATTTCGACTTACAACACCAACTGGCAGCTTTTCTATTCAGCCAGCCAATCTAACACACTTTATCCTTCCACTATCTCCTTTTCTTCTTCCTTTTTGCTACCCTTACTTCTGTTTTCTTTACACATACACAAACAAATAATTGTATTTTACCATAATGTTTTTGATTGCCAATGAGACAAGTATAAAAAAATTTTGGTCTGAGTTGAATATTTTATTAAAGAATATTCATTAAATAAATTACCACCAATGGATTTGTAAATTTGTCCAATTTATTTTCATTATAATACTGTTAAATTCTAACATTGAGTTCTCATCAGATTATAAAACCCCGTGCGAATTACCAAAGTGACTACTTAATTTTTATATATATATATATATATATATATATATAGAGAGAGAGAGAGAGAGTTATGTGCGTGTATTACTGAACCCCCATTATGAGTGTTCTCTACGGCTATATGGTGTTGAATGCACCGGTTCCCTCATCCAATCACCAAAGTTAAGCAACATCAAGCCTGGTCAGTACTTAAATGGGTGACCATTTAGGACTACCAGGTGCTGTAAACGTAAGGACCAAGAATGGTCCACCGGTCCTCCAGGTTTGGGGGTTGGATGCAGGGCTAACAACCCTGCCCCGTAAAAAACACTTTGTTACAGAAACAGCAACAAAAAGTTGCTGCTCTATGCACCATTGGGTGTGATGGAAAAATGATGATTATGAATGTTAATATTGCCAGTCAGAGAAAAGTTGCTGCTAGAATTCAACCACAGGAGTGGCAAAGAAGATTTAGGAATGGACAACAAGAAACTAAGATAAATCATACAATAAAATGCTCAACAACATTAGAAAGCTCAAGAGAATTTGTCACAGGAAAGAATAGAGATTTCAGATCAAAATGCTATTGCACACAGATTACATAACAAAATCATCTGAGAGGATCTTTCAATGTGGCCAGACAACACAATATTGACACTGTTCTCCAAGTGGATGTCAATGTTTCTCATCACACATGTGGCACTATGAAAATACGATGTCGATTCCACAGCTTTCTGATGTTCATGGTAAAAAATAACAAGTGGAAATCAAGTTCATTTCAACTTTGAAATTTGTTGCAAATCCGGTTTAACTGATATTTAGCATTTGTTGACAAAGCAACATGAATAATATCTTAGTTAATATAAATAGATGTTTGTCAGCTGACTTATGCTACCTTTTATATATATAATTAATTTGGGTAATAATGATTTCCTGATTCAAGTCCTACTAATTAACCCACAGCCAAGGGCCATCAGTGGATTCATACTTTTTAGGATATAAATAAAAATACTTTCTGGTTTCAGTGGGCTGATTAAAAATCCCATGGACACCAACAGCTATTATATAATTTAAAATTTGTGTATTTAGGCAGCCAATTTTCTTTTAGACATGTCAGATTAAATAAATTGCAAACATTGTGTCTGCATATGGATTTTATTAAAAATAAGCAGACACAATATTTGCAATTTATTTATTGAGGTTCCTTTAAACCAAAAATGTAAAGCTCTATTTCTCCCTCCCTCCTTCCTTCCTTCCTTTCTTCTCTTCTCTTTTCTCTATCACTCCCTCTTTCTTGTCTGACCCACCCGCTACCCTCAAACTTTCCCTGACACTGATCGCTGGGCGTACATCTTTAAGGACAAAAAAATACAAGTTAAAACAAATAATCTAAATAGAATAATGAGGTTCCTTTAAATTAAGGATGTAAAACTCTATTTCTCCCTCTCTCCTGTCTTTCCTTTCTTCTCTTTTCTTTATCACTCCCTCTTTCTCGTCTGACCCACCCACTTCCCTCGAACTTTCATAGACACTGACCAATGATTATGGAGGAATCTCTGTGGGTTCGACAAACGGATGGATCATTCTTATTTTCTTTTTTAGAGGAGCAACAGTTATATTATTATCATCAGATATGTTTTTATTTTGTTCTTTGTTTTTATTCACCGGATTAGGTCGTCGTGAATCCCATTCATGTAGAATCCTTTGTTGAATAAAGATGGAAGCTGAAGATGGCTCACCTGAAATAGGCCTATACTTCCGAATTACCATGAAATAACGCATGTCTTAATTTTTCTTATATATATATATATATATATATATATATATATACACACACTCACACACAAATACAGTGAAAATTTGTGTTTGTATAACAGAAAGCCTGCCATGTAACTAAAAGAAAACTAAAAAAAATAATACTAACAACTAATATAGCAAGAACCTATTACGAAAATGAAACAAAGAAAAAAAAAAGAATGATAGGCTATCAAAAAAGCTATCAATGGTGCTTTATATAAAATTGATATTTACATCCTCAAGTCCCTTACCTACAAATATAAGGTCACAAGTCTATTATTACTCTGTTGCTACTTCCATGGCTAATGTTGAGACAAGCTCCATTCTTCTGTTCCACTTCTTCAGACTTTTACATCTAAAACCCACCTTGCTACATCTGTAGGGTTGAATCACTCTCCTTCCCTTCATATTTCACTGCGAAAAGAATTGATACTTTACAGAACACTCTTCACTGTGAATGCTTCCCCAAACATGACAATCTGAATTTTTCTAGTGTTTGATTAATCATTATTTATCCTACATTGTAACAGTCACCAAAGAATACATTATATGCATTTCAGTCAGTTGAGAGCCATACGTGATACACGCTTGGGCGATCATGTCTCGACAGAGACATGACTGACTGGGCAGAAGATTATCCCGCAGTAGGTTGCCATTGCTTTCTGCAGTAGACTGGTTGCCGACCAAGGCTATAGAACCCAATCTGTCCTGTTATTTAACCCATACCTGGAAGGAAGAGACAGATTAATACCTTTCCCAAGGGTATTTGTGCGTAAGTGAATACAATGGATTCAGCTGGAATTCGAACTCGGCTCCCCGGTTTCTCATTCCAAGCCGATATCTACTGTACCACAATGCACATCATTAGTATGGTAGCAGTAAATTTTAGAGAGAGAGGTATATGTAGACTGGTTGCCAACCAAGGCTATATAACCTGGTCTGTCCTGCTATTCAATGCATAGTTTGTGGAGAGAAGAGATGGATACCTAACATTCCCAGGGTAGTTACATGTAAGTGAATTTAACAAACTCTACTGAAATTCAAACTTAGCACTGATTTCCATTACAATATACATTCTGTTGTTAAATACATATCCTAATAATATTCACTTTCTATTTCATTTATATCAAACACTTTGTAATCCTCTATCTTGAGTGGCTTTTGAGCCCTGTATTGAATGAACAATAGTATAAAAAATAATTTAAAAAATACAAGTTCTAAGCTGCTTACTGAAGTCAATATAAACAAAGTTTGTCAGAAGTTAATAATAATAATAATATGATAATAAATAATAATAATATTTAATAATAATAATAATATGAAGTAATCCTTGCAGGTTATCTACATTCAAAGGAAAGTATTCAATCACTGACACACAAAGTATAAATTTCTAAGGAATTTTTTCAGAAGAAACACCTAAACTGATCAAACATGCACAATCTTTGTTGTTTACAAATGAAGGCTGGCCTGAATTTCATTAAACTATGTACATATTTTGCAGGTTCAAAGTACTTAGCAAGCAAACATTTGAAATTCAATATCATTTTAAAAAAGAAAAGAATGTAAAGCTAGATTTTATTGCTTCTATAAAAAAAAAAACAGTATGCATTCTATGCAAAGTCACCGTTAAAGAGTGCTTACAACCTTAAAAAGTACAAAAAATTTAAAAATTAAAAACGTTTTTAGTTAGATACAGTAATACAATTTTTTTTATTTAAAAAAAGCAGGGAGGGAAAAGCATATCATAGAAAAAAAGTCGGGTGGAAGAAAAAGAAAGTGGTCGAAGCAAAAAGACAATAATGGGTAGATGGAGTGGGATGGGGAAAGGGGAAAGCAAGAGGGAGATTAAAAGAAAAACAGAGAAGGAGGAAAAGAGTAGAAGGAAAACAGTAAGAGGAGGAAGAAGAGGAAAAAGACAAAGAAAGAAAGAGGAAAAGACAAAGAGAAAGAGGAAAAGACAAAGAGAAAGAGGAAAAGACAAAGAGAAAGAGGAAAAGACAAAGAGAAAGAGGAAAAGACAAAGAGAAAGAGGAAAGGACAAAGAGAAAGAGGAAAAGACAAAGAGAAAGAGGAAAAGACAAAGAGAAAGAGGAAAAGACAAAGAGAAAGAGGAAAAGACAAAGAGAAAGAGGAGGAGGAAAAAAGACAAAGAGAAAGAGGAGGAGAAAAAAACAAAAAGAAGAGAAGGAAAAAGAAAAACGAAAAAGGGAGAAAAAGAAAAAAGACGAAGTAAGGCAGTTGGAGGATTCTGAATAACAAATCTGAAATGAAAGGAAATGATAAACTGGGGAATTTTTCAATCCAACTACAAACATTTTGACACCTTTTTCATCATACAAATTGAAATAACTAACTTATTCTAAGTATGAAGTAGGAAAGAAAAAATTCAAACTGCCTTTCCCCCCATATTAAATAATTTTACTATGACCAACTACAAGTATGTTAGTCAATTACAAAAATACATTGGTTGTGTAACAGATATCAGCATGAAAAGAGAAATTGATACGTAGAGTTCAAATTCCAGACTAGTCTATTCTGTTCACTTTTGCCCAAATGCCTTTGGGAATGGCACAAATTCTTCTCCCCCTAAGTATGTAATAAAGAGATGGTTAGACTGGGCTCTTTAATTTTGAATGACACTCTAAGAGAAAGGACGCACTAAATTCAAATCATGGAGAAAGCAACAGGACAGCACCCTGATTTCCCAAGAATGTATGGCAATCCACAAATAAATGAATTTGTGGCAAAACATGATTACTTACATTGCCTGACAAAAAAAAACAAAAATTGCAAACAAGGCAAATGGAAATTTAAAAGATAAAACAACAAACAAAATTAACCAAAGTGTCACTTGTCCATTTGTAAGATACAAATTAGTTACACTTTGAAATTTAAGCAAGCTGTAGTAAAAAAAGAAAATTTCAAGAAATGTCCCTAACTGTAGTTAGCATTGAAGAATAATGCAAATTATGAGGATTACTGTAATGTCTGCAGGCTAAATTACTTGCCAAAATCTGACAAAACAGGTCTGATGAAATGTTTTTGCTTTCTTGGTTGAGCTGAGATGTTTTCAACAACTTCCGTAATTTTCAATATTCATTTCAGATTTCTACTGTGACTAAGATGTCATTATGTCAGTAAACAGCAGAGATTAGAATTAACTGCCATTGTGTCGTTTAAGAAATAAAAATAGTTCCTAAGCAAAGAAAATGAGGCTCATCAGCTTGGCTACACACACACAGGGTGTGATGGATATATTATTGTCTAAATTACACAAATGTGAACCATTTTAACAAATATTTACCAAAATTATATTTGAAGTACAAAAAAGTAAATTTATTCAATAAAATTGCCATTAAGTTCAATCATGGCCTCAAGATTTTAGTATTTTTTCTGAATGGCCTCCTTGTTTAAGTTGATGAATGCTGTCATAATCCTTGTTCATCTTTGGTGTTACAAGGTGTTTTGTTGGTCTCTCACTCATCTGTGCCCAACATATAATCAAAAGGGCTGCAGTCTGAGGAGTTAGATGGCCAGCTATAAAGGGTGATGTGGTCACAGAAATTGTCTGACAACTATTGCTGGGTTCTCCTAATTGTGTGGCATGGCGCAGTCCTGTTACCAGACATAGGATCTTCCAGCAGCCACCCTCTTGACCTAGAGCAGCATTACCTCCTCAAGGCAATTGATCTAGGCTTCCATGTTGAGTCCGAGGCCCTCACTAATGAATTTGGGAGTTTTCTTATCAGAACAATCAGAGTGAGTTGCCTGATTTGACACCACCTTTGTAATCACCACTAGACTCATCCAACTCTTTCTGAATCTTCTGCAATGACCTCAGATTGATACCCAAATAATCTGAAATGTTTGTATTAGAGCTTCTGGTACTAATACCAAGTAGTATAACATGTAATTTCCAAATTTCTGATGGCATGAATTCCCTCAATGTGCTCTTTCTTACAGACAGTGCTCAACAGACACTACTATATTATGCAGTTGATAAAATCAAAAATAAACAAGGCATGTGCACAAAATTCAAAATATAAAATAGCAACAATTTACCAAATATCAGGGAATTTAAATGAAATTTTCACAACTTATTCATTAATGAATATATTTTAACATTGAATAGGTTATTAGAAAAGTCTGGAGAAATATTTTAGGGGTGTCAACTACTCCCATCCCCTTTTGATACATTGTGAATACTTTTAAAAACCAGAAGATCCAGAAAAGTTTTTCTGAAACCTTACAAAAATACAAAAATAATTCAATAAAATCAAAAAAATTATTTTTTATTGAGAGTTTAGGCTTGTGAAATACATTATTTACTTTCAGAGTTGACAAAAACAAAATCTAAAAGCAATTATTTTTGAAAAAAAAAAAACTACTCGTAATATTTCAGAGAGATATGTAAATTTTTCCAGTTGCCAATGAAGAAAATCAGTTTTATGAATTAAAATAAACAAAAAATGTAAAATTTGATGGCGTTTTGCATCAGAAATTTTTTTTTATTTTATCATTTTCACAACTGTTGGGTTATTTTGAGATATAGAAAATAAAATAGGGAATAATTCAACAATTCTGAATTACCATCCTATTAGGTATATAAGTTTAAAATAATTATGTCTAGAATATTCTTTGTAGTCAAAAAGAAAAAACAAATGAAAGCATCAATCTGCCTTTACTCTTTATCAATTTCCTCCAGTTTTTTTTTATAGTAGCAATTTCTTCTGTTTAATAAATTTTCTTCAACTAATTTAATACTTGATATGGTGTAGTTAAGTATTTCATGACACTTCTAAAAAAAAAAACAAAAAACATTAACATCTTTAGAAATTCTTGCAAAAATCAATTGTTGAATTTTAATTAAACTTTCAGGACATATTTGCAGATGAATTAAATTATTTTTTAAGTTATTTTTAGAAAATCTTGGTAAAAATATGTTTTCTACATCTGTTATCCCCCAACCTTCCATGTAAATTTTAAAAATTTACAAAAATTAAATGATGTTGTAAAAATTTGCTTTATTAATTAAACACTGGACTCCTTAGGAAGTGTAATTCATCTATTTTTTCTTTTTAAACAGCCTTTTTTCTAAAAATCTGCTCTGAATAATAAAATAAAAAGATGCAATAAAACTATGACATTATTTAATTAGATAAGATTTTAATGGCTTTTAAAGAATATATATTAAAGTCTAAAGAAAAATTCTTTTTTGATGAATAATGAACTTTTACAAGAATTGCTTTCATTTTTAATCAAAGTTTCAGAAATATTTTTAAAATTCTTTAAAGACTTGTTGCAGTTAGGTTATTAAGTTCTCAAGTGAAGACTATATTTATAATTTGAAAATTGAAAAGCTTAATACAAATCATTTGTATTGTTTGAACTATTATCCTCAATTTTATTGCTATGTTTACATTTTGGCTGTTGTATACTCTGGCTTTTTTCAGGTGATAGAAATCTTGAACCAAACTCTTTATTTCAATCACTGGAGTATATCATTTTTGTTCCATGTGCAATGTTATTTCTGGATGTCATGTAGTTATCTCCTTTTAATTCAACTCTCTAAGTTATTTGTTCACCACTGCTGTAGCCAGGTATTGAACTCACAACTCTTTGGGTCAAGTCACTGGAACTAACTATATTCACTGGGTCATTTGTCCTTCAGGAAACATAAACATGGCAATCGAGATAAGGACAACAGTCCGAACAGTGTAAATAATGTAAATACTACCTCATCTCATAAATATAGACAAATGCTTAAAACAAATCTCCAATGGATTTGCGTGTGTGTGTGTAAAAACTTATTTGTTTTTAAATATGTTATTTCATGTATCACATGGTTTCTTCCCCTTACAGGAAAAAAAATGTGAACAATTATATCAATTCTTGTCAACCATACTTAGCTTGTCAATACATCTGGTTGTCATGAATCACCTAACACATCAGAAAAATATGTCCATGATTAATAAATACATTCTAAATTTCATGCTATAAGTAATACTTGTTTCAAATCAAATTAATTAAATTTTCTAATCTTCCTTTATGTGACACAGATGTATATTTTATTTTTGCAAGATTTTTAAAACAAGAATTAACTTGTTTGCAAACATGTGAATCTGTCAAAAAAAAATTACTTTTTTTACTGAAAACACTCAAAAGTTGAGATTCCAATCATAATTTCTGTTTAAAAATACACCAGATTATTTTGCTTACATTTTAATCATTTAGCTTTCAATTAAAGCTAGAATAAAAGCTTCAAGAAAACTTTTTCATTTTAAAAAATTTGTTTTATAACTTAAGTATCAAAAGTGAGTGGAGGTACCTGCTTACTGAAAAAAGCGCATATTTAAATTATTTTGAATGCATTTTTGTTAGCACATAATGAAAATATATTTTTTATGCTATATTTATTACTAAGACAGGATGTGATTATAAAAATCAGTACCTCAGTGTCCATTTTATACAAAGGTACCGCAACAAACTTCCTTAAACAAACAAAAAACACATAAATGGCTTCTTTGAATTTAAAATTTTGGTTCTACTTGAAAGATAATGGTATAATTTGTTGTTTATATTTTCCATACTAAATGGCAGCCTGATGAGTGACAAAGAAGTACTAATGTGTTAAAATAGGTACCTCCATTCACTTTCGATAACTTTTAAATTGAATTTTTAAAAATAAAATTATTTTCTTTATTTCAGTTTTAATTGAAAGCTAAAAGATTAAAATTACTGCTTCCAGTAAGCAAAATACTATGGAGTATTTCAAACAGAAATTATACTGATTTTTAAATTTTCTGGCCATTTTTGAGCAATCAATACATTTGTAAACAAAGTTAATTCGTGGTTTTAAAAATCTTGCAAAAATATAATATACATCCTTGACACATTATTTTCTGAAAATTAGCAAATTTAATTTTAATTACACAAGTATTATTTACAGCATGACATTTAGAATAAAACTATTTCTTAAACAATCAAACTTTCTGACCTTTCTGACATATTTGAAATGTGATGACAGCTTCACAGATGCAAGATAATTGTATGGTGATCACAAGCGACATAATTGTACAATTTTTTTCCTGTAAGTGGAAGAAACTGTGAAACATGATCTTTTAATGTACACAGAGAAATTATCATATAAACTTCAAATACACAAAAAAAAATTTAAATTTAAAAATACAAAGGCAAGATGATTTGTATGAAACTATTCATTTTTTTGATTAGTAAATATACTCTTCATTTAAAGAGCAAATAAACTGACAAATCTTTAAGTATTTTTAAAATATTTTTAAAACTTTATCACAGTTTTAAAAAAATGAAAATTTCATTATCAATCAATTTTTTTTATGCCCCTAATAAAACAAATTTTTCCAACAAAATGTTATTTTCTTAAAATTTCATAAATTTAAGTGGAGGAGGGGTGACAGGTGTGTGTGTGTATATATATATATATATATATATATATATATATATACACTAATATTTTTCAAAAAGAACTTTGTTTTATTCATTTGTGAGTAAGTCCTGAAGGTTTCATTAAAATCCAACAATTATTTGATTTTTGCAAAAATTTTTCCAATTAATACTTTAGTCGCTGAAAAAAAAAATTACGTTTTTCATTGTAAAATCTCGTAACGATTTGGTTACCGGTTACCAAAATTTCGAACGTGTTAGAAGAGATTAAAAAATAATTAAAAATACTTTGATCTTTCCTCTTAATAATAACAACGTTTTGATGGAAAAAGTTTATTTTTATTAAGTTTGGGGCCTTTTATCTTCATAGACTTTTTTCAGCGATATAGTGGAGGTCAGTCAGTTAAAAGTATCATACGTGATACACGCTTGGGCGATCATGTCTCGAAAGAGACATGACTGATTAGGCAGAAGGTTATCCTGCAGTAGGTTGCCATTACATTCTGCAGTAGACTGGTTGCCAGTCGAGGCTATAGGACCCAATTTGTCCTGTTATTTAACCCATAATTGGAGGGAAGAGACGGATTAATATCTTTCCCAAAGGTATTTGTGCGCAAGTGAATACAAGGAATTCAACTGGAATTCGAACTCTGCTCTCCAATTTTTATATCTGTATATAATAAAATAGTCAATGAAAGATATCAGAAGTATTTCTTTCCTTGTACAATGTAACAATACATTCATACAATTCAAACAATCTAACAACTGCTAAAAGGGGAAAAAATTCTTAAGTTCACACTCGAAAATAACACACTTTTTTACTTTAAATGTTCAAACACGTCTTTAGTAAAAAAAAAAAAACTCTTGTGGCGAACAGCAATTTCAAAGTGATAAAAATCATTTTTTTTTTCAATCTCTGAAAGAAAACATTTTCTAAATTAGGAATACTCTAAAACACCGATTCTTAAAAAATATTTAATTATTTTGAGTTTTATTAAATTCTTTTTAGCAAAAAAAAAAAAAAAAGAAAGAAAATGAGAGCCGAATTTTCCATATATTGCATAAACTTTTTAACTGAAATATTTTCAGAGATTTCTTTTATGAACGAACAGCCCACAAAAAAGTATTCATTATCAAAAAGGAGGTAAGAAACACCCCCACAAAAAAATATTTCTCTAATAATGTATTTTTCTTCTTTTAATAAATAACCCTATTAATTCTTTTAAGAAAATAGGCAAGTTTACTTTAAATATATACAAAAAAATACAAAATTCTTTTTGAAATACTGGGGATTGATGATTAGTAAATATAGGTTCTTTTTGGGTTTTTTTGTAACTGGCACAAGTACAGAATTTTAAAAGATTTAAATACTTTAAAAAAATTAGAACAATTCTTGTAAAAATTCTTAATATGGTGTCCATAAAATCTTAAATTAAATTCTTATTCATGAAAGCAATTAAAAGCTTTTCTGATTGATTCAGTTTTATTTTTAATGCATTTTTTTACGATTCAGAACAGACTTTCAGTAACCGGGGGTCCTGTTTTGTCAAAAAAAAAAAAAAAAAAAAAAAAAAACAATTGATTTCAATTTTTCCGGGGAGTTTTTATTAGAACTAATAAAAATTAAGCGGCACAAAAAAAAAAAATTCCTCAAAATTTCATAAAAATCAAAAAATGAGGGTTTTCTAAAAAGACACTTGAAAAATAATTTAATTCATTTGTGAATAAACGTTTAAATTGAAATCTGAGACTTGATTTTCACAAGAATTTTCAAATTAATGTCTTTCACCGCAAAAATGAATTCAATTTGTCACCTGCTGACGCAAACAATTAAATGAATAAACTGAAATCCAAAATTTAAGATTTTTACAATTTAATAATCCCAAACAGACAAAGTTTTAGTCGTTACCCAAAGATTTTGACGATGAGATTTTTTGTTCTAAGTATCAAGCAATTTTTAATCATGTACGTTCATTCTTTTAAAGAAGCTGTAGAGAAATCACATTTATGGTGAAAAATGATTACACTGACATCCTTCTTACTTGTAGATCGAGGGGTAGTATGACCAATTTTTGTGAATATTTTCCCCAAATTTTACTAAGTTTTTAAAAAAAAATGTGTCCTTCGCCCCTTTCATACACATTCACTCACCAAATGAGTAAATGGCGAGAAACGATTAAAAAAAAAATGAAGTTTTTGTCCACATTTTTTATTCGGAGTTGATGTGCTTAGCTTACCATTGACCCTGGTGACAGACCTTCTTGCAAGAAGATCTATCGCTTCTTAACACGCTATGCGCCCCTTTTGTGTCCTTGAGTTTGAGACCCCTCAACATTGTTCCATGAATTTGAATATATTCTAACGAATCTTCAAGACTAGAATTTCCTGGAATGAAAATTACTTGGTAACTTGAGCATCCAATGTCAATGCTGAAATTATTGCGTACCTTTTTCAGTCAGAGCGGAGATGATCACGGCTCTCCATAACTTTCTCTATGTCTCCTTACTATCCCTCCCCATTTAATAGGAATTACTGACAATTCCTAATGGTCTGAAAGAGTCGTGCTGCGTCGTTATCAGCAAAGGCTGAAATGTATGTTTCTTCAGCAAAGTTTACAGAGAAAAAAATGCTTTCGAAAAGTTACTTAGTTGTGACATCCGTTTTGCAACCAGCTTTCTTTAATAATAGAAATGATTTAAAATGCGTTCTTTGTCTGGACCAGATCGATTTCTTTCTCGGAATCAATGAAACTATGTATTTTCGCTTCATGTCTGCTTCAGTTATCAGAAAACATTGAACGTCAACATTTCACACACACTGCCACAAAAATGGACTGTGTAGCTAAATTAGATGGTACTTAAAAGTGAATGGTGCAAAAACTCAGTTTTAAAAAAAATACCTGATTTTATAATTTTTATGATCTAACTTGCTTATACAATGGATCATTGATTTTTTTTGTTCTTTATATTTGACTGCAAAATTTATTTTGATTTTAGGTTCGCCCATGGCGTGGTTCACAGTTCACAGCACACTCTCCCTCGTTTTTTTTTTTTTTAACAGAATATAGAGGTTTACCGGTTGCGTTTATCTCTTGTTTCATGTTTAAGATTTCGATTCAGGTTCCTTAATTATTTTTTTTTTCATTCTCTCACTCTCAATAGTCCCTTTCGTTTTAAGGGGCATCATCGCCTTGCTTGGGGTGAATTTTTTCCCCACTATTTTCTGAAATGAAACAGAGTCACCCTCTCCATAAGGTTTTAAAAAATATGGAAAATTAAGTTTTCTCATTTTATTTTGAAAATTAATGATAATACTGATTTTAGACAACATAGCATTGTCAGGGATTGAGTCCCAACCTTTTTAATTCTTAGAACAAAAATGAAAGGGTTCAAGCCTCTCAGTCCCGCCGAGGATTTTTTTTAATAAAATGTATATACGGGTTCACTTAACTTAGTGTAATCAGGTCAGCAATTATTTTGATTTCATTTAGGTTGTTGTACTGTCTGGCATTTCTTTTTAAAAAAATGAAAAGGTTTCTCTCGTAGTTTTCATCCAATTTCAATAAACTGATCTTTTCACTCAATCCTGAAGGAGTAGCTGAATATATTTATTCTCATTTTCCTGGCTAGAGAGAGAATGTCTCATATAAGTTAATTATTTCTCGTTATTTCGTTCTTGTATGTCGCTCGTCTTTCCCACTGAAAAACTGATTCAGACATAAAATCTTTAGTTCGCAATAAGTCGATCAAACTTGACGTCAACCATAAGATTAAATCAAAACAACGAGCAACTTAAACTATCGTCTTTGTTCAAGTATTTATTATTCAATTACAAAATTGCTTCATAAACATTTCCCATCAATGAACGAAAAGCAACAGTTTTTAATTTCTTCAAAGATGTGACCATTTATCACATTTCCATTTCTTTTCAGTGCACTGTACAAACCTCTTCTTTTCAAATAGAAAATGAGGCTTTAAAAAATCTATACCATTTTTGAATAAACTACATTCTGCCATCAGTTATTAAATAAATTTAGGTACAGACCTTTGCAGATCAAAGAAAATAACTGCATGAATAACTTACTTGAATATGCAGTCAGTTCCATGACATGTTAATAACTCGAAGACAATTACAAAAATGAAAAGATTTCTAAGATGGCGCCTGTCTATTTATAAGAGAGGTGGCGCTAAGGAAATTTGCATACGATAGAACAAAACGGAAATTTAGATTTCAGGAAATGACGTCATTTTCGACTTTAGGCACCACGAATTTAACAATAAGCCGAAAAAGCTGATCTTTTCACAACTTTCATAAATTGTAAAGTAGGGATCACAACACAAATAAAATATATGAGACTATTTGATCACAATAAAAGTTATAGAAATTTAACTGTTTCATAATCATTTTGAAAAAATACGAGGTTTTCCCGAAAAGTATGAAACCATTTTATTATATGGAGAAACATTATAAGTTTTTTTTTCCATGTTCAACATTTTTCTTTTTTTTTTTTTTTTTTTAGTTAATTTTCAATACACTTTTTTGAAAGATCACATTTCTATCATAAATATACTATGTGAATTTCAGTTTATAATACTTTCTTTTAAAATGGAATTGTGGAATCCACCTTGCAAAATTTAATTAAAGAAGCAGATACGACAATTTACATATGAAACTCGTCAATAAAAATATGTACATTAGCACAAAACTTATTTCTGAACGATGGATTGAAAAAACGTAAAGTTTGAAGCTAGTGTTTAATAAACACTGTTTATCTTTTCGCTGATGAGCTAACAAACCGAAGGCCCGTGGAAACGTCATACAACATGTTTAGCCCGCGCAAATTATAAGCCATTATCCATTAAACCAATCACACATCGAAGTTTACAGTACCCGGTCCTCCAAAGTATTCCCCCATCTAGATACTGACCAGACCCAAAATTGTTTAACTTTGGTGATTAAACAGGAACCAATGTTTCAACATGATATGGCTATCAGCCGTGGAATAAAGTGTTTTAGGCTAAAATTATTAGACATCTGAGATCATATTAACTTCTCAGTGTCCTGAACTTATTATCTGGTAAGTCAATTCACAAGAAAAATGTTTTCATCACTAAAGTAATGGTTTCTTTTGAGGGAAATGTTTACTGGGTACAAACTGGAAAAGTACAAGGATCTGCAAGAGTAATATACAAGCCATGGTTGAATGAGAAATATTTTTATTTCCAAAATCAGATGCCAGGTTTTTATTGTCAACTTGACCGTGGAATATCTGACTAAAATCAGACTGTAGAATCACTTCTACATGCATGTACAAACTCATATACATATCATCATGTACGCACGTACACACACATGCACGTACATATGCTTACATTAGTACCGCACGTGGAACCTCTTTTTTTCCCACGCTTTATTCAGAAATATATAAACTGATGTTCACATGTGCTTAGACCAATTGGATCCTGATTTTCGGAGCTAAAAGTCCGAATGCCGTTAGTTCCTTTCCAACTCACATACCGCGCTAATTGCGTTCAGCAATTAGTTGCACCAAAAATCAATCAATCAATCAATCAATCAATCAATCAATCTCAATCTCTCTCTCTCTCTCTCTCTCTCTCTCTCTCATATGTTTCATTATATTCAACTACTAATTAGTACAAACATAATATTTCCTTATTTCAGGAACTTTTCCAGTATGGACATTGAAACATTTTCTTCAACAGAGAACTTTTCCCACTATCTCGCATGCACAAATTAATCAACCCTGTAACTATGTTTAATACATTGTTATTGTTCTTGTTATATTGTTCTCTGAGCTATTTATTTATTTATAAATGTAGTAGATTGGACAATTAGTCTACTTTAATATGGTGACTCCACTTTTAAAATTCCTACCACGACGTTCGAGCTACAACAAATGGTAACCGCGTTGTTCAGTCCACAACAAGACCATCAATAGAAAAAGAAAGCATTAAAAAGATTGAGCAGAGACTGGCATCTGTATGGATCTCATGCTTTTTACAGTGACAAAAATAAATAAAAACAAAGAAGCTTAGTGATATTGTGAAATACTAGTGGAGTATCCTGGTGTTAGTTGTAATGATGCTTTGATCTTAAAACCCTGCCCGACCCTAGTGTTATCATACGGTGAAGGCATTGCTGAAAACACAGTGATTGTTTTTTGCCATAGTTGTCATATGGATTTGTCAATATCTACTTATGCAAATTATGCCAACTGAATTAGGTTCACACTGGGTACTCCACAATTATGTCTGTGTCAGACTAAGCTCAGATTAACAAATATGTACTTACCAGCTTCTCTCCTGTGAGAACTTCAAGGAGAGATAGAAGAACCACTCCACTTTTTATATCTTCAAAAAGATTCTCAACTTTGATTGGATGCTCATGCTGAAAGTGAAATTATACCAGAAATAAGTAAAATATATTAAATAACAAAAAGAATGTAAAAACATTACAAATCTAATCTAAACTTATTTATAAATGGAACTTTGTGTGTTTGCGTGTGTGTGTGTGTGTGTGTGTGTGTGTGTGTGTGTGTCCGTTACCTATAGACTCCAAAACGGCTGAACCGATTTTTTGAACATTTACACAGTTGGACTATAAACGTCTGCGAGTGTTCTTAGCTAGGTTTTATGTCGAAGTAATCCCGATAAATATCGAAAATTGATAATAAAAAAATCGGGTTATAGAAGGAGTGGTCCGATTTTAATCAAATTTGATACACTCATAGACAAAGACATAAGAAACGATATTCAGAAGTTTCAAAGTTGCAGAAAATCGATAATATATATATATATATATATATATATATATATATATATATAAAAGGCAAGATGTTTGTGTGTGCGTGTGTCTGTTTATCTGCCTGTATGTCCTTTATACAAATCCACTATTTTTATCCGATTCTCACCAAACTTCACACAAATATTCTTTAGGCTGACTCTGAGCTCCATTACACTTTCATTACACCCGAGCAACGCCGGGCTATACTGCTAGTAATTATATAGTTTATTGAGTTTCAATATTTCTTTGTTTACTATCCACATCCTTGTTGTTTATATCACAATATTTTTGTCAGTGCGGCCATGATGCAAACAATAAAAATAAGGATGGTGTTATTAAAAAAATATATAAATAATTAAATATTGACAATATCTCATCTTGGAATTTCAAAGAAAAATTTGGTTGAAGTCAATTATTTATTCAACTTTTCTTGAGATACTTCACTGATAGCAATGATTTTTGTAATCTAACAATATACTTTCTAAGATAGTGAACTGCATAAAAATTTAGTTATTAGAGACTATAAACATGAAAATAGATAAAAATTATTTTAACAGTCATTTCTATGCAATCAGAAAGAAATGATAAACCATATTTTGTGACATATGAGGTTTGAATGAAAAGTAATAATATCTTGAGAGTATAAAACTAATCTTAACATTTACTTTACTCAGTGCATGAGAAGAGATGAGAGGCATTGTGAGACAAATTGCGGTTGATTCACGACGGCAATGCACCTGCTTACAACTCCCTGAGCATCCAGCAGTTCTCAACCAAGAAGAGAACATCGCCATACTGGAACAATTTCTCTATTCAACTGATCTTGTTATATGCGACTATTTCCTTTTCCCCAAATTAAAGGGAGTCATCAAGAGGATCGGTTTTGAATGGTGATGAGAGGCATCACAGAATTATCCGTCAAGCAGTGCATAGAACTTTGTCAGAGAATAATGGAAAAGTGCATTAGACTTGAGAGGGATTATTCTCAAGGGTAAACCATGTAATCTGTTGTTTGGAATTGAAATAATTTTTAAATTATTTTTCATATAGCCCCATATATATGGAAGTATCTGGAAAATAATTAAAAAATTATAAAAATTGTGACGTAGCTTCTTTCTGTTTTTTTTTTGTTTTTTTCTATAAATACTTTCACGGCAGTTGTTCTGCTCTCCTTGGTACCTTGACCACACGAATTTAAGTGTACTGCTAATTGGCAACTAGGTCTCATTGTTTTACTGTTGAATTAGCTAGATAGGTAAATTTTCGTTTTAGGTGCCGAAGGCTTTTCCCACTTCAAATTTATCCAAAATAGCATTATTTCTGTGCAAATGTATATGCTGAACTCAAATCAACAATTAGTTATTGAAGAAACCTAACATTTTTTTATTTGAAAGTCCATAAAAAAACGAACTATATCTCGCACTTTTTCTCTTTCCCGTAACTCTCACGAAGTAATATAATTAACTGCAAAATGACGTACTGCGTAAGACAACAAATTTCGGTCGATTTTCTTCCTTTACTGAAACTTCCGGCGATTTACTTCCTGTAATGAAAGTAATAAGCGTAGAAATACAATAGCGCATTACTTTCATTACAGGAAGTAAATCGCCGGAAGTTTCAGTAAAGGAAGAAAATCGACCGAAATTTGTTGTCCTACGCCGAAAGACATTCAGCAGTTAATTACATGACTACGTGAGAGTTATGGCAGAGAAAAAGTGCAAGATATAGTTTGTTTTTTTTATAGACTTTCAAATAAAAAAAGGTAGGTTTCTTCAATGACTAATTGTTGATTTGAGTTCAGCATATACATTTGCACAGAAATAATGCTATTTTGGATAAATTTGAAGGGGGAAAAGCCTTCGGCACCTAAAACGAAAATTTATCGCTAGATGTAACCATATGTTTATTTTTTGTTTCTCAAACTTCTTGCCTTTAGATCTCCCTTCTGATTTTTTGCTCCCCTGCCAACTACAATCTTCAAAAATTGAAATGCAAAGCCAATCAGCATCTTCTGTCTTCTTGAACTGTCATTTATTGACCTTTATCCTCAGTAATGTCTCCTCATACTCTTTCATTCCCAGTAACCCCATGTGTCTTAGTGGCATTATTACCTTGCTTGGAGTGAAATGATTTTATAAATAAATTACATTTAACCTTATACTAGGTCCTCATTACTTGCAGTAAATAGGTTTGTTGTGGATTAGGATATCCGTATATAATGGCAAACCATATGAATCATTAAGTTTTCAAGTAGCCTAACCCTATATTTGTTAGATATTCAGGTTAATATTTTCCCATATAAAACAAGACACTAGTTTTATAGCTGTAGAAAAGAAGGATGCAATTTCACATAAAAAAGGTAATGTTGGTTCACTGTATCATGCTAGACAATCTTTCTCTCTAGAATGTATCTTACATAGCTATGAAGGCTTACAGCCATATCATGTTGAATACACCGGTTCTCACTCAATCACCAAAGTTAAGCAACATTGAGCTTGTCAGTACTTAGATGGGTGACCGCTTGGGAATACCAGGTGCTGTAAGTGTATAGTGACGGATGTGCATTGTGGTGCAGTGGATATTGGCTCGGAAAGAGAAATCAGTGAGCCAAGTTCGAATTCCAGTTGAATACCCTGCATTCACTTAAGCACTGGTACCCTTGAGAAAGATATTAATCCGTCCCTTCCCTCCAGTTATGGGTTAAATAACAAGGGTAGGACTTGGGGACCCTGCTCTTAAAAAAACAAATCCCAATGAATCTTGATACTTGAAAAGAAAAATGTATTACTAGACACAAAACGTTTATATGAAAACAACAATAAATTGTTGAAAGAAAAAGGTACTACCAGCAATAAATAAATAAAGTTTAGTTGGCAATAAATGACCCGCCGAGATTGATTTGCCATAAAAACAAAACAACCAACCAACCAACATATCTATGAGACTACCATTTGCCCATGCTGAGAATATTGTTGCCATGTATGGTCCAATGCTCCTGCTATTTATTTAGAGATTCCTGATAAAAATCAAAAGGAGAATCAGCAATATTATTGGTCTTGACCTGGCATCTCGGCTTCAGTCACTTTTCAACCACAGTAATGTATCCTCTCTGTTTTCTTTCTAGAAATACTTTCATAATAATTGTTTAGATGAACTCTTTACTGTGGTACCTAGACTTTATGAATTTAAGCACAGTATGAGACAGGCTGGGGCGCAGTAGACATTGATGCAGAACAACAAACCTGGAAGCCGAGTTCAAATTCCAGTTGATATTCCTTGCATTTACTTATGCACAAATACCCTTGGGAAAGGTATTAATCAATCTCTTTCCTCCAGTTACGGGTTAAATAATAGGACAGATTGGGTTCTATAGCCTCAGCTGGCAACCAGTCTACCGCAGAAAGCAATGGCAACATACTGTGGGATAATCTTTTGCCCATTCACTGATGTCTCTTTCGAGACATGATCATCCAAAGTGTGTATCATGGATGGCACTTAACTGACTGACAAGATGAACAACAAGGTCTCCTCATTGATTTACAGTTGAGTTGGTTAGATGTAACTAAGTTCTATGCTAACAGTTTTTTTTCTTGCACTCCTCACTTGTGGAGCTCTCTTTCGGCTCTATGCTTTCCAGCCAACTTTGATCTTCAAAAATTTAAATGCAATGCCAATTGTTATTTACTGTTTTCTTGATTACTCTCTATTGTTCTCACTCCTTCATATTTCCTGTTTTCTAATAATTTCCCATCCAGCCTTTGACTTTACTGACTTGCTTGGAGTAAATTTGATTAAAAAGAAACAGAAAGAAAAAATAAACAATGGATAGCATTTATGTATAGTGTCATAGAATGGTCTAATTCCTGGAGTTGAGTTGTTCCAATGTTACTGTTATTACAGCGACTAGCTTAGGATTGAAAAAAATACTCTAACCTATAAGGAGCCTTGAAATAAAGTGGGCTCTGCACAAGATAACCAATTTTATTTTCTGAAAAGATTAAAAGAATATTCATAACCGACAAACCAAACATAAGACACAGATTAGTTATGCATTTGTTTCAAACAAAATAGCCATTTACAAATTTTACCATCTCGAGTTGCATTTCAACTCAAGAAAGCTCATTAGTATTCAGTATTTAGTATTCATTCTTCTTAAGTCTGAAAAAGTTAAAAGTACACCTGGCCAGTCACACATGCTGTTAATAAATTATTAAGTTTTGTATCTCATTATATCAATATGTCGTACCAGAAACAGTGAGAAAACTGTTTTAATCAATGGTTCTAAGTGAAAAAATCATAACCATACAATTGTGCTGTTTTCTTATTAGTCAACAATGGTTGTTATAATCACGTGATACACAAACACCCAATAAGTGTGCATGGCTGTCTCTCAAATGATAAAGATTAGTCAAATATAAAAGATCAAAAGAGACAGGAAAGTGTTGAAATGAACATTGCCTGAGAGAAGATGATAGCTGAAAAATTTATGGAAGGGAGTCATCAAACGGTCTGAGTGACTCCAAGTGGTCAGTGAAGAGTTCTAGTGTGTAGATGATAGTCAAAGGGTTGAATGGGGGTTGGTATGTTAATGAGACTGTGACATTTTAGTTAGTGCACATATTTATTGTATTCTTTGGTGCAGATGAAAGAAAGACATTGACTTACAATCAAAAGCCTTACTTACAACAATCCAAGTAGTTTTTAACTTATTTTGATGAAATTTATTTAATGTTACATTGAGTATTGCTTGCTCTTTTTAAAGTGTTCCAAGTTCCTTTTCAGTTAAAAATCCTCCTTTTTCAACCACTAAAATTTGATTATGAAGACATTTGGCCTGATTGATATGATTACAACAAGTATAATGCAATATTTTGTTTCATAATCATTTCACCTCAAGACAGTACTGCAACTTATGCACAGGGGAGGGGGTACATGAGAGAAGAATGAAAAAAAGAACAACAGGGTTTAGGGGGTTGTCAGAGAAAGCATAAGAGAAAGATGGGAATCAAGGGGATAAAAGATAGCAATTTGTTTATTTAGCTTAATTAGTTAATACAGCATGAGTTTTAAGGTACAAAGATATTTTAAATGGGTTGCTGAGAAAGGAAGAGAAATCAAAAGGTTGAAACCTCTGATTTATGGTAAAAGTCAATGACTGGAATGAATATGCAAGATTTTAAAGGGCATTTCTAAAACTAAAAATCTATAATTAAAAATTGGGAGAATTTAGGTTCACAAAATACAAAGAGAAAGTGTATGATATGTCTGTATTAGAAATTTTTTTTTTTTTTTTTAATCACATCACCCCAAGCAAGGCGGTAAGGCCACTGGTGTGCAGGGGGCTACATAAGAGTGAATAGATTGGAAGAGAGAAAGCCGGAAACCACATCCTAAACAGGGAACAAGGGATGAGCCTCTACACCTGTTCAATAGACGTGGGTGGAGTGTGAACCAGGCGATAATTCAGTCTATCTACTCTAATTGAAAAAAGAGAAAAAAGAAAAGTGAAAGGATTAGAAAAGAGAAAGCTGGAAACCACATCCTAAACAGGGAACAAGGGATGAGCCTCTACACCTGTTCAATAGACGTGGGTGGAGTGTGAACCGGGCGATTGTTCAATCTATCTACTCCAATTGAAAAAAAATAAACAAAAAAGAAAGTGTGAAGATTGGAAACCATGACCGAAGTCGAAGGAAAATGTACCGGAAACCCCTTCCTAAACAGGAAACAGGGCGATCACCTCTACTCCTGTTCAAAAGAAGGGGGTAGAGTGTAAAACCAGGTGATGGTGGGTACTATCTACTCCAATAATAAAGAAAAAAAAATTAAGTTTTAACTTAATATAAGTCGAAACGAGATTTAAACGCAAAACTTATTTACAATAGCAGAGTACTACCACTGTTAAAAAAATCAGGCAAATTAAAGACAAAAATTACACAGTCAAAAATTAAAATTAAAATAAAAAATTAAAATAAAAAATTAAAATAAAAAGCGGAAATCAACATACCAGTTAGGTAAGACAGACTGAAAAAGTTGAGCAGAAATACCGAACTAGGATTCCGTTCTTTAATTTTCCCAGAGAATTTACTGGTGTTATCCGCCATCTTAGGTTAGTTAAAATTGGAAGAGAGAGAGAGAGAGAGAGAGAGAGAAAGGAAGGCCCACTGCGAAGAGGGGTTCATAATGATCAATGCTACACCGGCCCTACCCTTAAAGAATTCCTTCAAGCAGTGAAACCACAATGAAAACTTTCACCATTTACGTCAAAACGAGATTCAAAAACGCAAAACTTATTCACAATAGCAGAGTACTACCCCTGTTAAAAAATTCAGACAAATTAAAGACAAAAATTACACAGTCAAAAATTAAAATTAAAATAAAAAGCGGAAATCAACATATTGACCAATACTGTGCTTTGTCTGGTTAAAAGCCAGATTTGCTAGATTCTTCATCTAGACCAGCCTCTTTAGTAGTAAGGACAGCTGAGTCAAGGGATATGCAAAATCTGGCTAAGTACCTCTCCTTTGAGGCTCAAATATTTATTGACAATCTTTTTTTTTTTTAATCGTTTCACCTGAGCAAGGCGGTAATGCCACTGATATGCAGGGGGCTACATAAGTATAAAAAGATTAATTAGAAGAGAGTGAAGAGGAAGACAAACCAGTTAGAAAGGAGCAATAGAAGGATGAGAATACAGGTGTGATGACAGTTTCAAAGGTGGAGAGAAAGGAAAGGATATACGGGGTGGGGAAAGAACTAGAGTCAAGTGGTTAATAGATGAGTATTGACATTGCATTTAAATTCCTGGAAATCAGGAAAGCAAGAATATGGGAGCGAGTTCCACAGTCGGGAAGTGCGAGAGAAGAAGCTGCAGGAGTAAAATTGTCGTCTGCATTTGGTTAACCTAACTGTGAATGGGTGGAACCCAGTTGCCAATCTGGTTGCACAAGTAAATACCTGTTGAGGAGGCACCAGTGATTTAAGTTCATTCGAGCAGAAGCCATGAAAGTATTTATAGAACAGACAAAGGGAGGCCACATTTCATCGGTGGGGAAGTGGCTGTAGTCGAGCCACCAAGTCAGTACCTATCACATTACTGATTCTCCTTTGGAGCCTGTCGAGAACACTGAGATGAACGGCAGGGGCACCTGACCATATATGGCAATAGACAACTGAAGACAAGGGATAAGATAAATTACACTTTAAAAAAGAATAATTATATTTATTCGTAATCTTTGTGCTTTAGTTTCTGTATTCCCATGATATGTATGACAAGATTTACACTCCTTGTTCTTGTGCTTTATAAGACAAAAACTTAATTAAAAATTTAACTTTCCTCATTTTTCTGTCTTTATTAAGTCCTTTAATCATAAAAGGGTTTAACTCTAATGCCTAGGGCACAATTATCTTTGATATAACAAAGGTAATTGTCTTACTTCAGCCAAAATATTGTTTATATGCCCTTTATAAAAATATAAAATAGAAGTATATGTATTCTCTACTTTAGAATAGAAATCATATCTCTTGTAAAAAATGAAAAAAAGTTGTTTGTAATGCTAAATTATCATACAGACTTGGCATATCAAACAATTTTTACCAGAAAAATCAACACTCTTTCAAAAAGTTAAAATTGCTATCAGTTGGAGCATAATTTTTCTTCATGTTTTTCACCCACAAATTGAAGTGAGATAAGTAAGTTCAAATTAACTCATTAATGTCCATCACCCCTATGAGAAGGTGAGCATTAATAGGTTATAGATAGAAAACTATAATATCAGATTTTTATTTGATTTTTATGTTGTTTTAGAAGCCTATAATTAAAATCAAATTTTTATTTTTATAATACTGAATTCTGTGTTGGGCATTAATGAATTAAATATATCTGATTTAATGGATTCAAAGACATTTGATTACATTTTCATATTTTCAAAATAGAATTTCTGAAAGTCGGGTGGCGGGGGGTGTCTACATTTTTGCAGATATTTATTTTCAAATTTTATTAACTGCTAAAATTTAAAAAATCAACCTCAGCATTTTAAGTTGCAAGGTTTGGTTCCTTGAATTTTTTACAATTATTTTGAAAATTTTCATACAGAGCAAAACATTAACAAGAAAATAAATAAAAATTTTAAAATCTAACTGGTTTTCTCAAATTTGATCTTATATACTTTGGTCAAGTGTTTCATATTAATTATTTATCATTTTTGAAATACTGATTAATTCAGTAAAACCTTTTGACACATATATAGTTTTTATATGCTTTCCCTACTGATGGTCACTCCTCATTGCATGGTCCAATGACTCTGTCATCAGGAGTTCTAAACACCTGTTAAGCCTACCCATGGCAGTGAAGTCTAAGACAACCAACTCCAAAGGCCTCAACAGTAGAACAAGCAGATAATGATTACAACAGTTCCCAATGTTTGAACCAGCAGCTGAAGAGGACTATGCATAATGGACATGCTACAGAAGGCACCACTTGAAATTATAAAAATGTCAGTAGCAATCTATTGCAGTCTCATAAATATTTTGAATGTTTCATTCCATATGTGCCACAGAGGAAGATCATGAGATCAAGTGTGTGGGTCACTTCTCGACAAATTGAGGTCCACCTTAAACAAATTCATACCACCGGCCCTTTCTTCTACTCTGATTTTGTTTCACCTCCAACCAAATCTTGCAAAGCCGAACTTTAATAAGTAACAAAATATTAAAATAAAAAAAAATATAAGTATGAATAAGAATGTCCAATGACCTGAACCATAAAACTTATGTTTGGATACCCAACTTAGTCGAAATAACAATTTACAACAAATATTAATGAATATGAACAAATACAGGCGAATACAAATGCAAGAGATGAACACAAAATAAAAATGGGGAGAATCATGTAAGATTATTGGCACATACGGTATGGTGTTTGTGATAACATAATATTCATGAAAGTGTATGTGTTTTCTAACACGGGCCTAAGAATATAAAAACTTATCTTTATATCAGTTTCTTCTCTTTTGTTTTACTGTCTTTTCTTTTTCTTTCTTTCACTGCCTTTATACAACTTCGGACTCAATCACGGTCCGCTTGAAATCTATGTAGCTGCAACTTTCTTTACTCTTCTTTTCAGTTGACTGTTGTATTTTCAACATAAGTATTTCGGCAATATCTGCAATCTTTATTTATTCAAACAAGCGTTGTATTTTCAGCACACAAATAATTCTGCGGTTTCTTCTCTTCACTGTCTCTTCATCCGCACGTTATCTTCTCTGCGTTGCTGTCTTTCTTTCTTTCTTGATAAACTATTCAGTTTCATCTTTTTCTAAAGAATAGATGACAGGAGTAGGTTTTGTTGAAACTGGAAGCTTCTAGTCCTGAACCTGCATGTTGGTGATGAATTTAGTCATCAATGCCATCATCATAAAGAAAGTGATCAGCAAATAAAAAAATTAAATTCTTGGATATGAGATAAAGCAGACAATGACTTACTCTACAGTAACAAACAATATCTAATTTTTTGAGGTGTTACTCTAATACCTGGAGAAGTCAATCACATACAAATAAAATTTAATAAAAAAATGACTCCACCCTAACATACAGTTTCCACTACCTCTCTCAAATAACTTCTTTGCTTGATATTTGTTTACCAAAGGTTGTGGCAAATGTCTATTCAGTTTATATGTGTTGCTGAAATTCCTGCAAATTTTAGTTTATACCTCCTATTTTTACAGATTTCTTAAAGTGAGAAGACTTATTTTCCACTTTGCAATCTCTTTCCCTACAGACACAATGTTGCAAGCAGGTTGCTACTCAACTATTTCCATGGAAAATGTTCAGATGACCTCCATTTTTTAGTGCCACCAGTTCAGACCTCTATTGCTAGATCCACAGAAATTAATCACTGTCATTTCCCCTAAGTTCCAATAATATCTTGGAATTGTTAATCAGGAAGCCAAATTCTGAATCCCATTAGGTTCATTATATTCCCTTATATGCAAATACTCTTGGGAAAAATATGAATCAACCTCTTCTCTCCCAGCTATGGGTCAATTTGTAAGAATTGTATCATTAAGCCATTATTATATAATACAAAATTCTTGCAATCTAAGAATATTTTTCTGGCTTTAAATGACCTAAAAAGAGTTTATAAGTCCAAGAAAACAAATCAGTCAATCTATGGTCCAGATGTAAAAAGAAAATTCCACTTAGAATAATTTTTCCCCAAGAATTGCTACTTTGTAAAACAGGCTTCTACATGCACGCTTCTTTGAACATGCTAATCTTAACCACTTCGGGTTAAAAGTTACTTACTGTTATCTTTGATCTTCATCATCCTAATTTTCATTTTCTACCACCTTCTTTCCCATTCACATCACATCCCTTATTCATCATTACTATTTCAACTGTAACATATTTTGAGTGGCTCTCGAGCTTGTGTGGGAGGAAATTTAGTAAAGGAAAATAAATATGTATCACTTACCTGACTTAAGTAAGTATTCATCCAGTTTGTAAATGTTTTCTTTTGAACCCTTTCTTGTTCATCTAAAAAGGAGAAAAACAAAAATATTAGTGACAGAATATATATATATATATATATATATATATATATATATATATATTAGTATTAAATTGTAATAGTGTTAAGTTCCAAAATTGCTGTTTTTTTTTTTTTCAGTAGTTTACTGGTGAGAAGGCAAGCAGTTCTGTTGTCTTAAAGTGCTCAATATCAAGATCAAGATAGAGCATTAATAGAATTAATGTAGAGAAACTTGTCACTTAACTGAGCAATATTACTTCAGTCAAGATGACTTCGAAGATTCATGAAGGCATAAAATCATTATTGTAATGTCTTCACTCTTCAGAGTCATTTGTATATATTCAAAGAAATAAGAATGAAGAATAAAATTGCAACGTTTGAAAAGAGTAAGACAGTGCTCAAGATAAAAATAGAGCAATGAATATTTATTATTAATTATTATGTTAGAACATGTGAAAAACTACAAACTACACAAAATTGTACATTTTGTTTTGACATTGAAAGAACAATGTCTCATCAAGTAGTTAACAATAATGGTAATACACGTTTTTTTATTAAATTATTATATGAAAACAACATTTCATACAAGGTGAAAAGATATTAATAAAGGAAAAAAGAAGAAAGAAAGTGGGAAGAAAAGATCAGAAAATAAGATGAGAAATCAAGAAAAGGAAAAGAGAAAAAGGAATGATACAAACGTAAAGTGAAGAGCCAATGAAAATGGCTAAAAGATGGAAATTCAAGATTAGGGCAAAAATGGACCTGCAGGCAGATGTTGACAGGTTACAACATTGCAACTCAAATCTTTTTGCATTTTTAAAAAAAATGATGAAAACTGATATACAAACAGAAATGTTATTCATAAAAAGTAAAATAAAGAATATTTAAAAAAAAAAGAATACAAGATGTAAATTCATTAGACCTAATATTATAAATTAAAATAAAATAAAATAAAATAAAATGAAATAAACATAAAATAAATCAAATAATAATGAAAATAATAACAATAAATATAAACTCTAATCTAAACTTATTTATAAATAGAATTGTGTGTGTGTGTGTGTGTGTGTGTCCGTTACCTATAGACTCCGGAAACGGCTGGACCGATTTTCTTGAAAATTTACACCGTTGTACTATAAGCGTCTGGCTGGAGTGTTCTTAGCTAGGTTTTGTGTCGAGGTACCCCCCACCGATAAATATCGAAAATCGATAATTGGAAAAATCAGGTTATAGAAGGAGTGGTCCGATTTTAATCAAATTTCATACACTCATAGACAAAGACATAAGAAACGATATTCAGAAGTTTCAAGGTTGCAGTTCTTACAATAGTGCATAAAATCAATAATATATATATAAAAGGCATATTTGTGTGTGTGTCTGTTTATCTGCCTGTATGTCTGTATTTTTTTTCAGCCCTTTTATTTTAGTTTTTGCTTCGGGTTTGGCTCTAAGTAGGTATAATTGTAGTTCTTAGTCTCAGCCATGATACCATTTACTCACTGGACTTATTTAGCCTTCAAAATTCAGTTTACGACAAAAAAACTTATTTGATATCGATACCAGGAAATCAAAATTTGACTGACATCCATTCATTTTTCTTTCAGTCTACGGTTTCGCTTTAACTGGAAACAACTATTACTTTTTGGTCTTTTCTGCCAATGTCCAAAGAGTCTGGGCTCCAGGACCATGGATTAGTTTTAAAGCTTTCATTACACCCGAACAACGCCAGGTTATACTGCTAGTATATCAAAAATATATCAAAAATATAAAAATTAAAAATAATAAAAAAATGTTTTAAATTTATTATTATTATATTTTTATTTAGTTTATGTTTATTTTATTTTAATTTATAATATTAGGTCTAATGAATTTACATTTGTGTATTGTTTTTTATAATATTCTTTATGTTTCATGAATAATATTTCTGTGTGTATGGGATTTCATCATTTTTTTCTAAATGCCTAAAAAGTTGAGTTGCAACATTGTAACCTATGTCAATGTCTGCAATCCATTTCCTCTGTAATTTTGAATTCCTATCTTTTGTTTTCATTGGCTCTTCCATCTGGACATTTTCTTATTTTCACTTCACTTTCTATTTCCTTTTTGTCTGTCTTTTCTTCATTTCTCATCTTATTTTCTTCTCTTCTTTTTTTTTATTAATATCTTTTTACTTTGTATGTAAAAATATTTTTTCCAAAAATAAAGGGAAGTGTTGTTTTCATATAACCCAAAAAATTATTTGAATAAAAATGTTTATTACCATCATTGTTAACAACCTGATGAGACATTGTTCTTTCAATGTCAAAACAAAATGTACAATTTTGCAGTAGTTTTTCATATGTTCTTAATAATATATATATTATGTGTGTGTGTGTGTGAAAAACAAAAGTGTTAGAGAAAAATTTTGTATAAAACTCACTGTATAGGGAAAATAATAACATTTGAAAAAGCACCTGATGTTTTTATATAGTTATATATAATGTTTATAATACATGTAGATGAACAGAAAATCATTAAAATTGCTTTACTTAAATGTTGGTTTTCACAAAAGATCATTTTACTGTGTAGTTTTCAAAAGTTTATAAATGTTTATCAGATTACCACTTGTTACTTAAGTTCATAATAAAAAACAAGGAGTGTAAGTGATTTTATCTGTTACTGTGTTGAGTCTTACTTTAAATTTACCAATGAAAAATCTTTTTGTTAATATACTTTTTTCAGTGGTCTTGTACTTGCATTGGTAGAATGGGAAGATAGTAAAGTTGGGAAGATTTCACCCTTTGCATTCCTCTATATGTTCCTTAATTTGTTAGCAATGAATAGACTTCTTTTGTTGAAGTATCTGGCCAGTTTGATCAATGTAGTGTTCATGGCAACCTTTGCATGTTACAATATATATTAAGTTCTTTCAGTTGCACAAAATGTTATTTTTAATTTGGTCCCATCTTTGAACCAAGTGTCTGGCCAGTTTGATCAATGTAGTGTTCATGGCAACCTTTGCATGTTACAATATATATTAAGTTCTTTCAGTTGCACAAAATGTTATTTTTAATTTGGTCCCATCTTTGAAGTGAAATTCATGCCTATCTAATAGATAGCTGTATACTCGACAGTGTGATCAGATGCATCTTTTCACTTGAAACTCTTTAATTGTGGTTTGTAGTTTTGGACTCATCCATATCTTTTTTAGTGACTTTGGTTGTTGTTTATTTTTTATGATTGGATATTTTCATAAGAGGTTTTTTTTAATTTTTTGTCCTTTAGCAGGATATGTAGGTTTAGTTGTATATGTGTATAGATTTCTGTGTTCTTTGAGTTGAAAGTTATGATGTATAAGATGATCTTTTTTTCTTTTCAGAGTATGTGGCTATTAATTTGTTTTGCTTTTTTAATGCTATTGTTGATTAAATTCTGAGGGTATTTTCTCAATTTCTCTCGTATTCTCGCATTGTTGGATTTGAGACTATTGTACAAATTCACTTGGCCAGGTTGACTGCAAAGTTGATGGGAAGATATAAAAACGAGATACTGTTCGGAGTCAATTTTTTATGAAAACTTACATGTAAATAAAACAATTTTAATATTTCTATGTAAACCTACATGTATTATAAAAATTACATATAAATATATAAAACACATCAGCTGTTTTCTGTCTTATCATTTTCTCTCTCTCTCTCTATATATATATATATACTAGCAGTATAACCCGGCATTGTTCGGGTGTAATGAAAGCTTTAAAACTAATCCATGGTCCTGGAGCCCAGACTCTTTGGACATTGGCACGAAAGACCAAAAAGTAATAGTTGTTTCCAGTTAAAGCGAAACCGTAGACTGAAAGAAAAATAAATGGATGTCAGTCAAATTTTGATTTCCTGGTATCGATATCAAATAAGTTTTTTTTGTCGTAAACTGAATTTTGAAGGCTAAATAAGTCCTTTGAGAAAATGGTATCATGGCTGAGACTAAGAACTACAATTATACCTACTTAGAGCCAAACCCGAAGCAAAAACTAAAATAAAAGGGCTGAAAAAAAATACAGACATACAGGCAGATAAACAGACACACACACAAACATGCCTTTTATATATATATTATTGATTTTATGCACTATTGTAAGAACTGCAACCTTGAAACTTCTGAATATCGTTTCTTATGTCTTTGTCTATGAGGGTATGAAATTTGATTAAAATCGGACCACTCCTTCTATAACCCAATTTTTCCAATTATTGATTTTCCATATTTAATGGGGGTACCTTGGCACAAAACCTAGCTAAGAACACTCCAGCCAGACGCTTATAGTACAACGGTGTAAATTTTCAAGAAAATCGGTTCAGCCGTTTCAGAGTCTATAGGTAACGGACACGCACACACACAGACAAAGTTCCATTTATAAATAAGTTTAGATTTAGATAGGTTTAGATAAAATTGTGTATTTGGGCAGCAATTCCTCTTTTATACAAGTTTCATAAAAAATGAAGATGACAACAATCTGAATAGTGTAAATAGTTACAATACCTCATCTCAGAAATATAAACAGAAGTTTTTGAATATTTAAAAAAAAAGAACATTTTCATTCCATATGATAGTCACACATTTTAAAACACAAGAAACAGAGTTTTTTTTATCCAAAATGTTTTCAGTACCTTTTCAAACTGATGTCATGCAAAAAAATGCAAGTTGGTGTTGAATAGTATTCAGTCCAATCCACTTCCCCAAATCTAACTGAATGACAAAACATTTTTTTTTGTGGGAGGGGGGGAGTACTTCTTTATCAGGTCAAGAACTTTTCAGTAAATATTATTGTAAATATTAAATCATCTATAAAAAGAAATACTGTATCTTAAAAGATAAAGAATTTTTAGATGAGAAAAATTTCCAGAACTTCTTCCCATCAATTCCATTGTAAAGCAGTCAGCTGTGGCCATCTGAATATTCTTTACAAAAGACCATAAATTATAGAAAAAGCCACATGCAAAAAAAAAATCTAATATAGAATAACAATACATTCCAACTAAACAAGACAAATAAAGAAACATCTTAGTTAGTCACACACAACTTATTTTTTTAAAATAGCAAAATAAAATAAATGTGGACATTTCTCATGACCTATTAAATCATCAGATTATCATCGTCAAGTAATTCCCCCTTCATGATATCTCCAACGGGAATAAAAATTACTTGGCAGTAACATGCAACAGATTGTACTGTGTTACATGATACCAGTAACAAAGAATGATTCCTGACCAGACCTCATGACAAACACCTAAGAAGAACTGCCTTACAAGTCTAAAAGGCTCCAGTGAAAAAATTACTGTGGTAACATTAATTCTTAAAAGCAGAATTTAAAACTGACAATTTCCAGATTGTATTTCTTCATTTTATCAGTTTTAAACTAACTCAAATTTTAATACAGTTTATGAATTATCTACATAATATACCAATTCTCAACCATTAGATATTCTGATAAAACTACCTTTAGGCAATATGGTAGACACATACTTATTCATGAACTAGCAGTATAGCCCGGCATTGCTCGGGTGTAATTATTTACTTAGAGCCAAACCCGAAGCAAAAACTAAAATAAAAGGGCTGAAAAAATACAAACATACAGGCAGATAAACAGACACACACACAAACATCTTGCCTTATATAAGAACTGCAATGTTGAAACTTCTGAATATCGTTTCTTATGTCTTTGTCTATTAGTGTATCACATTTGATTAAAATCGGACCACTCCTTCCATAACCTGATTTTTTCGATTATCAATTTTCGATATTTATCAGGGGTACCTCGACATAAAACCTAGCTAAGAACACTCGCAGACGTTTATAGTCCAACTGTGTAAATGTTCAAAATCGGTTCAGCCGTTTTGGAGTCTATAGGTAACAGACACACAGACACACACACACACACACAGACGAAGTTCCATTTATAAATAAGTTTAGATTTCGATAGATTTAGATAAAATATTAATATTATCGATTTTCTGCAATATTGTAAGAACTGCAACCTTGAAACTTCTGAATATCGTTTCTTATGTCTTTGTCTATGAGTGTATCAAATTTGATTAAAATCGGACCACTCTTTCTATAACCTGATTTTTTCGAGTGTACCTCGATACAAAACCTAGCTAAGAACACTCGCAGACGCTTATAGTACAACTGTGTAAATTTTCAAGAAAATCGGTTCAGCCGTTTTGGAGTCTATAAGTAACAGATACACACACACAGACACACACACAGACAAAGTTCCATTTATAAATAAGTTTAGATTTGGAAATTCTACTTTTGGAAATCTCTGTGGAATCCAAATGAAATAAAATCATTAAGAAAGGCAAAATGTATCATGCATATAAGTGTAATAAGAATGAAATTGCAATAAGATGGAAAAATTATGTCTCCCAATTGAGGAACAGTCAGTTAAGTGCCATATGTGATACATGCTTTGGGCGATCATGTCTCGAAAGAGACATAATTGACTGGGCAGAAGATTATTTTGCAGTAGGTTGCCATTGTTTTCTGCGGTAGACTGGTTGCCAACCAAGGCTATAGAACCTAATCTGTCCTATAATTTAACCCATAACTGGAGGGAAGAGACAGATTAATACCTTTCCCAAGGGTATTTGCGCGTAAGTAAATGCAAGGAATTCAACTGGAATTCGAACTCGGCTTCCCCGATTTGTCGTTCTGAGTTAATATCCACTGCACCACAATGCACATTCGCTAATTCTAGAAAATTCTAATAAAACAATACAGAAAAAATAGGACTATTTGCTTTCTTACATTTTATCAGATAAATGATGAGGTGCGTACATTGCTAGGCTGAATTATGGTGTGTGAATGTTGTCAGCCTGAATTATGAGGCACAAAAGTTGCCAGCGTAACTGATGAGGGGTACAAATTAGTTGCATGCCAAGTTATCTATTTTAAAGAAATGTAACTGCTACTGTAGACTTCAGTGAGTCAGTTATGTGCCATACTTGATATACGCTAGGGTGATCATGTCTGTTTCAATCCATGACTGACTTGGCAGAAGATTTTCCTGCGGTAGGTTGCTGTAGGTTTCTGCAGCAGACTGATTGCCAACCAAGGCTATAGAATCCAATCTGTCCTGCTATTCAACCCATAGCTGAAGGGAGAAGAAATGAATTCATACCTTTACCAAGGGTATTTGTGCATAAGTGAATGCAATGAATTCAACTGGAATTTGAACTTGGCTCTGTGATTTCTCTTTCTGAGACAATATCCATTACACCACAATGCACATCCAGACTAGACTTCAGCTGATTCATAATCAACATGGGCTGTTTGTGTTACTAAATTCAGATGTAAATAAATGCATTTGTGTTTTATAAATTTGATTTGTATGGCCCTTCTGAAAAGAGTACAGCAGAGAATTTTTCTGTTTTTTTTAATTTCATATCACCATCTTATAGTAGATATGATGTCTAAAAAAATGGACATTTTTATCAAACGCTTATCACAAATCATTATACTAAAAATTAAAGTAAGCTCTTATAAGAAACAAATTATGAAATTATGTAAATATTTTTTGATTTATAGTTAATTTGCACAATATTCTGTAATAATATAAATAAATATTCCAACCTTTATTCAATAGTTGTTATATTTGCATTTTCTTTTAAATTCTTAACAGCACTTATTTAAGGTCTTGTTTACATATCAAAGCAACAGCTTCACTTTCTTATATTTAAACCTAGCAATAGTAAGTTTATTTGGTTCATGCCTTCAAAGATAATGTAAACACAAACAGCCTCAACCAAAATTCAAACTTTGATCATTGATTATATTTTAGTGCCAACAATTATAAAATCACCTTGTCCCTCTATTTGTTAACTACAAAGTTTACTTTCATTTTTGTATATTTTAAAATTGTTTGATGTAAATATATTAAATTTGACTTTTATATAAAGGATATATTCAAATGAATTTGAGCAATGAAAACAACAGAACAAATCACATCAAATAAAAGGGGAAAAATTGAAGCTATTTGATACTATAAAGAAAACTTGTTCATTTTGACAATAATGCAAATGTTTTCTTGTAATTTAAACAAGAATAGACAAATGAAGTTCATGACATAATTCAGACCACACAAGAAAAAAAAGAAAGAGGCCACTTTTTAAGCCTCTCAGTAGGCAACTTTTCTTCTCTCCGAAACACTATTTGAATTTTGACAATATACACATTACACAACCTACCAAGATTTAAATAATCATACATTATTTTCATTATTTATATATATTCAGCCTGGTTAAGTTCCGTCAGGCTATCTATCTTGCCCGGGATACATAATTTCTACTGTGGCATATATCCACAGATACACGTGTGTGTGTGTGTGTGTATATAGATCAGAACAGACTTAGATAGATAGATAGATAGATAGATAGATAGATAGATAGATAGATAGATAGATAGATAGATAGATAGATGTTTTGTACTTACTGGAGTTCAATTCTGTTTGTAGACAATCAGTACAAAATAACATTGTCCCACTCAATTTTCAACCATTCTAAACAATTTTAGGAACACTTTTCTGATAGTGCTAATCCTTTAGATTGTCAACAGACAACCATAAAATCTCAATCATTGAGGGGAGGAAAAAAAACCAGTTTTTCTTGTTTCCTCTTAGTTTCATTAATTTTTTACACTTTTTTTTAAAATGATTCCTGATTAAAGATACAAGAGTGTTTTGTTTACATATACTGAATAGAAACTAAACCCCCACATTGACAAAGACGTGATTCCGCACAATAGAAATAGGGTCATCCATATTAATAGTATATCATGAATATATAAAACTTGTTCCTTTCAATACAAAGTGCATATCAGCAAGCAAAGATACCAATACATTGTTCTGGGCCAGGAGGAAAATAGAAGAATCCTTTATGAATCAACCAATGAAAAGTTTTTAAAATGTCAAATGACTAACAGAAATTTGGATGCTACTAGTGAGTAAAAACTAGTACACAAGTTTGTTACCACTGTGAGAAAAAGTGATTACTTGATTGTAAATCAAAGAGAGTTCCTTTGAAAATAATGGTTTAAGGTAAGTGAAGATTGTTTTAGAATTGCTACAAAGATGTTTGGATTACAACATATCATTTGTGGTAATATAAAGTTTTGTTTGACTAACTGCAATTAAGTAAATATTTAAATCTATAATTTATCTTAATAATATCATTTACATATCAGTCTCACTCAAGCAAAATAGACTAATCCCAAATTAATAGTTAATTTCTGCTTTGAAATCTTTGGCTTAATTTAAGCCGAATCGAAATGGTCTTTGAAGCTCTTTCCCAAAAAAGTGTTTATATTTATGACTAAAAGAAAGAAACAAGAGGAAAACTATTTAATGTTAGCCCACGCATTTCATCCACTGATAAAATTTATCAAGGCAAAAAATAAAATGAATTTATTTGAAATAGAGTATTTATAAACAAGTGCCTTTTAGACATACTGTTCCTCTCTAAAGAATATTTAATATATAATCTGAGAATATTTAAATATATATATGGGAGAATATGATATATAAATTTCTAAATATCAGAACAATATGGAATGTTTAAAAACAGCAGTGGTAAAAACAAAAGCATTGAGAAAATGAATGAGACTAATAAAACTGTACATCTAGACATGTCGGATGCCAAAAATGTGAAAATGTTAAAAATCTTAAAGCTAAATTTTAAATTTAGTATTCTCACATCATCAATTTCCTCAAGAATTAAGAATAGTTAACAACATAGCACTTTTGAAAGGATGGTGATAATTTTAACCGTAATGGTATTAATGATGATAATGGTTAGTTTCTAAGTGCTGATAATATTGATGTTTTAGTTATTCTCTTCACAAGACTAACAAAATGTCCTAAAATCTAATACATTAAGTACCTATAATTCTAAACTAGTAGAAATGAAACTGTATCAAATGCAGTAAAATAAATATTATTTATTATATAACTATTTATTTATCACAAGTAAGAAAAGAAATGTAGTAAAAAATTTATCCACTCTGATAATTACATGTATAATGAGAGCAAACACTAAAAGTCTGTGTTAATAAGTGTGACCAGTAAAGGGAGATAACTCAAATATCCTGTTAATTTCCTTTCATTCTAAAGCAAAAAACTTTACAAAAAATATCCACCATTTAGGATTCAAGGCAGATTGTGTTGTAGTGAGCCCCAATAAAAATACAAAAAATAAAAATATATAAACAAAAATAAAAAGAATTCAAATTTAAATAAGACATTTTTGCTTTTCTTTAAAACTCATAACTTTCTTTCTCTCTCTCTTTATATATACATATATATATATATATATATATATATATATATATATATATTAAGGAAGTGAAACAACAGATAGATTAAAAACTTACTGTTTATGCATTTACTTTTATAATACAGAGTAGAGTTTAATATTGTAATTTTATTATTACAATGGTTTATAAAAGCATTGTATCACAACACAAAATTTTTCAGGTTTCAGAACAATATTGTTCTTCAGGTGATATTTTTTTTAAAAAGTTGTTTTTTTTTAATATCACCTGAAGAACAATACTGGTCTGAATCATGAAATTTTTATGTTATGATATAATGCTTTTATAAACCATTGTAAAAAATTAGAATCTATCTTACATATCTAGAAGTCCATCATTCACCCATGCTTAGAATATTACCACCACATATGGTCTGTTGCTATCTAAGGATTCTTGATAAAATCCAAAGAAGAATCAGCAATCTTGTGCCTTGGCTTCAATCAATTGCCCACTTCAATAAAGTTGCCTCCCTGTGCCTTTTCTATAAGTACTTTCATGGTAATTGTTTGGATGGGCTTTTCACTCTGGTACCTAGACTTTAGACTAGCAATGCAGTCTCATTGAAACATAGTTGTGTTTGCTAGATGTAACAGTAAGTTCTATACTAACAGTTCCTTTTCTCCCACTTTTCACTTATGGAACTCTCTTCCAGCTCCATGCTTGTCACCCAACTTTTATCTTCAAAAATTTAAATGAAATGCCAATCACTATCTACTCTTCTTGTGATTACTCTTTTCTGCACTTGGTCTTTAGTTCTGTTTTTTTTCTAATTCTTCCACACTCATTACCCCTTGTGTTTCAGTGGCTTTAATGCCTTACTTGAAGTGAACTTGATTAATATATATATATATATATATATATATAAGTACTTTTACTGCTTCTGCTCAGATGAACTTAAATCACTGGTGCCCCCTAGGTGTGAATTTGCACGAGATACTAGGTTGGCAACAGTGAAACCAACGAAATGTAACTGCAATTTCTACTCCAACAGCTTCTTTTCTTGCATTTCCCACCTGTGGAATTTCCTTCTGCATGCTTGCTTCTCTGACGCCCACAACCTCCAAGAGTTTAAATGTAAGGTCAATAGACACCTCCTAACACACTAACTCGCACCCATTCTCTCCAACACTCTCCCTATGTACCTCCTAACTCGTCTATCACCCTCCCTCTGACATTTCCTATACCCACTCGCTCTATGTAACCCCCTACGCTATAGTGGCAGTGGACTGCCTTGCTTGGGGTGATATGATTAAAATATATATATATATATATATATTGATTGTTTAATTACTTAGTTTTTGGTCATCATAAAATTAGATTAGTACACAGTTGTATTAAAAAGTGTTCAATACAATTATATTGTAGAACTTCTGAATATTCTTCATTTGTAAACAATTTATTACACGAACTAGGTTTCTACCATGTGGTGTCTTCAGGCGATTTGCAATAACTGATTTTACTGTTTTTATTTAAGAACGCTCACGTAACGGTGATATTTTTTGAACGCTCACATAATGGGCAATTTTTGAACGTGCAATTTTTAAAATTAGAAGAAATTATAATGTTTTCTTCCATGGTTGTATGAACCTAACAGGTATTTTTGGTATGATTACACTTAGTCATAATTTCTATTCTTTCATTCAATAGTTCATTTTTGTTTGGAAATAGCATAATTGACTGTTTTAATGAAATATATATATATTGGGAGTCCTCTCACAATTGAGAAAAATGGTGAACAAAATGAACATTATAGATAGCAATATATTTAAATAAATTGTGTACACCATTCTTTAAAATTCTTGGGCATATATCAGAATCCAAGCAAATTTCTATGATGAACCATGTAAAGACAAAAAGGAAAAAATTCTTTGTATTGGTGATCAATAAAAGATGATGATTTAAAAGCTTCCTGATTAGTTGATCAAACTACAGCTTTGTTCCCCTGATGAAATTTTGTTTTTTTTTGTTTATTTATTCTTATTTTTTATTTGTGTATCACCACAACTTTTTGACATATAAAATTACATGTCTTGGCTGGTAGATATTAATTTCATGCATGCGTTGACATTAAAATAACATCTATAATAATAAAAGTAATTGGAGTAGATAGACTAAACTATCACCTGGTTCACACTCCACCCACGTCTATTGAACAGATGAAGAGGCTCATCCCTTGTTCCTTGTCTAGGATGTGGTTTTCGGTCTTTCTCTTTTCCAATCTTTTCACTCTTTTTATTTTATTTTATTTTATTTTTTTTTTCAATTGGAGTAGATAGACTAAACTATCGCCCGGTTCACACTCCACCCACATCTATTGAACAGGTGACGAGGCTCATCCCTTGTTTCCTGTTTAGGTTGTGGTTTCTGTTTTTTCTCTTTTCCAATCTTTTCACTCTTACGTAGCCCCCTGCGCATCAGTGGCGTTTTTGCCTTGCTTGGGGCGATATGATTAAAAAAAAAAAAACAATATTTAAGCAACTGTGGGAGGTTTTGGAACACATTCCCCAGCAGATAAGGATAAAAAATGCATATTTGTATGCTGAAGTTATTATGATTTATTGTAAGAATGAAGATCTGTCCATCATATTATTTTACTTCTATCTTGTTCTTTATATGCTGTGTCTCTTCAGGATGTAGGCAATCATGGACTTCCCTTTTGCTCTGTCTCTTTTTGCTCTCAATATTTTTGCTCGGAACAAGAAGCCGGGGAGCCGAGTTCGAATTCCAGTTGAATCCATTGTATTCACTTACGCGCAAATACCCTTGGGAAAGGTATTAATCTGTCTCTTCCTTCCAGTTATGGGTTAAATAGCAGGACAGATTGGGTTCTATAGCAATGGCAACCTACTGCGAGATAATCTTCTGCCCAGTCAGTCATGTCTCTTTTGAGACATGATCACCCAAGCGTGTATCATGTATGGCACTTCACTGACTGAGCTCTCCCAAACCCCACTTCATCATCTATTTGCTCAGGCCTATCAATTATGTCTCATGCTGCTTTTTCCTGTCTCTCTTTCCTTTTATCCATCCTGTGAGTATTAAATTCTCCAGGCCCTTCTTCCTCATTACGTGTCTCAGGAACCTCAGCTGTCTCTTCCTGATTTTAAGTATGAGCTTTCTTCTCATTTGCACCCTTTCCAATAACTCATTGTTGCTCACATGCTTAGTTCATAGTATCCTCAGCATTTTACTGCCTCAGGCTTCTCCTTCATCCTTGAAGATGTCTCATTCTCACCCTGGTTGTTTGTTATTAAGTTGTTACCTCTTTCTATAGATGTACATTGCGTGGTGTAATGGATATTGGCAAGAAATCGAAGAGCCAAGTTTGAATTCCAGTTGAATTCGCTGCATTTACTTACGCACAAATACCATTGGAAAAGGTATTAATCTGTCATTTACCCCTCCAGCTATGGATTAAATAGCAGGACAGTAGGTCCTAAAGCCTTTGGCAATCGTTCTACCACAGAAAGCAATGGTGACCTACTGCAGGAAAATCTTCTGCACAGTCAATCATGTCTCTTTCAAGACATGATCACCCAAGCATGTATCACGTATAGCACTTAACTGACTGACTGACCTATTTCTATGGCACTTGGGAAGTTGCAAATGAGTCACCAACTTTGAGAGAATGGACCACTTTCTCTTCATGAACCATTTCTGTTTGCAGAGTCATAGAACCTTATTTTTTCCCTGGTACAGAAAATGCAAAAATGTAATAATTAAGTATGGATGCAAAAGAAATGACTACAAATAAACTACAAGAAAACCAAATGTATGGTCATCAGTGTTATGGGGAAACACACCTATTCCTCAGATAATGGACTCTCCCACCTATATTAATAAGAGTTAACAGGAAGTTCTTGAGAAGTTCGTAGGAGTTCTTTAGAGTTCTATTGGAGTTCAGTAGAACTACTAGAGAGTTGATATTAGTTGGCAGTTAGCTGAATACTAAGGAGTCAGTTTTCAGTGGAAGATTACCAAGTTCCTAACATTTTGAGTATGTTAAGTCAATTAGCAACCGACATAGGAAGATTATAACCTTCAGTGCGAAAACTACTCCACAACAATCAGTAAACAGAGGAGCACAAAACACCAATTACAGGTTGGGGATACTAAAATGTGATCATCCAACATCTACTGCCATACAGAAGTATAGGTATCACATAATCCAGAACTCTTTTCTTTGTTTCCAATAAAATTTTCCTGTTTCTCAGTACATTAGTTCACTTTAGTAATGTGTCCTTGAGCATGTCAATGCACTTTCAAATCTAAATGTCACACTTTCCGTCCTCCATTAGAACACTTCTTAGGTATTTACATTTCTTGACTTGTTTTATTTTAGTTTCTCTGACATGTAGTTGGCATTTTGTGGACTTCTTTTTGCTGATGACTATGCATTCAGTTTTCTTGAAGTTTATGCTCAGTCCTTTCTTCTCACTTTCTTTTGCTACCTTTTGTTATGATGCTGATATAAGCTCATAGTTCCAGCTAATAACATTCCAAAGAAAATGCTGGAACAAAAAATTTTGAAGAAATTCTTTAGTCACATGGATTCAGTTAAGAGCCATACATGATACACACTATGGGCGATCATGTCTCAAAAGAGACATGACTGACTGGGCAAAAGATTATCCCACAGTAGATTGCCATTGCTTTCTGCGGTAGACTGGTTGCCGACCAAGGCTATAGAACCCAGTCTGTCCTGCTATTTAACCCATAACCCAATATATATATATATAAAAAAGGAAGATGTTTGTGTGTGTGTGTGTGTGTTTATCTGTCTGTATGTCCTTTATACAAATCCACAATTTTTATCCGATTCTCACCAAACTTCCCACAAATATTCTTTAGGCTGAGTCTGAACTCCAGGACCATGGATTAGTTTTAAAGCTTTCATTACACCCGAGCAAAGCCGGGCTATACTGCTAGTTAAATATATTATCATTATTCTTCATTAATATATATTAAATATATTCTCATAGTATCTGTGGTATCCTATGCTAATTATCTGAGTTGTATTTAAGTGCTAAGCCAAAACCTGTTGGCACTCCATTACTCCGTGTATTCTGACACATTTTTGTTGGTTTGTGGCGTGTGAGTTATATTGTGATTATCTGTAGTAGTTAGCAATTCTATTTGTTTTACAGTTATTATTATTTTTGTACTGTTTGAATTTTTATTTCGTCTTTGTTTTTCTGCTGTGGTGAAGCCACTATAAGTGAGTCTCCCCAGCCAAATATTGCAATGGCAGTAGTGCCATCTATGTTGGCATGGAACAAGAATGTGGAAAAGAAAGATGTCATATACTTTGAGCAAATGTGGAGAGAATACAAGCCTTTCATCAAGGGAAATGAGTTGGTAGCCATACCAGAGGCTATCAATGTAATTGCTGCAAAGACAATCTCTCTTATGACTTGCAATGTGAAGACATGCAAATTTATTGGAATCAATAGGGAGACAGTGGAGAAGGCTCTAAAAAGTCTAAAAATTATACCAAAAATTTTGGCAAGACATTTGAGAGCGATGTGGAATGTGCTGCTAGGTCAGAGGATGAGGTAAAGTCATTGGCGGGCAGCATCCTAATAATGAAGAATCTATGACTCCAAGCGGAGTATATGGGCACAAGAAAAACACAAGTGACTTTCCATGGTGTCCCACTGGAAATTTCTTATGGGCGGATTTTCACTCAGTTTAGAGCAGTAGAAAAGGTGTCCAGAATGGCCAGCAAAGTGGGGGTGCCCAAAGGAGGATGTCGATCTGCAGGTTGTCCTGAACCAACAGAATTTCAACAACATTCTGTGACAGAAAGGTATTTGTAACAGTGAAAGGCCGTAGATCTCATTGTTGGATGTATAGGGCAGTGAGGCACTGAGCCAAAATGTGCCCTACAAAGAATCCAGTGGTGGAACCGGTTGCACCGGGGGTTAAAGTACTGGCAGCAGTGAAAGAAGAAAAAAATAGAAAAATCTGGCAAAGCTGTTGGTGCAAACAAATAGACTGAGGTTGTGAGAAGGAGCAAAAAAGCAGCTACTTCTCCCCCTCAGCAGGACGCCCCACTAAAAAATGGAGGAAAACAACTGACCCCAAAGAAGGAGCTGCATTGCAAGACTGACCAGCATTGGGGGGGGGGGTCAATGGAGTCCCCCAACCAAAAGGGAAAATAGAGACAGAGAAAATGCCTCCACCACATTTGTCATTAAAGTGGGGTGGGAAGACAAGGAGGAAAGAAAAAAATATTAAAAAGAAAGAACTGAAAGCTGTTTAGAGCAGAGCAAAAAGGGTCCTGGCTACCACCAAGACCCAATCTGCATCTGCTTTGCCAACAAAGACACAGCATACGCCACAGAAGGTAAGAAGCCATTCATCATCTCCAACCAGTACCATCCCCCAAACTATCTCTCAGCTCTTCACAAGATGTGGGTAAGACTTTAAAGAACCTGTGAGGCCCTTGAGAGGGACTTGTCCTCACAGAGGAAGGCTCTCTTGAGGCCTCTATTCAAATTAACATCTGTGAACAGGAAGTTGGTTGAGGATCCAAGCAACTTCCCAGATACCCCTGGTGTGATAACAGTCATTTGGAACACTCGGTGGATTTAAGGGTATGGGACCACCTATCCTGGGCCAAGAACACATTCCCAAAAATTTGCATGGCCTAGATGGGGACCCCAGAGTAAAAAAACTATATGTATTATGTTCAGGGAGGACCACCGTTATTCTTCACCCCACTTTATATAGGGCTATAAATCTGATGTTTAAGAGATCCAACTTGAAAAATATCTATCAAGCTCGCCAGCTTGAATGTGAGGAGCATGAGGGGTCAGAGTAAGGCTGCCTGTCTGCTTCGTGATCTCTTGTCCCTAGTAATAGATGTAGCTACAATCCAGGAGACACACTTAGTTTGCGATTGTTGAGGCTTGTGTGCTGTCTAGTAACTTTGTTCAGCACATGTGGACCAGCAGGCCAGAGGTGTTTCCTTGTTCATTAAATGTACCCTGGGTGCAAGGGTGGACCTTTTCCATGTCGGTGTGTGGGGGGCTGGTTGATCATGGCTGATATTGCCGTGTAAACTATGTCGTTTTGGATCGTAGCAGTTTATGCACCCAATGACCAAGAGGGGCAGATCTCATTTTTCCGCCAGTTGAGGCTGTTCCTAGTCAATTCTTCATGCTTAGTCTTAGTGGGGTACTGGAATGCTATCCTGGACCCCAAGTTAGATAGGGAGTGCAGAGTTAGCGGGAGAGTGTGTGATCATAGCCTTGTTGATCTGATTGGTATATACCAGGTCAATCACTCTGGGAGGAAGATGTGGACGTGGGCACTTAATTGGCCATCTACTCAGATAGTTAGCTACCTGGATAGAATGTTAGTGAGAAGAGTCGATGTAAAGTTACTAGATAGTCCCATGTTCCACTGGTTAGGCTATTCAAACCACAAACTTGTTTGTTCCCAAATGGCATTAGACAGTAGGCCTAAGTTCAACATGTCTTTACTGGACAAGCTGAACTTCCGGCAACAGCTAACTAGATTAGAACAGTGGAAATTAGTGGGGGTGATTATCTGAAATAGGTGGTAGGAGTGGTTTAATGATAGGATTAGGTCTTTCACCTCTGACTATAGCCATAGACTTGCTGTAGCTAAGGCTATCCTGGGCAGAGGCTGAGGGAGATTCTCTAGAGATAGCATTAGCTAGGCAGACATTGGACTGTTTGGCTAGCAAGCAGTACCAAGGTCAGGTAGTTAGGCATAGGTTAAGTAATATGTCTAACGAAGACATGAGTATGGGTGCTGAAATGTGCAAGGTAAATTTCTGTCAAGATGGCGATCAATATATTCGAGAGGTGAAGACCCCAGAGAGGCATAATCTGAGGTCAACCAACAATATGTGCGAGGCATTTTGGCGGCATTTCGCAAGCCACTTTACCAAGGAGCCAGGTCTCTGTGAAAATGAATTTCACAGCTATTTGGCTGACTTTCCTCAACTTGCACAGACTGAAGGAGCTAGCTGTGAGGATGAGATCACAGAGGGCAAAGTTCACTTGGCATTGAGACAATGGGAAGTCTCCGGGACTTGATTGTACTAGAGACTGTCACACATCTTTGTACCTATTTTGACAGTGGTGTTCAATGGTTATTCAAAATGTAGTAATAGCATGCAAGAAAGACCACAGATTATTAGGTATTAATAAAGCAAAAGTAGATACAGCTAAATTAATGAACTCCAAGGAAGCACAAGAGAGTGAGCGAGGGCTTCTAAAAGGATACAAAGCAAGTATACAATTAAAAGAAAATTACCACCCAAATACATTCAAGCCAGAAAAGTACCAATACATATACTACCTTTAGTGGTAGCCAAGTTAAACTGCATGATTAAGAAAGGCATTCTCAAAATGTTACACATGATGGAAGTAACTGGGTCTCACCTATCAAGTTAATAAAAATGGCGGTTATGTGGTGACTATTAAGTTGAAGTAAATCACCAGATATGCTCAGACTCATTTCCATTGCCAAAAATTGAAACAGCAAGGCATGAACTGGCAAACATGGAATATTTTGAATGATTGACTTGAGATCTGCCTACAACTAAATTCAGATTGATGAAAAATTTAAAGTTGCCACGATCCACACCCCTATAGACCTGTTAAGGTGGATTTGCTTGCTAACCATTTCGAATTAAAACATCTAGTCATATATTTCAAAGGGCAATCAAAATATTGTTAGGCAAAGTAACTAACATGATTATTTACCAAGATGATATAGGGGTAGAAGCAAAGACCAAACAAGAGTTAAACAAAAAGTACATCAAATATTATGGTGATTGAAAAAGGCTGGATTAACCATTAAGAAAGACAAATGTAACTTTGATTGCAAGAATCTGGCATATTTGGGATACCAATTATTAAAGCTCAGTATAGCACCTGACAAAAGGATAACAAAAAAAAAAAAAAAAAAGGAGTATGGAAGTCGTGACTCCAACTAATAAAAAAGAATTGGAATCCTTTTTAAGGTTGATAAATTTTTACAGTAGATACATCTCAAAATATAGTGAACTAATTGAACTATTGTCAGAGTTGCATAAAAAGAACACAGAATTTGAATGGCTGCAAAGAGGAAATAACACTTTTATGATATTAAAAGCAATTATGAAAAAGAAGCCTATAACAAGGGTGTTTGATCCTAAGAAAGAGATAACATTGACCACGGATGTGAGTGAGAAAGTGGTTGCTGCCATCCTATTGCAGAAAGAGCATCCAATAATGTATTTATCTAGGAGATTGACAATGGTAGAGATAAATTACTCAAGCATTGGAAAAGAGGCCCTAGCAATTGTTTGGAGTATGGAGAGGGCACAAAATTCTTTACTAGGTAAGAAATTTTTACTTAAGTCTGACTACAACCCATTGGAGTTTATTTTTAACCCAAGGAAAGAGTTGCCAAAGGTTACATCATTGAGAATGTTATGTTAGGCCATTAAAGTCATAGCATTTGATTTTGACACTGTATATGTCAAAAGAAATACCATCCCTCATATAGAAGCTTTGTCAAGATTACAGTTTATAAAAAGAACAGACGATGAATATGGAACTGAGGAAAAAATAATTCAGTGGGTAGAGATGAATGTATTTCTGGTCAACAGGTTAAAAAATGAGAACGAGCAAGATCCAGTATTGAATAAAATAATCAAAAGAATAAAGAATAATAAGTGTAACAATTGTTCAATAGCAGAGTGGCCATTTAAGGAGATACAGAAAAAGTTAACAACTGAAAATAGAATTATATTCAATAGTGAGGTGATAGTAACTCTGCGGATGTTAAGGACAAACATATTGAGAGGGGTACATGATATTGGGTATTGTGATGCTACAGCAACATGCAGAAAATTAAAATTACAAGTATGGTGGTGGGGTTATGCAAGGGATATTGAAATATTTATTAATAAATGTTTAAAATGCAATGAAATTAGAAGATTCAGGTAAAGAGTCTCATTTTTCAATCAGTTGCCCGAAAGTGCGTTTGTTTCCATTGAATCATTTTGTCATCCTCAGTTCCATGTTCATCATTTGTTCCTTTTACAGACTGTAGTCTTGACAACGCATTTACATGAGGGATGGTATTTCCCTTAACACATACAATGTCAAAATCAAATGCCATGATTTTAATGGCCCAGTGTAAAATTTTCAACAACGTAATCTTTGGCCACTCCTTAACTTAAAAATAAACTCCAACGGCTTGTGGTCCAACTTTAGTTGAAATTTCTTACCTAGTGAAACATTTTGTGCTCTCTCCATACTCCAAGCAATGACTAGGATTTCTTTTTCAATGTTTGAGTAATTTATCTCTGCTGTTATCAATCTCCTAGATAAATACATTATTGTATGTGTTAAGGGAAATACCATCCCTCATCTTGTCAAGCTTATGGTTTGTAAAAGAAACAGACAATGAACATGGAAGTGAGAATGACAGAATAAATCAATGGGTAGAGATGGGCTTATTTCCGATCAACAGGTTAAAAAATGAGACCAAGCAAAATCCAGTATTGAACAAAATAATCAAAAGAATAAAGAATAATAAGTGGAACAATTGTTCAATAGCAGAGTGGCCATTTAAGGAGATACAGAAAAAGTTAACAATTGAAAATGGAATTATATGCAATGAAGAGGTAATAGTATTTCCGTGGACATTAAAGACAGACCTATTGAGAGGGGTACATGATGATGTACATTGCAGCGTCACAGCAAAATGCAGAAGTTTAAAATTACAAGCATAGTGGCCGGGTTAGGCAAAGGATATTGAAGAATTTATGAATGAATGTCCAAAATGCAATGAAATTAGAAGATTCAGTTAAAAAGAGCTTTCTATATGGTCTAAAGAGGCAGACCAATGGTTTAGAGTACGTATGGACCATGCACATGTCAGTAGCAGAGGATCATTTCTCATAATGGTGGATATGTATTCTGGTTGGCCAGAAGTAATCAAGGTTAAAGACTGAAGAGTGTCCACAGTCAAACAGGTTTACAAAAAACAGAGTACCACAAATGTTAGTGTCAGATAATGCTCCTGAATTTTGGGATGAAAATTTGTGTACATAGTTGAGGCAGATAGGCTGCATGCCATATAAAAATTCACCGTACCATCCCCAATCCAACAGAATCACAGAGTGGATGGTTACAAAGTTAAATGACAATGAAGGCATTCTCACCCATCACTGAAAACATTGAGGCTTTTCTAGCTAAAATACCACATGCAGAGAGGAAATTGATCCCTTAAGCTCTCATGGGTGGACAGATTAGAACCTCCATTACCATATTTTTCACCACAAGGGAGAGAGTATGGTACAAAAAAGACAAAAGTACAAATTCCAAAGAAGTGAACTTATTTTTGCAGAAAAGCAGTAATACAGTTTGATCGAGAAGGGCAGTATGTTTTTGGCTCATGCAGGTCAATTTAGAAAAAGGATTGTGTCAGACGATATGGAGATGAAAAATCAAAGTGGGGAGGAGGAAGGTAACTACAATGAGGAGGCAGGGCAGAGAACAGACATACAGAAGCAAGAAGAGGGATAAAGCTACAGTGATGAGGATGAACAAGGAATGGAATTAAGTGAAGAAGAAAAAACTGACAAAGAAGAGAATGAAGAAAGACCAAGGTCACTAAAAAAAGGAGAAGGAAGGAGCAAAAGCAAGAACTATATAAATCAAGAGTAGTTAGACAAAGCAAAAAGAAAAACAAGGGGATACAACCACTCCAATTCAGGAAGAGTGTGGTATCCTATGCAAATTAGCTGTGTTGTATTTAAGTGCTAAGTCAATAATTGTTGGCACTTCGTTACATCACACATAATGGTAAACCATGTATCAAGTACTAAAACTGCAAAATATACCAGACATAACAATATCGTTATTATTTTTTATTAATATATATTAAATATATTATATTGTCATAGTATCATTATTATTTTTAACATATCATTAACAAAGTAATATTGCAAATCAGTGGGATTTCTCATTTTTTGCATGGCTGCTAGTTTATGAGCTTGACTATCTGCTCAGGTTCATTTGTGTTTCTTCAACACCTACAGAGCTAACCTGTAGTTTATATTGCAACCATGCTGATTATTCAAAACACAGCATTAATCCTGGAATACTAACCATCAATTAAAGTTACACCACTACTAACCATAGGTATATCATACCCAATTTTAAAAATATCAAAACAATATTGACTATAAATCTTTATTCTAAATATCTTACATGCAAGGCAATTCAAATTTTGTATTTGAGTTAGCATTAACAGAAAGTGAAAAACATTATTTAGGTAAGAAAATCAGGTACTAAAAATTTAATTAAATTGTAATTAAAATGGCATCATTTGGACTAGGTACGATATACCCATGGTTAGCATTCTCAGGTTAGAAATAGTTTAAAACCAAAAACTAATTAAATCTCAACACATAAGTATGTTTTGGAACTCCCCCCTCCCTGTAAACAAAACAAAAAAAAAAAAGAAAAATATAGATAATATATAAAGCTTTTGCACAATGTGTGATTTCATGTCCCCATTAAGTATAATAGGATGGTAACCCTTGTTCAACCTTCTAATATAAGAAAATGCCTAAGGATAATTTGAAGCAGGAAATAATTAAACTGGAAAAAAAACTCAAGGAAATTAATATCAAGGAGAAAAAAGGAAAGAAAGAACAGATTCAAAATAATAGTTAGAAGTGATAAAATGAATTTGTAGAAGGTTTGAGGAAGATCTGGAATTTGTAGAAGGCTTGAGGAAGATCTGGAATAAACTAAATAGAATTTGTTAAGATTTAGTAAGACAAGATTTTCCTCAACCTATCCAGGTGCCATTGGAGCAGTATAAGATTTATAGACTTCTAAAATTTCCAAGAATTTTTGTTATGTTTATTTAAAATACTATCAAAACCCACAAGTGTTTATATTATAACCAATTTCAATACTTAAAGACTTGGACTGACTGCATACTGCAGAAACTATCTGTTTTTTGAACAAAACATCATGAGTATCTTACAGAAGAAAACAAAAAAACATACAAAAACTTAATGCCAGAAATACCCAAGCTTTTTTATACAAATCTGCCACCAGAAAGTGAGGACAGTCAAATCATATATATATATAGATTATATATATATATTTAGTGTATTGAGGCAGCAAATAATTTTCTAAACATATACTGTTAAATATAAGAGACAATGAATGTCTATTATGTTTAATCATGAGCCATTCTAAACGTTGTATTTTGGTTTTAATTTCAGTTGAAAATAAAGACAAAAATTCTCCAACATTTGGATAATTTTTTATTAATTTGGTTCTAAGCTTTCAGCTCACACGAGCCATCTTCAGAGAGGTTATAAGGATGGTAACACAATAACATCCACCATCAGCGATGATTTTATCTTGTGTTGACATAAAACTTTGCTAAGCAATCACACGGTGTGATGTCATAGAAACACATTGCAAATTTGAGAACTGCGTTTGTTTTTTTTTGGTAACTATTGCTGTTGCCTCGATTAGAAGTCATGAATTATCTCCCTCTAAACCTGCAAGTTACTTGTTTACCACTGCTGTAGCCTGGTATTGAACTCACAAACTCTTTGGGTCAAGTCACAGGAACTAACCAACGTCTCTATCTACTGAGCCATGGGTCCTTAAGAACAAGAACAACTGAATTTTGGGGACTTATAAACCTAATGTCCAGCAAACTTTTTTTTACCAGAGTTCATATCACAATTTTTTGATTGCAATGGTTTTCTCCAGAGCGTACAACGGCTGAAACGTCATACAAATGGCAACAAAGATGAGGACAATAGTCCGAATAATAATAATACTGTAAATACTGCCTCATCTCAGAAATATAGACAAATAGAATGATCTATTATTAAACGTTGTACAAATGGCAACAAAGATGAGGACAATAGTCTGAATAATGTAAATACTGTAAATACTGCCTCATCTCAGAAATATAGACAAATAGAATGATCTATTATTAAACGTTGTACAAATGGCAACAAAGATGAGGACAATAGTCCGAATAATAATAATTCTGTAAATACTGCCTATCTCAGAAATATAGACAAATAGAATGATCTATTATTAAAATCATTATACAATGGCAACAAAGATGAGGACAATAGTCTGAATAATGTAAATACTGTAAATATTTGCCCATCTCAGAAATATAGACAAATAGAATGATCTATTATTAAACGTTTAAAATAAATATAACAAAGATGAGGACAATAGTCCGAATAATAATAACACTGTAAATACTGCCTCATCTCAGAAATATAGACAAATAGAATGATCTATTATTAAACGTCATAAAGCTACAGCAGTCAAAGATGAGGACAATAGTCTGAATAATGGTGTAAATACTGTAAATACTGCCTCATCTCAGAAATATAGACAAATAGAATGATCTATTATTAAACGTTGTACAAATGGCAACAAAGATGAGGACAATAGTCCGAATAATAATAATACTGTAAATACTGCCTCATTCAAAGACAACAGAATGATCTATTATTAAACGTCGTACAATGGCAAACAAAGATGAGGACAATAGTCTGAATAATGTAAATACTGTAAATACTGCCTCATCTCAGAAATATAGACAAATAGAATGATCTATTATTAAACGTTGTACAAATGGCAACAAAGATGAGGACAATAGTCCGAATAATAATAATACTGTAAATACTGCCTCATCTCAGAAATATAGACACAAATAGAATGATCTATTATTAAACGTCGTACAAATGGCAACAAAGATGAGGACAATAGTCTGAATAATGTAAATACTGTAAATACTGCCTCATCTCAGAAATATAGACAAATAGAATGATCTATTATTAAACGTTGTACAAATGGCAACAAAGATGAGGACAATAGTCCGAATAATAATAATACTGTAAATACTGCCCATCTCAGAAATATAGACAAATAGAATGATCTATTATTAAACGTCGTACAAATGGCAACAAAGATGAGGAATGAGGACAATAGTCCGAATAATAATAATACTGTAAATACTGCCTCATCTCAGAAATATAGACAAATAGAATGATCTATTATTAAACGTCGTACAAATGGCAACAAAGATGAGGACAATAGTCTGAATAATGTAAATACTGTAAATACTGCCTCATCTCAGAAATATAGACAAATAGAATGATCTATTATTAAACGTCGTACAAATGGCAACAAAGATGAGGACAATAGTCCGAATAATAATAATACTGTAAAATACTGCCTCATCTCAGAAATATAGACAAATAGAATGATCTATTATTAAACGTCGTACAAATGGCAACAAAGATGAGGACAATAGTCTGAATAATGTAAATACTGTAAATACTGCCTCATCTCAGAAATATAGACAAATAGAATGATCTATTAAACGTCGTACAAATGGCAACAAAGATGAGGACAATAGTCCGAATAATAATAATACTGTAAATACTGCCTCATCTCAGAAATATAGACAAATAGAATGATCTATTATTAAACATCGTACAAATGGCAACAAAGATGAGGACAATAGTCTGAATAATGTAAATACTGTAAATACTGCCTCATCTCAGAAATATAGACAAATAGAATGATCTATTATTAAACGTCGTACAAATGGCAACAAAGATGAGGACAATAGTCTGAATAATGTAAATACTGTAAATACTGCCTCATCTCAGAAATATAGACAAATAGAATGATCTATTATTAAACGTCGTACAAATGGCAACAAAGATGAGGACAATAGTCTGAATAATGTAAATACTGTAAATACTGCCTCATCTCAGAAATATAGACAAATAGAATGATCTATTATTAAACGTCGTACAAATGGCAACAAAGATGAGGACAATAGTCTGAATAATGTAAATACTGTAAATACTGCCTCATCTCAGAAATATAGACAAATAGAATGATCTATTATTAAACGTTGTACAAATGGCAACAAAGATGAGGACAATAGTCCGAATAATAATAATACTGTAAATACTGCCTCATCTCAGAAATATAGACAAATAGAATGATCTATTATTAAACGTCGTACAAATGGCAACAAAGATGAGGACAATAGTCCGAATAATAATAATACTGTAAATACTGCCTCATCTCAGAAATATAGACAAATAGAATGATCTATTATTAAACGTCGTACAAATGGCAACAAAGATGAGGACAATAGTCTGAATAATGTAAATACTGTAAATACTGCCTCATCTCAGAAATATAGACAAATAGAATGATCTATTATTAAACGTTGTACAAATGGCAACAAAGATGAGGACAATAGTCCGAATAATAATAATTCTGTAAATACTGCCTCATCTCAGAAATATAGACAAATAGAATGATCTATTATTAAACGTCGTACAAATGGCAACAAAGATGAGGACAATAGTCTGAATAATGTAAATACTGTAAATACTGCCTCATCTCAGAAATATAGACAAATAGAATGATCTATTATTAAACGTTGTACAAATGGCAACAAAGATGAGGACAATAGTCCGAATAATAATAATACTGTAAATACTGCCTCATCTCAGAAATATAGACAAATAGAATGATCTATTATTAAACGTCATACAAATGGCAACAAAGATGAGGACAATAGTCTGAATAATGTAAATACTGTAAATACTGCCTCATCTCAGAAATATAGACAAATAGAATGATCTATTATTAAACGTTGTACAAATGGCAACAAAGATGAGGACAATAGTCCGAATAATAATAATACTGTAAATACTGCCTCATCTCAGAAATATAGACAAATAGAATGATCTATTATTAAACGTCGTACAAATGGCAACAAAGATGAGGACAATAGTCTGAATAATGTAAATACTGTAAATACTGCCTCATCTCAGAAATATAGACAAATAGAATGATCTATTATTAAACGTTGTACAAATGGCAACAAAGATGAGGACAATAGTCCGAATAATAATAATACTGTAAATACTGCCTCATCTCAGAAATATAGACAAATAGAATGATCTATTATTAAACGTCGTACAAATGGCAACAAAGATGAGGACAATAGTCTGAATAATGTAAATACTGTAAATACTGCCTCATCTCAGAAATATAGACAAATAGAATGATCTATTATTAAACGTTGTACAAATGGCAACAAAGATGAGGACAATAGTCCGAATAATAATAATACTGTAAATACTGCCTCATCTCAGAAATATAGACAAATAGAATGATCTATTATTAAACGTCGTACAAATGGCAACAAAGATGAGGAATGAGGACAATAGTCCGAATAATAATAATACTGTAAATACTGCCTCATCTCAGAAATATAGACAAATAGAATGATCTATTATTAAACGTCGTACAAATGGCAACAAAGATGAGGACAATAGTCTGAATAATGTAAATACTGTAAATACTGCCTCATCTCAGAAATATAGACAAATAGAATGATCTATTATTAAACGTCGTACAAATGGCAACAAAGATGAGGACAATAGTCCGAATAATAATAATACTGTAAATACTGCCTCATCTCAGAAATATAGACAAATAGAATGATCTATTATTAAACGTCGTACAAATGGCAACAAAGATGAGGACAATAGTCTGAATAATGTAAATACTGTAAATACTGCCTCATCTCAGAAATATAGACAAATAGAATGATCTATTATTAAACGTCGTACAAATGGCAACAAAGATGAGGACAATAGTCCGAATAATAATAATACTGTAAATACTGCCTCATCTCAGAAATATAGACAAATAGAATGATCTATTATTAAACATCGTACAAATGGCAACAAAGATGAGGACAATAGTCTGAATAATGTAAATACTGTAAATACTGCCTCATCTCAGAAATATAGACAAATAGAATGATCTATTATTAAACGTCGTACAAATGGCAACAAAGATGAGGACAATAGTCTGAATAATGTAAATACTGTAAATACTGCCTCATCTCAGAAATATAGACAAATAGAATGATCTATTATTAAACGTCGTACAAATGGCAACAAAGATGAGGACAATAGTCTGAATAATGTAAATACTGTAAATACTGCCTCATCTCAGAAATATAGACAAATAGAATGATCTATTATTAAACGTCGTACAAATGGCAACAAAGATGAGGACAATAGTCTGAATAATGTAAATACTGTAAATACTGCCTCATCTCAGAAATATAGACAAATAGAATGATCTATTATTAAACGTTGTACAAATGGCAACAAAGATGAGGACAATAGTCCGAATAATAATAATACTGTAAATACTGCCTCATCTCAGAAATATAGACAAATAGAATGATCTATTATTAAACGTCGTACAAATGGCAACAAAGATGAGGACAATAGTCCGAATAATAATAATACTGTAAATACTGCCTCATCTCAGAAATATAGACAAATAGAATGATCTATTATTAAACGTCGTACAAATGGCAACAAAGATGAGGACAATAGTCTGAATAATGTAAATACTGTAAATACTGCCTCATCTCAGAAATATAGACAAATAGAATGATCTATTATTAAACGTTGTACAAATGGCAACAAAGATGAGGACAATAGTCCGAATAATAATAATACTGTAAATACTGCCTCATCTCAGAAATATAGACAAATAGAATGATCTATTATTAAACGTCGTACAAATGGCAACAAAGATGAGGACAATAGTCCGAATAATAATAATACTGTAAATACTGCCTCATCTCAGAAATATAGACAAATAGAATGATCTATTATTAAACGTCGTACAAATGGCAACAAAGATGAGGACAATAGTCTGAATAATGTAAATACTGTAAATACTGCCTCATCTCAGAAATATAGACAAATAGAACGATCTATTATTAAACGTTGTACAAATGGCAACAAAGATGAGGACAATAGTCCGAATAATAATAATACTGTAAATACTGCCTCATCTCAGAAATATAGACAAATAGAATGATCTATTATTAAACGTCGTATAAATGGCAACAAAGATGAGGACAATAGTCCGAATAATAATAATACTGTAAATACTGCCTCATCTCAGAAATATAGACAAATAGAATGATCTATTATTAAACGTCGTACAAATGGCAACAAAGATGAGGACAATAGTCTGAATAATGTAAATACTGTAAATACTGCCTCATCTCAGAAATATAGACAAATAGAATGATCTATTATTAAACGTCGTACAAATGGCAACAAAGATGAGGACAATAGTCTGAATAATGTAAATACTGTAAATACTGCCTCATCTCAGAAATATAGACAAATAGAATGATCTATTATTAAACGTCGTACAAATGGCAACAAAGATGAGGACAATAGTCCGAATAATAATAATACTGTAAATACTGCCTCATCTCAGAAATATAGACAAATAGAATGATCTATTATTAAACGTCGTACAAATGGCAACAAAGATGAGGACAATAGTCTGAATAATGTAAATACTGTAAATACTGCCTCATCTCAGAAATATAGACAAATAGAATGATCTATTATTAAACGTCGTACAAATGGCAACAAAGATGAGGACAATAGTCCGAATAATAATAATACTGTAAATACTGCCTCATCTCAGAAATATAGACAAATAGAATGATCTATTATTAAACAGCGTACAAATGGCAACAAAGATGAGGACAATAGTCTGAATAATGTAAATACTGTAAATACTGCCTCATCTAAGAAATATAGACAAATAGAATGATCTATTATTAAACGTTGTACAAATGGCAACAAAGATGAGGACAATAGTCCGAATACTGTAAATACTGCCTCATCTCAGAAATATAGACAAATACTAAGAATTTTCACTTCAAAAGAATAATAATTTAAACTTTCAAGATGTTAAGTATTTTTAAATTAAAATACAGTCATTTTCTTTTCTTTTCGTAAAATACTGAAGCTTGGCTTTTTAAGTGACAGTGGTTGAGATTTGATATGTGTAAAGTTCTAATTCTGCTAATGCATAATCACAAATTTGACTTATGAAAAAAATTTAATTTTAAACTAGTTTAAAAATTAACCTTTTTATTAAAATGCTATCAAATGTTTGTAAATTCTTAAGCAGCACAGAACTTTGAAATAGCTGATTAAAATAAGACATATTTAATAATGGTTTAACTCACTAGTTTTATTTCTGACCAAGGTTTCCAAAAATAATCTGACAAACAACTTCTTGAAATTCATTGTCCCTGCGCTGACACCCCAAATACCCACTTCTAAAACCTAAATAAATTTAGTAAGAAACAGGGCACCTTGAGGTGGTGTAATGGTTAACAAGCTTGTCTCACTAGAACCATTACAATTGAGTTCGATCCTCACAGAGTGTCCCATACTTTTGGCCTTGTGCCACATCTAAGCTGCACTTAGAAAATCATGATTATTAGTAGTAGTAATATCATTATTTCGCTTTGGTAGTGCATTGTGGTGTAGGCAGTGTGTTGTGGTGCAGTGGATATCGGCTCAGAATGAGAATTCGGGGAGCCGAGTTCAAATTCCAGTTGAATTCCTCGCATTCACTTATGCACAAACACTTTTGAGAACGGTATTAATCCATCTCTTCCCTCCAGTTATGGGTTAAATAACAGGACAGATTGGGTTCTATAGCCTTAGCTGGCAACCAGTCTACCACAGAAAGCAATGGCAACCTACTGCGGGATAATCTTCTGCCTAGTCAGTCATGTCTCTTTCGTATGGCACCTGACTGACTGACTGACTGACTGACTGACTGAATAGTTGAAATCATGATTTAGGCTTCTACTGGTCATAAAGTGGGGGATTGGTTTTATATTGTTATGAATTAATAAACTGATCCCCCACTAATTACTATATAATAATGTAGTACATCTCTTCTCCCTCTAGCTATGAGTAAAATAACTGGACAGATTGGGTTCTATAGCCTTGGCTGGCAACCAGTCTACCGCAGGAAGCAATGGCAACCTACTGCAGGATAATCTTCTACCTAGTCAGTCATGTTTCTTTGAGACATGATCGCCCAATCGTGTATCACATATGGCACTTAACTGACTGACTGAAAAAACAGGAAGATTTGATTAGAAACAAAGACAAGAATGTTGAACTCCTATATGTTCAATCCTCTTATATGACAGTGAATGGTGGACATTTTCTCACAGATGAAGCGAAGATTTGAAGCAACATAAATTTGAGCCTACAGAAGGATGCTGAGATTACGATGGACAATATGTGGGCAATGAGGAACTTTTTAAAAAAATGGAAAACAGTTAAAATTTTTGGGACACATGAAAGAAGTCTGAAAATATGGCACTTACAGAAGATATTGATGAGCAGAGGGAAACAACAACCTTGTGTAAATGGATGACAGAACAGAGCTACAGACAATAAGAAGTTGTGGAGAATCATGATCTTGAAGGGACTCAGCACATAGAAGATTACAATGATGATAAAAAGAAGAAAAGCTTAATTATAATTAATTATAATTATTCTAGTAGTAACATTTACATTCACTCCTGGGTGTAGACAAACACATTTATTTTTAATTTTTCACTACAGATTGAATTCAAAACATGTCAAAGATTTTTAGTTAAATGTTGCAATATTCAGTTTGATTGCTTTAAAGCAATCATTGTCAGTGCAAAATGTGGGTGGGGATTGATAGGTCACGCTAAATTGCATTCACAAAAATCAGCATTAATATTTACTGAGCCTCTTAAAACATATTTTTCAGCTTGTATGACCAGTTTTTTTTTTTTTAATGTTTCCTTTCTGGAAAACAAATTATCATTGAATTAAAGAATTGCATGACTGAATCATTATTGTTACAGTAGAAAATAAACAAAATAAATCTTCAGTACAACTTTTTAATAAGCAAAATCCGAAAACTAATTGAAGTTCAAAAACCTCAATTTTACATGTATACAAATTATGAAAATTCATTTTGATCATATTCTGTTCATTGCCTAGAAAAAAAAGTACATAAAATAGTTAAATAAAAAAAAACACTCAATATTAATGCTGATTTTAACATGAGCCCCCCTGCCAACAAACACTTTTTTTGCAATAACAATGGTTACATTGTAACAGGCAAAACGTATATTGCTATATTTTACTGAAATTTTTTTATACAATTGAATTCAATCTTAAATGAAATAAAATAAAATATTAAGAAACAAGAAATGTCTGGATCCAGGAATTAGTGTAAACTTTACTAATAGAATAATTAGGGTACAATAAATGAACTGTCATCTAAATTACGCAAAAATGAAAATAACACCGACATCTCATTTTCAACAGATATATTCACCATATGTAAAGAGTAAATTTATTCAATAAAATTGCCATTGCCTTCAACCACAGCTTTCAAACAACTTCGGAATCTCCTGCAACTCTTCTGGATGGTCTCCTAGTTTAAGTAGGCGAATGCTGCCATAATCTTTGCCATTAGTTCATCTTCAGTGTTACAAGGAGTTTTGTTGGTCTCTCACTGTTAGGGCGCCACTCCTATTTGACTACAAATGGACTGTTCCCATTGCTATATATAGTAATGGTGGATTCTCTATAAGGGAGTCGTAGAGAGTCACTTGAGAGTCTCTAATGAGTTACTGAAGAGTCAGTGCGAGTCAGTGAAGAGTTAGTTACACTTCCGGTGGCGTACCGGAAGTAACCACGTATACACACGTCTTACGACGGATTGGACTCTTGTATCTTTCTATTGTAAATATTACTAATCACTTCTGTACATACTAACCATCTTTCCGCAGAATACAACTTATATTCTGATTCTGTTGTTGAGTTATTCATTTATACTTGGCGACATAACACTCACTTAACTGTCTCCTACACATAATAATCAAGGGGGTTGAATGGGGAGTTAGGTAGCCAGATGTAAGGGGTGATGTACTTGCAGATATTGTCTGACAGCAATGACTGGGTTCTCCTGCTTGTGTGGCATGGGGCAAAGACCTGTTGCCAGACATTGGGTCTTCCAACAGTCAGCCTCTTTACCCCAAGCAGCATTATCTCCTCAAGGCACATGATGTAGCCCACTGTATTGAGTTTGAGGCCTTCAGCAACAAATTTAGGAGTTCCTTTCTTATCAGAATGAATTTTCTCAGTTGTCATAAATTCATAATCACCATTAGACTCATCCAACTCTTTCTAAGTTCTCTGCACTGTTCTCGGATTAACACTCAAACACTTTGAAATGTTCACATTGGAGATTCTGGCATGAATGCCAAGCAGTACAGCATGCCATTTCAAAATTTCTGGCATCATGGTGCTCTTTTTCTCCCAGACAGTGCCCAACTGACCCTACTATACTGCACAGTCAACAAAATTAAAAACAAACAATGCGCATGCACAAAATTAGAAAATTAAAAATGGAGACAATTTACCCAAATCACCCTGTATATTTATAATTAAGCTGTTCTCCTTTATTTATCAATAAAAAACAATCAAAATAATTGTTGTATCATGGAATGAAGAGATACACTGAGAAATGTAGATAAACTCTTTTATTAGCAGTAATACAACCAACATGTCTATACGATATTTACGGTCTCTCACAGCAGTACGTGTTATTTCTCAAAGTCTGTGATACTGACAACTCCCATGCTAAGTGCACATTGTCTTTTATACATCCAGGCAACTGGATGTCACATGCAATGACACAACAATAATATAAGTAAAATATGACTAAAATAGAAGACAAAACATGAAGTTAATTCTGATTGAATTATATCTGAATTTGTGTAAAAAATAAAAACAGGGTTTTATTGTATTTTGTTAGTACAGAAAATATCTTAAATGTAACAGAATAGTCACAATTATGTTGATCTATTATGAATATAGTATACTAAATATATTGATGTATAAACTGACTTCATATATAGTGCAACCCCTGAATTTTTTGGTAGGAGTTTTAACTCCTTCAGAAAAAATATTTACCTGTGTATATAGTGCAACTGGTTTTCAAAAATGCATGAATTTAAACTGTTTCAAAAAAATTACCCGTGTACAGTGCAACTTCCTATATTTTGCATAAATAACTGATCTTAAAATTTCAAATCATACCCAAGTGAGTATACACAGTACTTGAATACAACCACAAGTGATTCATTTTTTTATATATTTGTTAAATGTATACCTTTATCTTCTTATTAGAAGTTAACCAAACAGTTCAATAAAAAAATAAAAATAGTTAAAATAAAGTAACTATGTTTTCTGTAATTATTTGATATTTTTTAATAGAGTTATGGATTATATTTTATAGTTGGTACTATTTGACTTTTAGTATTTTGTAGTTCATTTTTTTTGTTCCTGCTTTTAGCCTTTAGTTTATTCCCATTTCCTAGGACCATATTTCTATGACTAAAATCAGCTTCAACTCTCTATTTCCTTCTATAATTCTTGCATCTGACCCCAAAATCTCATTTAACACCTGCTAAAGATTTTTGACATGCTGAAATACCTTATAATATATGAATCTTGGAATCTCTGTTTAAAATAAATTTAGATTAGTAAAATCTCTTGAAAGAGGAAATAAGTACTTACATTGGGCAAAACAAGGAAGCTTGTAAATTAAGGAATCCCAGAACTGTGCTGTCATACTTGAATAAAGAATAATACCAAGAAAATGTTTTACATCAACAAAAAGACTTGATAATGACAAGTGCCATTAGCAGCATTTAGCAAACCTCTGCCAATTTGTTTTTTTTTTCCTCATTGGTTCCATAGCTTGGTAGATTTAGTTTTGGTAGAAATTCATTTTCCTCCTTTCTTTATAGAAAACAGATTGTAAGTCCTCTTGTGAATTACTTTTCCTTACAAGAATATAACAAAAGCTTTTCTTATGTATGAAGCTGTTCATAACTATGAACAGGCAATAATAATATGAGATATTGAAAAACATTTTATATGAAAGGGTTTTTGGTATTTTTTACGTTATATGATGGCATCCCATTGTTTGTAACATTACAGATCATTCAGTGATAGTTGCTAAAATAGTCTTTCCAAAATATGCTCCCATCTTCGAAATGTATTGAAATGGAAAAACTTTTCCTGCATCATGACTACAAGTGAACACAACCATACCAACAAGAAAAATAACTTTCTTGTAAGGCGGTCAGATTTAGTTGGATGAACACACAGTTGATATTTTGTGTTTTGTTTTGTTGTTGTTTAGTTTTTTTCAAACTGGTCTGTCAAGAAAGTATGTGTGTGTCTCCTGTTTTGAACTTATATGTACACTACAATTAAATGCTTGAAAACAATTTCAAATCCTATTGTGTGGAGGGATGTCATTCTAGGCCAACACACAGAGAAACAGAAAAAAAAAAGAATATCATCAAAATCAGCTACAATTGTTTTTCTAGATATTAACAAACAATGAGTAGAAGCAGAAAAAGAAATGTAACTTTCATAAACCATGAATAAAATTACAGAAGCATAAATTTCTTTTTTTTTTTTTTTTTACCCAAGTAAATTCAAAATTATTTTTATCTCTGTAAAGTAATTGGAAAATAGCAGTCAACACAACTCTGCCACCCAAATACAAACATTATAGGGTTAACTTTAATATTTTAAGGATTTGATGAAATAATTTCAGGCCATGCCAATTATGATACATCTTAACAGCTTGAAGCTGGGACTATTAGAGTCCATCCAGACAGTTCAAGCCTGGGGTTGTTAGGGTCTATCCAGAGAGTTCAAGCCTGGGACTGTTAAAGTCCATCTGGACAGTTTGAGGCTGGGACTGTTAGGGTCCATCTGGACAGTTTGAGATGGGGATTGTTAGGGTCCATCTGGACAGTTTGAGATGGGGATTGTTAGGGTCCATCTGGACAGTTTGAGATGGGGATTGTTAGGGTCCATCTGGACAGTTTGAGATGGGGATTGTTAGGGTCCATCTGGACAGTTTGAGGTTGGAACAGTTTGGGTTCATCTAGACAGTTTGAGGCTGGGGAAAGTTAGGGCACATCTGAATAGTTTGAGGTGGGGACTATTAGGGTCTATCCAGACAGTTGAAGCCTGATCCATTAGGATTTATCAGGACAGTTCAAGCGTAAGACTGTTAGGTTCCATTTGGAGGCTGGGACAATTAAGGTTTCTCTGGACAGTTTGAGTCTAGGATGGTTAAGGTCTATCCAGACAGTTTGAGGCTGGAACAGTTAGGATCCATGCAAACATTTCCAGGCTGAGACAGTTAGGATCTCTCTAGACAGTTTGATGTGAGGATAGTTAGGATTCTTTTGGGTGGTTTGAAGTCAAGGTAGTTTGGGTCTATTCAGATGGTTTGAGGCTAGAACAGTTAAGATCTGGGTGGAAGGCTCAAAACTGAGCAGGTAAAATCATTTGTGAATAATTCAAGAACAGACAAGTGTGCGTGTGTGTGTGAGTACATTAAATGGTACAAGCATATTACTGTAGGGACCTACCTACAAATAGACTCGTCCATACCTTTATAATATGGCTACTAACTCTGAGTAAAGTGACACTGAGGAGTAGCCACAGATTGAGTGAATGAGTGAGTCAGGACGCCTGCAAGAGAAAGTACTCTCCAGTCCACGTTTACCTTTGTACTATGTTTCCTGAGAATATACTATTTAATCTTATATCCGAGTCTGTGTTATCTTTCTATGGCTCTTCAGTCATAACACATATGTAAAGTATTTACAGACAACACATTCTTGCATTCATTTGGATCATGATGATGTTAAATTTTTATTTGGCTCAATTGTTAACATGTGGAAGTTTAGATTTAACAATCACATGTCTTTAAACAACAGTAAATACAGCAAAAGCACTGCTTAATCTATATATTATTGGAATTAAAAAAAAAACAATAAGAAGAACCCAATTATTACCTGGAATATCATTGCTAGATCCAAATTTTACAATGGGAAAGAGATAGATGTAACATATGCCTTTTAGAAAAGTTTGTCCACTTAAACCATACAAATAACAAAAACAATTTTAAAAAAATACTTGCTTAAATTCTTTGACCTCAATTGATTTATTTATATATTTATTTATTTCCTCTCCAAATATTACTATTAATAATTATGAATTACACCCCTTTGGTTTCACCTCACTGCATTTTAACATTATTTAATTTTATAATTTTAATTTTAAAATTTTAATTTTTTATCTACATGTAGTCTTAGTATATTTAAATTTTTACTCTTGTTATTTAAAGCAGTAACCTAACTTTATAAGATTTAACTATCATGAACACTGACTGAATGTAAATTCAAATCTATTAAAATGTCAGTTTGTAATATGCATCTGATGAGTGCATAATGCATGAAAATCTGAGTTGTGCTAGTGACGTAGAACAAGCTGTATATTTATATATATATATATATATATATATATATATATATATGAGGGTACCTACATGAAAACTATTATTATTCAGGTGTTAATAAAGCAGTACTGAAAGTAGTGTATATATATATATATATATATATATATATACACTACTTTCAGTACTGCTTTATTAACACCTGAATAATAATAGTTTTCATGTAGGTACCCTCATATGTATATTTATTAATTCACATAACTATTGATAAATATACATATTATCCTACATTGGTGGCATGACATGGAGTTTCATGTGTTATGTAGTCATCAAGTGCATATTACAAACATATATAATAGCTCTGTTTATACTACATTGAACACTATTTTAACACCTGGATAATATTTTTATTTCATGTGTGTATTCCCATATATATATTTATTATTTCACATAACTATATATATATATATATATGTTTCTTTTCAGTAAAACTAATCTTAAGATTTTGGGATACTTTCTTTAATGTAATGTCTAATTTATTGATACAGTTTTCACAAAAGATTTGACTTCAATTTCGTTTTTTATGATGTTATGTGGTGCATATAAACCAATGTTCCAATGACAGCATTTATATAAAAAGCCTGTTGTTACTTTAATGTACATTTGTCTCTTTATAAGTATTACATTATACTTTACACCCACATGTCAGTTGGATATAGTGTGTGTGATTACTCTGCCTTGTCTTCCAGGGAGCTTCTCTTAATACCTGCTAGGTGATGTTGTATAAAGCAGTATAAGAGGAAAGAACATAAACCTTCTTTCTTTTTATCTTTAACCACAGGATGCTGCAGACACAAGACCAAATTCATTAGTCCCTGGGTAAACTGACTTAGTCCCAACAAAACAATGTGACACACTGCATTTTTAATAAAAAAAAAAAACAACCTGATATGAACACGTTAATATCGCAACCACAATCATATAGATAAATGAACAGAGAGATATCTCTCTTTCCACCACAATAAAATATCCTAATTCAAAAAACAAGACAATGTTACAAACTGATGACTTTCATAAAAACTAGTAGCCTAATGCTTCTAATCAACCAGGTCGCATAGGAATAATTAAGAATCCAACCCAACCCCGGTACAAAAAAAGTCGATTAAAGGAAAGAAGAAGAAAAGAAAAATCACCATTTCCAAATGGTATATGTCCTGACAGGTTGTACAGTGAGCATATGGGAAAAAATCGTTTGTTTGGGACCATAGTCACAGAATATACTATTAACTCCAAACACTGAACCAGGATGTTTCTAGATGTATTTGGCACTATTTTTATTTATTTATTTGTTTATTTTTTTGTATACTTTTGTGATCTACTATATTTTCTACTCAGAGATGTCTTATTTGAATTTTGTTGTAAAGCAGCTCTCTAGCATTCTCAAAGAAGGAATGGTCTGTGAAACAAAAAATAGTTATATAAATAACAATTGATAACAGTCAGGAATTCAGAGTGTCATTGATGATTATTATTGGACTGTGCTCTCTGTGATTGTAACAACTTAACCTCTCCTCTCTTTTTAATTATTATTGTTTTGTCTGGTCTGTGTTTGTCTTGTTATTACTTAAGATCCATTAGAATGAATATTGTGCTGTAGATACTTCAGCATGCATCATCATTTATAAATTCTACACTTTCATGAATTGGCTAATTTTCCTTCATATTGTCTGTCACTTTCTCACTCACAGTTGAAAATTTGTGGAGCGAAATAGAAATAACCACCAAGACAATCAAATACCAAATGACAAAAATATTATTTCTGAGTTAGAGGAGTCATCCATCCTTCCAGTTATTAAATTAATTCTTTTAAAATAAATATCTAACATTTTTCAACCAATGGGTCACGTTACTGCTGGCAATAAAAAACATGCTTCATGATCCTTTTGAAGAGTATATAAGTCAAGTCTCTAGATCAGACAAACAGAAGGGAGATGAAGTAGCAACATACAGCTACATACAAAATGCACAATTTAAAATGACTTTAGTCATTAACTTGTCTTCCTCAAGCTACATGACACTTACACTTTCCTCTTTGCCTTTTTTTTCCTCACACAAACAGGCAAAGAAAAAATTTCTTTTCATCTTAACTACAAACAAGAAACTTTAATTCATAAATTCTGACAAAAAATTTGGCTGTAAAAAAAAAAAACACAAATATGAAAATACTTTTATATTTAAATACTTTTCTCACCATCTAAAAGATATTGTAAACATTAGTATAAACTAATTAACATTTTTCAAAATCCCTGTTGTTATTGCTATAAAACAGGCACATAATAAGGAAATGAAGAGCAAGCAGATAGGAAAATTTATTATGATAAATCCACAAAAGAATGAAAGAAAACTAAAAAAAATATATTTACATTCTACTTTATTTTTAAATTTATGCCTTTAAAGTAATTATATATTTTTACTTTCTCCTTGCTTTTGATTCTCTATTTTATTTATCTTTTTGGTTTATATGACTTCTTACTGCAATAATAAACACATTGAGGCTCAAAAAAACAAAAAATATTTAAAAATCCAGATAATCATGGAATTAATTAATTTCCATAAAACTATATTTTTTAATGACTACGTTATTTTTGTTTTTTTTTTCCTTTTTTGGGAGGGTCAGTCAGTTAAGTGCCATACGTGATACACGCTTGGGTGATCATGTCTCAAACGAGATATGACTGACTGGGCAGAAGATTATCCCGCAGTAGGTTGCCATTGCTTTCTGCGGTAGACTGATTGCCAATCTGTCCTGTTATTTGACCCATAGCTGGAGGGAAGAGATGGATTAATACCTTTCCCAAGGGTATCTGCACGTATATGATTGCAATGAATTCAACTGGAATTTGAACTCGGCTCTCCGAATTCTCATTCCGAGTCGATATCCACTGAACCACAAGTCATCATTTCAGCCTGGCCGACACTCTACACTCCCATAAGCTGTCTTGAACCACAACCTGACACTCACCTAATGGAAAGATCCATAACCAGATTGATTTTATTCTGGTTTTGCAATGATATAAATCCAGCATTAACAAGGCAAACACAAGGTCATTTCCTGGCGCATACATCCCATGATGATGACTTTTAAATTAAGGCTGAAAATTGAGGACTGTTCAAAGGACTCCCACATTTAATTGGTGTAGATAGACTAAACTACCACCCGGTTCACACTCCACCCACGTCTATTGAACAGGTTAAGATGCTCATCCCTTGTTCCCTGTTTAGGATGTGGTTTCCGGCTTTCTCTTTTCCAATCTTTTCACTCTTACGTAGCCCCCTGTGCATCAGTGGCATTACCGCCTTGCTCGGGGTGATATGATAAAAAAAAAAAAAAAAAACACACATTGGGAGGGTAGTACTTCTTTTACTTACTGACTTCTTTTTTTTTTTCAAACAGACACCAAACATCGCATAACTGAAGTAAATTTACAATGACAATAATTGAAATTAAAAACTGTAACATAGCAACAACTCTAAGTATAAGCTTATGAAGCTTTATTTGACTAATTCAGCTTTAGTACTGAAACCATTTTATTATAGTCGATAATTACAATCAAGAGGTGAGATGTGAATGTGCTTATTTTATAATTGTGCTAAAACAAACTAAGTGCACTTTTACTTTTACAATTACTTTTAATTTTCCTTTTCTCATAACTAACTTCACATTACTTTCTTGCAATTAAAACTAAAATTAAAATGTCAAAGCAGAAATTTAAATTATTTTAATATATTTTAATATGTTTTTAATATATTTTTAATTTTTTATTCAAGAAAGAGTTCATTGAAAAAATTCTTGAAATTAAATTGCAGTTAAAAAAGAAGCAACCCTAGGAAGAATAGGATTTATGCCACTTACAGTATAACTCATATATAAGAGAAACCCGGATATAAGATAGATTTTCTCTGGTCTCAAATTAGAGCCAGTGGTAATGCATATAAAATAGCTGAAACCCGGATATAAGATAACTTTTATCCGGTCCTGACAACTCTCTTATATCAGGGTTTTTAAGGTGTAAATTGAACAAGCCTCATCACTGGTTAAAAGTAAGCCCCTAATGTTGGTGGCCAACAGAAGGCACAAACTATAAATGAACATTAGTTTTGCATTCACTACATCAAAGGCAGGAAAGGACAGGCATCTTTAGGGAAATGGCAACTGCAGGACATTGCCAGATATGAAGTTACACCAATGAATTGTTAAAAGGAATTATGTAAGTCCACAGAACATTAAACTTCAAACTTCTTTCTTTTTGTTATCAATGTTCATAAAATACAGTGTAACCCTGATATAAGAGAGTTGCCAGGACCAGATAAAAGTTATCTTATATCTGGGTTTATCTTATATCCGGGTTATACTGAAGCTTTCTCTTGCAATAACACTTAGTACAACTAACTTTCTTTGTTAAATTCACATATAATTTTCAATGTTTTTTTTATATCTAACAAGTTCATATACATATACCATTTTGTGTGGACATATTTTTGGGGTTAAGTAGGCAAAATATAAATACATTCTCAGAGATGAACTAAAAGCAGCATGATATGTTTTATGCCTTACAAAACAACAGACACTGGCTTTTATATATGAAAAATAATTTTCTGGTTGTATTTCCAATGCAGAGACATGAGTTGGCTTAAATTATTTTACTTAACAGCACATCAACCATTGAGTTTTTTGGGGGTTATTTTTTCACAGTGAAGTTCATCCAGTATAAGGCCCATATAGCCACTCAAGGTAGAGGGTTACAAAGTAAGTGGCATAGTTTAGGTGGATATTGAACAGGTTAAGATAATAGTAGTTTTGAAAACAGAGCAGTGATTCATGGGAAGAATCTTCTTGAGTGAAACTTCTCAATAATGAAATACAAAAGGAGTGAGGGTGGTTTGCTACAATATAAATAACATTGTGGGTCTCGGCCGTGAAGGTTAGAACTGGTAGCACTAATGAAGAAAATGATAGAGCAGCAAGAGGCTCACAATGTTTCGTCTGTGAGGAAAGGGGTTGTAGGGTAGAAAAGACACTTTTGAACTCTATCAAGACTGGGAAGTGAGAACTTGGTAGCCCCTGCCCAAGTATAGCAGCAGTACTCCAATTTAGGCATTATCTGACTCATGTAAAGATGATTTAATGCTCAACAGAGACATAATCTCATTTATCATTTCTTAAACCTTTAACCTTTAATGCCTCCAAAACTAAACTTCTCTTCATTAATAATCTTAGAGACCCCTCTCTGCCTTCCCCCAGGAAAGCGACATATTGCATCTTCTCAGGCTAACATTCTCAGCTGACATGAAGTGCAAAGACTATATTGAATCCATTACTAGATCAGCAGCTAAGAAAGTTGGCTCACTGTGTCGTACAAAACAATTTTTCTCTCCAGAATCTATGTTACATATATAAGTCTATCAATTGTCCATGCTCTAAATATTGCTGCCACATATGGTTTGATGTCCCAGCTATTTACCTTGAACTCCTTGATAAAATCCAAAGAAGAATCAGCAATATTATTAGTCCTGACCTGGCATCTCTGCTTCAGTCACTTTTCCACTGTCATAATGTAGCTTCCCTGTGCCTTTTCATGGTAATTGTTTGGAGGAACTCTTCACTATAGTACTTTGACTTTTTGAAATAATCATAGTACTAGGCTAGCATCAAGATCTCATTAATTTACAGTTGAGCTAGCTAGATAGAGCTGTAAATTCTATGCTAATAGTTTCTTTTCTCACACTTCTCACTTGTGGAACTCCCTTCTGGCTCCATGCTTTCTAACCAACTTTAATCTGCAAAAATTTAAATGCTATGTCAATTGCTCTCAACTGTCCTTCTGATTACTCTTTCCTCTTCTCATTCATTATTAATGATTCTGTTCCTAATTCTCCACACATTGTAAACCCTTGTGCCTTAGTGCCTTGCATGACGTAATACTGATTAAAAAAATATATCATCCTTGCATCAATTTAATCTGAATTCCTTTTTTTTTTTCTACAATATATGTAAAGCTCTAAATTATAAGTTTATAAAAAACAAGAAAACATGAGCTTTAAGCAAAATAATCACAGTATATAGAAAAAAGAAGCTCAGTAATTCCAGGAGGATTCTTCTTCTTCATGTGCCATGACCCATCAGGACGTGGGCAATCATGGACTTCCACTTGCCTCTATCCCTTGTCGTTCTTAACATTTCTCCTCTTGATGTCTCTCCCATACCCCATTCTAACATGCATTTGCACAAGTCCATCAAGTATGTCTTATGCTGCTTTCTCCTGCCTCTCTTTCTCTCTATCCATCTGTGAGTGTTAGATTCTCCAAGCCCTCCTTCCTCATTAGATGTCCCAGAACCACAGCTGTCTATATGGTTTAATAAAAACTTATTTGGATATGCATGTAGAATAGTAGTTATGAATACAGAAAACAAAATTGATGTAACAGGCTCAAATCCCAGCCAAGACCATGGTGTTCACCTTTGCATAAATTCCCTTGAGAAACATAGGAATCCATCTCTTCTCCCCACAGCTATGGGTTAAATAGAAGGGTAGACTGGGCAATCAGTGAAAAATAAGGACAACTCTGAATTCAAAACTTGTTGGACATGGGATTGGCAAATCCACTCAATAAAAACCTACTTGATTCAGAAATGATAGTAACAAGACTTAGCTTGGTGAGGTTGTTGAATGTGAAAGAATTTGAGAAAAGCATTATTAAAAAGAGAAGCCAATAAAACAATGAGAATTAAGGATACAGAAGATGATAATTGACATTGCATGAGTATTTTGTACGAAGATCAACAGGTACGTACACGTACATAGTGGATTCATTATTCTTATCATAAAGTAGCTTGGTGACACATACTTGCATGCCAATCAATTTCATAAAGTCACCAACGAAATATCAGATCTGACAAGCACCAGGTCAAGAATTTCAGAGAGATTTACAAGAAACTAAATACAATAATAAATACTGTATATTAACACAAACCTGACAACTAAGCTATAAGAGACTTAAGTATTGGACACTGTTTATAAGTGTGCGTTTACTCATCTGCTATTTTTAGTATCATTTGGTTTTCAGAAAGTATATTGTTACACGTATATGTATGAGAAAACAATAAATATTTCTTTTTTAATATATCAAGAACAATTTTGAGGGAAAAAAAATGGAAAAAGTGTTTGTACAACTCATTTCAGGTCATTGAAATATTGAATTGAAGACGAAGCATGTCACATGAAAAATTTTTCCACTTTGTCATATATGTTTTCATGAGATCTAAGGAAATATATATATATATATATTCAGTCAGATAGACTGAAAGAAAAATGAATGGATGTAAGTCAAATTTTGATTTTCTGGTATCGATATCAAATATGTTTTTTTCATTGTAAACTGAATTTTGAAGGCTAAATAAGTACTCTGAGTAAATGGTATCATGGCTGAGACTAAGAACTACAATTATACCTATTTAGAGCCAAACCTGAAGCAAAAACTAAAATAAAAAGGCTAAAAAACTGATTTTGATCAGACCCGGTAGGATATGGGGGTATCAATTTCCAATATTGGAGTCAAATAAGTCATCCAAGGATAAACTAACTTAAGTCCATGAAAACTTATCATACCAATCTGGAGTAAAATTGGAGAAAATGAGCAATATTGATGGCTGATTGTTTTTGATCAGATTCGATAGAATATCAAGGGTATCGATTTCTGATATTGAGGATATTATCGATTTTCTACACTATTGTAAGGACTGCAACCTTGAAACTTCTGAATATCATTTCTTATGTCTTTGTCTATGAGTGTATCAAATTTTATTAAAATCGAACCACTCCTTCTATAACTCAATTTTTTCGATTATCGATATTTATCGGGGGTACCTTGACACAAAACCTAGTTAAGAACACTTGCAGATGCTTATAGTACAACTGTGTAAATTTTCAAGAAAATCGGTTCAGGCGTTTCGGAGTCTATAGGTAACGGACACACATACACAGACAAATTTCCATTTATAAATAAGTTTAGATTTAGATAAATAATATAATATATTAAATAAATAACTCGTTTAAAAATGAAATGTATATATATATATATATATATATATATTTATTATAAATTATATTTTAGAACATGTATATAATTAAAAAAAAATTATGTACTTGTTCTAAAACATAATTTATAATAAATATTCACAGCTCTATATATTATATATTGAGCACTGTTTTAAATTAATGTTTTGGACGTTGTAAAAATTATTTCTTCGTTCTGTATTCACTCGGATATATATATATACATATATATAACAAATTGCATATATATATGTGTGTGTGTGTGTGTGTGAATATGAGCAGTAACCTTTCTTTTAAACATCTGTCATTAAACATGACAGATAAGGAAAATTGTATTAATTTGTTATTTAATTTTTCCACATCTTTTTTTTAATTGGTGGAGGGAATACAAAAACTGTCTACTAGCTATTGTCCCAAGTGCTTTCAGTCATTTCATTGGCTCTTTTCAAGGAAGTTTTGTTTTTTGTTGTTACTTTTCAATTTTTCACTATTTGAGTTGTATCATTGTGTCATATTGACATATTGAATACTAGTAAGAGTGTTTATTCTGAGCCTTTGAGTGTTGAGCATGGCTGGAATTCAAGTGAGCATCTTTCTATTTTTAAATGACTTTCAGCATGCCACTCCCATTGTTAAACAAGGTGAAGTTGATGGTGAGGGAGATATGGGTGTGTACACACACACACACACACACATATATATATATATATATATATATATATATATATATATATATATATATATATAGATATCTCAGTGTGGGTATAGAAGAATCCAAAGGAGTATCCTGTACATACAGTGGTAGGATAACTCTCTAAGAGAGCTCTCTCTCTCTCTCTCTATATATATATATATATATATATATATAAAATACATATAGAGCAAATATAAGAAAAATTAAGGCAGACACATTATTTCATGGTAAATCAAAAGTATAGGCCTATTTCAGGCAAACCATCATCAGCTTCCGTCTTTATTGTACAAAGGATTCATGTAAAATCCTTTGTACAATACAGATGGAAATAGGCTATACTTCTGGTTTACCATGAAATAACATGTCTGCCTTAATTGTTCATAAATATATATATATATAAATAAATTTGGATAGTAATCTGATGCAATAATAAATATATGCAGTTTTTCAAATGTTTTCAAAATTTTTATATATGTGTAAATATGTATGTGTGTATGAGTCTATATACACACAAGTGATTTTAAATAATTAATAGATGATTAAAATATTATAAAGAAAAAAATTTAAAACAACTAACCTTATCATAAAAAATAACAACACACCCACAAAATCAAAACTACAAAGAACCAACATCATTTATGAGTTTAAATGCCCCTTAAAAAACTGTTCCTGATCAAATTCATAAATAATTGCATTGGTCACACTACTACATGCCTATCTAGAGTACTTACATTGCACATACCTGACCATAACTCCATTAGGACTCATTTAAACACACAAAAACCTACCAGATTCCATTCAAAACATACTAGTAGGAAATACAAGTATAATAATAACTTCATCCACATGTAAAGAAAGATTAAAAATAATGTAAGCCCTAATAATAAAAAGGAAAAGCCAACAATGTTGACTGTGTTTGGAAAATAAAACATTCCTATGACATTAGACACATGCATAAACAAACAAAAGTTAAAAATAAAATAGCATCCTTTATAGTCGTTAAAAGAATAGCCAAAAGTGCTCGGATATACAGAACTTTTGAAAAGTTTTTACACACTTTATGTCTAGAAAAGAAAACACTTGTACGAACACATGAAAAATTAAATAAAAAGGTTATTTATCTTGTCAGTCATCTTTAACAAATCATGTATAAAAAGAGATTACTACCCAAATACACAAAATATATATGCATATATATAATGACTGAGTATTTGTGTTTGAGAACAGCTGTCTGCCAAGGCTTCTTACAAAGCCTACTCAACTTTCAAAGTTTACTGCAGTTTTACAGAAGGATGCTGCAGATATCGTAGACTGAGCATGCAACGATGAGGTGTTGGAAAGAATGGCAAGAAAAAGGAAATTAATACTGAGCATCAGGAAGAGACTACTGAAGTTCCTGGGACATGCAATGAGGAAGGAGAGCCTGGAGAACCTGATACTGACTGGCCAGATAGAAGGAAAGAAAGACAGAAGAAGGCAGCGGATAACATATTTGCAGAGTAGATGATGGAAGGGATAGGGAGATGTGGAGAACCCTGATTGCCTACGTCCTGAAGGGACAGGGCACATAGAAGAAGAAGATACTTCACTTATGTTAAGCAGAATTTAGTTACAGTTTTTGGGAGAAAGTGCATAATCTAGTGTGTCAATTTCTTGGACAAGGCTAGCATGCTCAAACCCTCAGTCATGCTAACTTGTGACTTTGTGCTAACACAATTCCTTAGAGCTTCTGAATGTAATATATATCTTACACATGTATAATTCTAACATTTTTCCTTTGAATATTCCTGCCACATAGGGTCTGATGTTCTTGCTATATATTTAGAAATTCTTGATAAAATCCAAAGAATAATCAGAAATACTATTGGTCCTGTTCTGGCAAAAAAAGCTTCAGTCACTTTCCCACCACTATAATGTAGCTTCCCTGTGTGTTTTTATAAATACTTTCATAGCAATTGTTCGGATGAACACTTTACTATGGTACCTAGACTTTATGAATTTATGCACAGTACTAGTGTGCGTTGTGGTACGGTGGATATTGACTTAAAACAACAAATCGGGGAGCCAAGTTCAAATTCCAGATGAATTCCTCATGCAAATACCCTTGGGAAAGGTATTAATCTGTCTCTTCCCTCCAGTTATGGGTTAAATAATAGGACAGATTGGGTTCTATAGCCTTGGCTGGCAACCAGTCTACTGCAGAAAGCAATGGCAACCTACTGTGGGATAATCTTCTGTCCAGTCAGTCATGTCTCTTTTGAGACATGATTGCCCAAAGCATGTATGACGTTTGGCACTTACCTAGCTGACTAGATTAATAGCAAAGTTTCATTAATTTACAGTTAAATTGGGGAGATGTAAAGTTCTATGCTGACAGTTTCTTTTCTCACACTTATCACTTGTGGAGCTTTCTTCTGGCTTCTTGCTTCCCAGTCAAATTTGATATTCAAAAATTTAAATTCAATGTCAATCATTATTTACTGTTTTATTAATTATGTTTCTATTTTTCTCACTTCTGCATATTTCCTTTTCCTTTTTTTTTTTTTTCACACTCAGTAACCCCTTGTGTTTAAGTGACTTTATTACCTTGTATAGGGTAAAATAATTACAAAAAAAAAAATTATGAACTCTAAGTTACGAAAAATTTAAATGATTTATGAAGTTAGGGGTTTGGCAAATTTTATTATTAGTCCTATGACAGAGACAGGTTTTTGTATATTGGATGTGTATGGGGGTGGTGTACATAGAAATGGCTTCAAAAAATAACTTATGCAAAGTCATCATACTGATGTTTAATTTTATAAATAAAGCTCAAGGACAAAATAAACTTTCCTGCTTGATAGGTAATAATTAGCGTTTGAGTTGTTACCAAAACAACTCCAAGGATCACACCTGAATATATTGCCATTCATCACACCTGCATCCCTCCCTACAACCATCAACCCTCTAAAAGGCTGAATCCCATTTCCACTAACGTCACTCATCCTACTCTTTGGTGAATCAGAGCTGCTCTTTTGTTAAAGAGATTTGAATTTATAGTTAAAACATTAAATACAGTGTCACAAGTAACAAGAAGGAAATTTATAGCCTAGAGGGACAAGTTTTTTATGGATAAGTATATATGTCAGTATTTAATCTTTTGTCTGTCTGATGAAAAAGATATACAAAGTGATACAAGAATACCTGACCTTGAAGTCAAAAAAAGAAAAAAAAATTACTTCAGTAAAACAAAGATATTTTCAAGTCCAAAAATCTCTTGTTGAAAAAAAATTAAGTAGCAGGTCACACAAAATACAAACCCTCATAACGACTCACAAAAGTTTATATGTACTTGAGATGCCCACAAATGGTCAAAATAACCTGACTAATTTTTCAAGCTCTCAATGAAAGAGTGAGCTACAAAGGAGGTTCAGGTTTTTTGACGATTTTCTGTACTTAATACACTTTGCTTAGTGAGGTAATGAGTTGAGTATATGGATTAGAATCTGACAAGATATAAAGTAAATAACCAAGTTGATAACGCATCCCAATCTAACATGTTTCACTATTTTTAAAGCTTTTTCAGAGATCAAGGTAAAAATAAAAAAAACTACAATGAAATAATATACTGATATGTTGTGATTCAGGGTTGATTCTTATTGGCCAGATACATGTCAAGCAAGTTATTATAGTCTGACAGCCACATCTCATATAATCACTGAAGTTAAGAAACATCAAGCCTATCAGGGTAACCACCTGAGGATACTGAGTGCTGTAAGCTTGGATGTGTGATTACACAATGCATAATGGCTCAGAATTGTTAATCAAAGAGCCAAGTTTTAATTCCAGTAGAGTTCATTATATTCACTTACACGAAAACATCCTTGGGAACAATATGAATCCACCTCTTCTCCTTACAGCTATGGGTTAATTATTAAGACTTATATCACTAAACTATTATTCAGTCAGTTGGTTTAGTGACATATGTAATACATGCTTAGGCAATCATGCCTTGAAAGAGACATGACTGACGTGGCAGAAGATTTTCAAGGCTATAGAACCCGACCCAATCTGTCTTAAAAATTGTCATTCTAAATCTGCTTCTCACAATGTTTGAGCCATCAACATTGGTGTCAGTAACAAATGTGCAATCTCTCAAGCAAACTTTTCTTGGTCTGCACCAGGGCTGCCAGAAGAGATTTCCTGTAAGGATCAAATGAAGTACGCTAGTGAATGGTTTTGCAAAACTCCTTTTTTAACGATTTACTTTATGCTTTTTGTGCATTGTCTTTGTAGATTAATTAAATTCTAATTTATTGAACAGGTTAAGAGGCTCATCTCTTGTTCCCTGTTTAGGATGTGGTTTCCGGCTTTCTCTTTTCCAATCTTCTCACTTTGTTTTTTTTTTTTTCAATTGGAGTAGATAGATCTATCTATCGCCTAGTTCACACTCCACCCATGTCTATTGAACAGGTTAAGAGGCTCATCCCTTGTTCCCTGTTTAGGATGTGGTTTCCAGCTTTCTCTTTTCCAGTCTTTTCACTATTACGTAGCCCCCTGCACATCAGTGGTGTTACCGCCTTGCTCGGGGTGATACGATTAAAAAAGAAAAAAAAAACCCCAAAGCTGGAGGGAGAAGTGATGGATTAATATCTTTCCCAAGGGTATTCGTGCATAAGTGAATACAGTGAATTCAAGTGGAATTCAAACACAAGTCTGATTTTCGTATATCCACTGCATCACAACACAAATCCATTATTATCTTCCACCAAAATTTTTACAATCTAAAAAAATTGTCTTGCTTCAAATAACCTGTAAAAAAGTTGATAAGCCATAAAAAACTAATCAATCAAGTTAATATTTTATTCTTCACTAAATACATACGGTAAATTTTCATTTTAGGTGCCGACAGCTTTTCCCCCCATCAAATTTATCCAAAATAGCATTATTTCTGTGCAAATGTATATGCTGAACTCAAATCAACAATTAGTTATTGAAGAAACCTACCATTTTTGATTTGAAAGTTCATAAAAAAAACGAACTATATCTCGCACTTTTTCTCTCCTGTAACTCTCATGAAGTCATGTGATTAACTACAGAATGACGTTCTATGTAGGCAGCAGTTTTGTTCTTTACTGAAACTTCTGGCAATGTACTTCCTGTTTTGAGAGTAATAAGTTTAGAAATACAATAGCGCATTACTTTAATTACCGGAAGTACATCACCAGAAGTATCAATAAATGAAGAAAAAACTGCCAAATTTTGATCACATGTGCACTTCGTCATTCTGCAGTTAATTACAAGAGAGAAAAATTGCAAGATATCATTCTTTTTTTTATGGACATTTAGATAAAAAAAGGTAAGTTTCTTCAATAACTAACACTTGATTTGAGTTCAGCAGATACTTGGGAAAGGTATTAATCTGTCTCTTCCTTCCAGTTATGAGTTAAATAGCAGGACAAATTGGGTTCTATAGCCTTGGTCGGCCGCCAGTCTACCGCAGAAAGCAATGGCAAACTACTGCGGGATAATCTTCTGCCCAATCAGTCATGTCTCTTTCGAGACATGATCGCCCAAGCGTGTATCACATATGGCACTTAACTGACTGATTGATATACATTTGCACAGAGATAATGCTATTTTGGATAAATATGAAGGGGAAAAGCGACAGGACTTAAAACAAAAATACCAAATATACTTCACATATTTAAATTTATCCACTATCCTCTCCATTTTGAAATAGTCCCAATGACTACAGCTGGAGGAATAGAGATTGCAGCAATGAAGTGTATGTTCTGATTTCCCATAAGGATTTCATGGCAGACTACAGAACAGATTCTAATAATATGAAAGAACTGTTAGATTTTTGTCATATATGATAAGTGCACACACTTATTGTACGTAAATATATCTTTAATACATAAAATTATGTATATAATATACATAATTAAGTCACATGCACAATAATCCCAGATCCAAATGAATCAACTACCCAGTCATACAAATACTCACTCCCACACCATATTTCAAAAGAGATTGATCGCTCACTGACAGAGATTTTTTATATTTAGTGGATACATACGTTTGAGAAAAATCTTCTTTTTATTAGTGTAAATTTGCATTTACTAACCTTTGCATTCAAGAACTTTAATAAAGAAAGTCTGTCAGGGTTTGAATCTGTCCCCCCTTGTTGGGGAAACCATTGTTAAGCCCAGAGAGTTTTTAAGCAATACATCCATGGAAGACTTTCACAATTGAGCAAAGTTCAGTTACCCTATTTAAGAAATAAATTTAGATTATAAATAAAATATATTAAGTCTTTAAAAATAGGCATTAAGATGTAAAATTTTCTTCTTCCTTGAATCATCTTTGAACAAAAATTATGTTTCATGGTGAGATTCAGTCATATTTTTCAGTAACAGCTGCAACTTTTAATTTTGCAGTTATTTTCTTTCTTTTTTTTTTATAAACAATATCTTTTTGCTCTTGACAGTAACATTTTTCTACCAAAGAGGTGTGGGGGATTTGGTATTTGCTGGGTTGTATGTTGATTATTCCCCCCACAAATACAACACTCTATTTTGCAATCGCGCAAAGTGAAGGAATAATTTACAACGGACATTCAACAACAAACAATTTATTATTTGACAAAATAAAATGGTATGTAGAAACCAACAAAATACATGATTCTAAAATTGCCTTTTTGAGAAATATAAACTTGGCAAGAAGTTAATTTTTGTCCAAAAACGTGTATAAGTTTGCATTAGCAGAGTCTGTAAATAAGCCTTTCCTACTTACATTTGGTGCTTTCAGTTGGCGACAACGTGTCGCGTTGCTCAAAGAAAATTCGTCGGCTTTTCTTTTTAAGGTCCTTGGAGTGAGGTCACGAACTTTTGGCATGGAAGAAATGACATGGCCGGCAAAGTATACGGTGTCATGCGGACTTAATGGCCTGCTTGGTGACTGACTTTTTTTCTAACACTGAGTGTATTATATACATTAATAGGGGATCAACTAATCTTCCTAACATTAGGGTGTGAAAACATTTACTGACCAATCAGATTTATTATTTTACATTTTTGTTTTGGGGCCTAAATATTTTTGTGTTAATTTACTTCCAAGCCTATTTTTCTAGAATGTTCTTATTCTAAGTTTTTAGCTGATTGGTTGAGAAATATAAAAATGTAATCTAAATTCTACTGCTGTTTTGATCCAATTTTTCTAGAATGTGCTATTGTGATTCTGTTGCTTATTCTAATAAAAAAAATATGTATCCCATATACCCCCCCGCAGATTGATAAATATGGAGTATTTATTAATATGTAATATAAGTTTTAAAATGTTTCGGCCAATGTACCTTTCTTCCAGCTTTTGTGGTGGTGTTTGTCGGTGTATTTGTTGGCGTGGAGGTTGCTTTGGACAATGTGGTATTTTGTGTATTTGTAGAGTGTTCAGTCGTACTTTCCTTTATTGGTAAGTCTAAGTACGCTGGTTTTAGTCTGTCTATGGAGACAGTATCAAATTTGCCTTTCATGGCGAGTTTAAAATATTTGTGGTGTCTTTCAACTACCTGGAAAGGTCCGGAGTAGGTAGGACACAGTCTAAGTACGCTGGTTTTAGTCTGTCTATGGAGACAGTATCAAATTTGCCTTTCATGGCGAGTTTAAAATATTTGTGGTGTCTTTCAACTACCTGGAAAGGTCCGGAGTAGGTAGGACACAAAGGTTTTTTGACTGCATCATTTCGAATAAAAACGTATTTGCAGTCGTGAAGGTCTTTTGATGTGTAAAGTTCTTTAGTTTGTGTTCTTGTGGGTGTGTAAACTAAATCGTTCATTTTGTGTTTAAAATCTTTTACAAAAGTTGTAGTTGGTTGTAAGGAAGTGCTTTTTTCACAAAATTGACCCGGAAGTGTTAAAGATGTCCCAAAAACCATTTCGGAAGCTGTACATCCCAAGTCTTCTTTGATGACATTCCTTATTGACAATAAAACAAGAGGCAAATTTTCAAACCATGTTCTGGAGTTGTTGTTGTTAGCTGTTAAAGCTGTTTTAAGTTGTCTATGGAATCTTTCGATTAATCCATTTGCGCAGGGGTGATATGCTGTTGTTTTTATATGTTTGACTCCCAATAACTTTGTAAATTCATCGAAAAGCGTTGATTGAAATTGGGAGCCTCTGTCTGTTGTTATTACTGAAGGACAACCAAAGACTGCGATCCACTCTCGTAATATGGTTTTAGAGATAGTCTCTGCTGATATATCTCTAAGTGGGACGGCCACAGGCCATCTTGTAAATCTGTCAATGCTAGTAAGTATATATTGACAGTCATTTGCTATTGGTAATGGCCCGACAATATCGATGTGTAGGTTTGTGAACCTACCGTCTGGTTTTTTTAATTGTCCTGGAGGAGACTTTGTGTGTCTGTTTGTTTTGCTCTTCTGACAATTCAAGCATGTTTGAGTCCAGTTTTTTTTTATGTCAGTGTGCATATTAGGCCAAACAAAACGGTTGCTGATTAATTTTGCGGTTGCTCGGCGTCCAGGGTGTGAAAGGTTGTGGAAATGTGTAAATAACCTTTTTCTTAGTGATGGTGGTATATACGGTCTAGAGTGACCAGTTTTGACATCGCAAAGTATTGTTTTTGTTCCAAATGGAACAGGCTGTTCCTTCAGCTGTAGGGAAGTGTCGTTTAGTTTGTCTAATGTGGCATCTTTTTTTTGTTCATCTGCAATGAGCTCGAAGGTGAGATCTACCGACTCAATAGATTGTATTGTAGAGCATGAAAGTGTATCTGCCACAATATTGTCTGAACCTTTTATGTATCGGATATCCGAGGTAAATTGTGATATATAGTCCAGTTGTCGAGTATCTCTTGGCGTATATTTCTCGGTATTTACATGTAAGGCGTAAGTAAGTGGTTTGTGGTCAGTGAAAACGGTGAAATCTCGTCCTTCGAGTAAGTGACGAAAGTGCCTTATGGACAAGTAAATTGCCAGTAACTCCCTTGAGAAGGTGCTGTATTTTCGTTGTGCAGTGTTCAATTTCACTGAGAAAAAGGATATTGGTTTTCCCAAGCCATTTTGTTTTTGTTGTAGGACTGCTCCAATTGAGTCTCCTGACGCGTCTGTTGTTAGTGAAAGTGTTGTAGTGTTGTCATTAGATATGTAGGAGAGTTTGGTAAAATCTGCTAATGCTTTTTAGCATTGTGAAAAGCAGTTAAAGCTTCTCCTTCAATTTGAATTTTTGCATTTTTATTTTTTTGCTGTTGCAACATGTTTGTTAGCGGGGTTAATATTCTGGAACAACGTGGAATAAATCTACGGTAGTTATTTATCAAACCGAGAAATCGTCGAAGTTGTCGCAGTGATGTTGGTTGTGTGAAATTTTGTATGGCTGTGACTTTTTCTGGGATAGGTGTGATTCCCTGTTCGTCTATCGTGTGGCCTAAAAAGTTCAATTTCGAGACAGCAAAATCACATTTGCTTATGTTGATTTTCAAACCGAAATGTGCTAGTCTCTCGAAAACTTGTAATACATGGTCTTTATGTTCATTGATGTCATTGCTAGCAATGAGGACATCGTCGATATAAGCAAAAGCAAATGGTAACCCTCTCAATACCTCGTCAATGAGTCTCTGGAAAGTTTGGGCAGCATTACGTAGTCCAAATGGCATTCTGGTGAATTCGAAAAGTCCAAAAGGAGTTGTAATTGCTGTTTTTTCTATGTCTTCTTCGGCTACTGGAATTTGGTAGTAAGCTTTAACCAAATCTAGTTTTGTGAAGATTCTGGTTCCTTGCAAGCCCATGGCGAAATCGTATAGATGTGGGATTGGATACCTATCAGGAACTGTTTTTGCGTTGAGGTTCCTGAAATCCCCACAAGGTCGCCATGCACCTGTTTCTGGCTTCTGGACCATATGTAGCGGTGAGGAGTATGGACTGCTAGAAGGACGTATAATGCCTAATTGTAACATGTGCTGAAATTCGTCTTTTGCTACTTTATATTTCTCTGGATGCAATCTGCATGGTGCTGCATGTGTGGGTGGTCCAGAGGTTGTGATATAATGTTTGGCTGTGTGACGAACTTCATCAGAATGTTTAAAGGGCGTAGTAAGAGTTGGAAATTTTGTAATCAACTCTTGTAGTCCATTCGCATCTGGTAGTGCCGCACAGATTCCTGTTGACTTGTAGATTGAGGTGATTCCCTTTGCTGTTAGGTCTGTGTTGCAATCGACGAGAGATTGCCTAGCCATGTTCACTGAAACGTTAAAATGGGACAAAAAATCAGCTCCAAGAATCGGTGTTTTTACTTGGGCTATTGTGAAGATCCACGGAAAAGGTCGGCGTAAACCCAAATTGAGCGTCAGTGCTATCTCTCCGTAGGTGTCAATTCTTGATCCATTTGCTGCTTGCAGTGTGAATGAAGATAGTTGGTGTTTTTTTTCTGGGATCCGGTGGAATAACGCTGATTTGTGCGCCGGTGTCGACTAAAAATAAATATCCGGTATTTTTGTCTCGGATGTAAAATAGACGACTTCCTTGTTTTATACCAGCAGCTAATGTCGTCTTTACTTGCTGCCGGTGTAACCGTTTCCCTGGTTTTGTGTTGAAGTGTGTGAGGTCGAATTGAAGTTGCATGGTTTTATGCACTTCCTTGCTTCCCATCCAAATTTGAAATGATACCAACAGGTATCATAGGTGCGTCGCTCTCTAGAGAATGAGCTCGATCTACTTCGACTTCTGCGTCGTGAGGAGGTTCTGTAAGGACGGGAACGTTCGGATGTTTGAAGCTTCACCAAACTTTGAACCTGCAGAGTTAGATTTGCCATGCCCTGCAGCAGTTCAGTATACTTGTCTGGCGTGGTTGTTTGTGATGTTGTGTTTCTTGGTGTTGGTGCATTCCTTTGTGTTGCGTCATTTGTTGGGTTGTAAGATGTGGCGTAAACGCTCTGGTTTTGGTTATTGTCGTGTATTTTATCAGCTATTTCCGACAATCTATCCAGGTCTAAATCCTCAGGGAGTGATGCGAGTATCTGTGTTGTATGAGTGTGGAGTTTGTCTGTCCATAGTTTTTTTAACACCGTTTCGGACATGGTGCTGCTTCCCAACAAAGATTTCATTTTCCTCAAGAGTTGTGAGGGTGTCATATGTCCAAGGGTCAAATTGTAAAATAAATCATGTAATTTTTTTCCATCCGATGTACCCATACGTCTTATAATGGCGTTCTTTAGTGTGTCATATGGTTTGTCCTCAGGCATATGGTCTAGCAAATCGACCACTTCTGCCGCCACGTCGGTGGGAAGTTTTTCCACGACGTATGCATACTTTGAGGTTTGCGCTGTAATTTTTTTGGCGCTAAAAAGTGCATTTAGCTGAGAAAACCATACTGGTATGTTAGTTGGGTTGTAGCTGGGAATGCTGGCTGATATTGTTGCTGTTGTGGGTTCAATGTCGTTGTTTTCCATCTTTTACGCGTTGTGGTAATTTTTGTGTTGTTTTCTAATATGAGAGCTTTTTTGTGTTACGTGCTTTCACTAGTCGGAAGGTCACCAATTTTGTGGGGGATTTGGTATTTGCTGGGTTGTATGTTGATTATTCCCCCCACAAATACAACACTCTATTTTGCAATCGCGCAAAGTGAAGGAATAATTTACAACGGACATTCAACAACAAACAATTTATTATTTGACAAAATAAAATGGTATGTAGAAACCAACAAAATACATGATTCTAAAATTGCCTTTTTGAGAAATATAAACTTGGCAAGAAGTTAATTTTTGTCCAAAAACGTGTATAAGTTTACATTAGCAGAGTCTGTAAATAAGCCTTTCCTACTTATATTTGGTGCTTTCAGTTGGCGACAACGTGTCGCGTTGCTCAAAGAAAATTCGTCGGCTTTTCTTTTTAAGGTCCTTGGAGCGAGGTCACGAACTTTTGGCATGGAAGAAATGACATGGCCGGCAAAGTATACGGTGTCATGCGGACTTATTGGCCTGCTTGGTGACTGCTTGGTGACTGACTTTTTTTTCTAACACTGAGTGTATTATATACATTAATAGGGGATCAACTAATCTTCCTAACATTAGGGTGTGAAAACATTTACTGACCAATCAGATTTATTATTTTACATTTTTGTTTTGGGGCCTAAATATTTTTGTGTTAATTTACTTCCAAGCCTATTTTTCTAGAATGTTCTTATTCTAAGTTTTTAGCTGATTGGTTGAGAAATATAAAAATGTAATCTAAATTCTACTGCTGTTTTGATCCAATTTTTCTAGAATGTGCTATTGTGATTCTGTTGCTTATTCTAATAAAAAAAAATATGTATCCCATAGAGGCATGAGATACGATATTCAAACAGGCATGAGATATATGGGATACAATTTTTTTTTATTAAAATAAGCACAGGAAAACACAATAGAACAGTCTAGAAAAATTGGATCAAAACAGCAGTAGAATTTAGATTACATTTTTATATTTCTCAACCAATCAGCTAAAAACTTAGAATAAGAACATTCTAGAAAAATAGGCTTGGAAGTAAATTAACACAAAAATATTTAGGCCCCAAAACAAAAATGTAAAATAATAAATCTGATTGGTCAGTAAATGTTTTCACACCCTAATGTTAGGAAGATTAGTTGATCCCCTATTAATGTATATAATACACACTGTGTTAGAAAAAAGGCAGTCACCAAGCAGGCCATTAAGTCCGCATGACACCGTATACTTTGCCGGCCATGTCATTTCTTCCATGCCAAAAGTTCGTGACCTCGCTCCAAGGACCTTAAAAAGAAAAGCCGACGAATTTTCTTTGAGCAACGCGACACGTTGTCGCCAACTGAAACGCACCAAATGTAAGTAGGAAAGGCTTATTTACAGACTCTGCTGATGCAAACTTATACACGTTTTGGGACAAAAATTAACTTCTTGCCAAGTTTATATTTCTCAAAAAGGCAATTTTCGAATCATGTATTTTGCGCGGTTGCAAAATAGAGTGTTGTATTTGTGGGGGAAATAATCAACATACAACCCAGCAAATACCAAATCCCCCACAGATACGATCTTGAAACAGACATAAGATACAATAATTAAACAGACATAAGATACGATAATCAAACAGACATAAGATACGATAATTAAACAGACATAAGATACGATAATTAAACAGACATAAGATACGATAATTAAACAGACATAAGATACGATAATTAAACAGACATAAGATACGATAATTAAACAGACATAAGATATGATAATTAAACAGACATAAGATATGATAATTAAACAGACATAAGATATGATAATTAAACAGACATAAGATATTACCTGAAGCAACATGCTGTCATTATATGTACTTTTACTTTCACCTTTTACTACTTCCTTGGATGCCAAAGGGATTTTTTTGGGGGGTTTAGTTCCCTAATATTTACAATATTTGGTGTCTCTAAGCAAAATCCCCAGATAAGTACTAACCAAGACCAGTACTACTTAAGGTAGCAAAATGAAATAGCTTTGACAGAGAATTTTCCAAGATTAATATATGAGACTAAAAAAGTTTAATATTGCAAATGAATTCAAATTCCATTGCTTGGCTGTCTACATGGCTAAATTAATCATTAAGCAAAATTAATATCGGCTTAGGTCTTAAGCAGCTTAAGCTATAAAAAAAAACACCAAACAATATGATAAAAGATGTTATTTCTTACCTAACTACTGTGGCCTTGTTAGGTGCCAGAAATAAAGACACAAACAAGGAATAGAGTTAAATGAATATATTAACAAAGAACAGTAGTACAAAAAATATAGAAAATGAGAAGGTCACCAGTATGACTGTTTGGTGGATTTAGTGGCAGTGCCATAGAAAAATTCTTAAATCCCCTCAGCACATTCCCTCTTGGGGATGCCTCAGGCACTGGGCAATAAACTCAGCTTCCTCCTGAGGAAGAGGTAAAGCCTAGAGCGATGTCCTTCTGGAGTTTGGTGCCTCACAGTGTAATTTTTCTCAGCTACATGTCTGTCATCAGACAGACATACAACCTGTTAGGACGAATAAAACATATTCCAAGGGAATTAACCCTTTCCTGTTCCCAAACAGAGTACCTCCCTTTTCACCTCTGAAAGTGGGTACAAACGAGTCACGTGATCAATGACACATTCAGACGTGGGACACATGAGGGAACAGACTTGGAATATGGCCGTCAATGATTAAAGAACGTGTGTATGTTCTTCTGCCCTAATGGTTGTGACACACAACCTGATAACTTGGGACTGATATCGCATGTGCATATTTTGTAATGTTTCTCCATGTAAAATAAATGTATCTTCCAGTTAACCATGAGTAGACATCAACTTTTCTTTCATTCCATGCATTTTCTCCACGTGCTGCACACACACACACACACACACACATATTCATCCACGGACGATGAATCATACTATAAGTTAAGGCATTTTAGTTATGAGACAAAAACCCCGTTCATAACATAACCAAACTATACTCTGCTCGAGGACAGAGACACAACTGAGAGGTGGCTCAAATTCCAACCTCTGCTGGTATAGACTTCTGCCACAAAGCAGAAACTACTACTTATTTATAGTTGAAAGAAGAGTTTATGTATGCATGAGTAAAATTACCATAACGCTAACTCTTGAGGATTCAAATGACCAGAGTAGGGAAACTTGATAATTCAACCTGAGCCGGTCATAATGGACTAAGAGAAGGAATAGTAAAAAAAGTTATATTAGTTGTTTTTTTTATTTAACTACTCTCAATAAGGATGTGCATTGTGGTGCATTGGATATCGGCTCGGAACGAGAAATCGGGGAGCCGAGTTCAAATTCCAACCGAATTCATTGCATTCACTTATGCACAAATACCCTTGGGAAAGGTATTAATCCGTCTATTCCTTCCAGTTATGGGTTAAATAACAGGACAGATTGGGTTCTATAGCCTTGGTTGGCAACCAGTCTACCGCAGAAAGCAATGGTAACCTACTGCGGGCTAATCTTCTGCCCAGTCAGTCATGTCTCTTTCGAGACATGATCGCCCAAGCGTGTATCACGTATGGCACTTAACTGACTGATTCTCAATAAAGATTTTCAAAAACTAAAATTTAACAAAAAGCTATTAGAATATTCTTTAAATTCATAATATGCCTAAGACAATCCAAGAGCAAACAATTAAATTTTTGAGATGTAATAAATGAGGTGTCTATGAAAACCACAATTTGAAAAACAAAAAAGATGATCAATTAATCATCCAATAGATGTTGCTGATTAGTAATTGTCCACCAACTAGTGCAACCATAATATATCACCATCATCATCAATCTGATATGATGAAAATATGATGACCAACCAGTTTCCTCTCTATATCTAAGTTGAAAGCCAGAGAGGTATTCATTCATATGTAACGTCTTGGGAAAGTAACCAATTCTTCTCTCAGTCAAACCAAAACCAATGTCCTCCAACTTGAAGACTTGTTGTTGGATTCGTAAAATCTAATTGCATAAAAAAATCCAAGTATACAAAACCTACACTTTTTCAAAAAATACAAAACCTACACTTTTTCATGAGTCAATTAAAAAAGCATGTATATATTATTCATAAACCAGTAAAAAAGCTTTTTTCATGTGACAGATGGCTTACAAACTTTGTTTGCAGACATCTTTATAAACAAATCGGATACATTTCTCATTTATTAACCTAGAGAAAAACCTACAATCAGAGCCTATTCCAAATGTCTGAAACACATTATTTTACTAAACGCATTGTGACAGCCTTCAAGACCTAACCATATAGCTAATATACATAATGCTTCAAGCAAATTACAAAACTTTACACCAATAGTGTTTTGCTTTCCTGGCAGAGAGAATAGAGTTGTCAACTGGATTCCACATCTAAGACACATGCATTTGCTTTACTCTTTTATTTTCCTTCTTTCAATGCAATCATTAATTCTCCTTATTTCCATTTTGACTCATTTACTGTTAGCAAAAAAGAAAGAAGAATAAAAACACCATTCCTGTCCTTTTTCTCAATGAGGAAATAACTTTTCGCTGACTATTGACACACAGTGAAACAGAGCCGTGTCTTCTCTTACACAAATTTATTTAACATCATTTAACTGACTTTAAAAAATAAACTCTAAAAACACACACACTCAGAAGAGAGACTTTATACAGACCTTCCGCACATATATTTTAAATCAACTGTTATGCTTGAAGATGTGTGTTGTGGTACAGTGGATATCGGCTCGGAACGAGAAACCGAGGAGCCGAGTCCGAATTCCAGTTGAATCCATTGTATTCACTTACGCGCAAATACCCTTGGGAAAGGTATTAATCCGTCTATTCCTTCCAGTTATGGATTAAATAGCAGGACAGATTGGGTTCTATAGCCTTGGTCGGAAACCAGTCTACCACAGAAAGCAATGGCAACCTACTGTGGGATAATCTTCTGCCCAGTCAGTCATGTCTCTTTCAGGACATGATCGCCCAAGCATGTATCATGTATGGCTCTTAACTGACTTAGTAAATATAATAGTTGGAATCATGATTAAACTTCTACTGGTCATAAAGTAGGGGATCTGTTTTAAATTGTTATGAAGTAATAAACTGATCCCCCACTAATTACTACTTAATAATATAATACATATCTCCCCACCCTCTAGCTATGAGTCAAATAACAGGACAGATTGGGTTCTATAGCCATGGTCGGCAACCAGTCTACCGCAGAAAACAATGGCAACCTACTGCGGGATAATCTTCTGCCCAGTCAGTAATGTCTCTTTCGAGACATGATCGCCCAAGCGTGTATCATGTATGGCACTTAACTGACTGACTGTTATGCTTTTCATTTCTTTGTGCATAGTAGTAGTCATAGCACAGCTCTCCGTGTGCTTTGTGAAAACAGGAGTTTTTTCCTCCCCACTTCTCTAGATATTCTATATTATAAAAGGTGTTCTAATAAGTTGGCCTGATTTTAAATGTGAATTAAGTTTAAGAATCTAATGATTTTTTTTCAATTTCTTTCAGATTTAACAACTTCAGTCTTTGGCAATTTCAATGCTGGAAAGATTAACAATCAAACAATGTTTTAAAATTATCATGTTAAAGTTATTAAAGCCGATTACGAATATGGACATTCAAACTGAAATGCATTTCAGGTACTTCACGATATTTTGGTCAACATAATCAACCAACCAAGAGTGCAATTGGGAAAATTGTACATAAATTCAAACAAACTGTGTTGGTGGCAGATGTGAAAATGCCATTGCATGTGACTGAGAATCCAGACAATTCTATTCATTTTGACCATCGAGTGGAGGTGTGCCGCCAAAGCTTTGGTGAACATTTGGACAATATTATTTTTCACACATAATTGCCATTACTCAAATAACAGGATCCAATAGTGAAATTAATAACATTTCACCAATAACACTGTTTTATATGCTGCTAACTTCAATTTCGTCTTAATGGAACACCCTGTATTTGTCTACTAGTTTGCATACAATGATACATCAACAAAATAATATACCAATTTCTCTTGTTAAATAAATTTTACATCATTACAAATGAGACTTTTTTATATTTTTTTCACACTTGTTCAACAGAATTTATTTCAATGTTGGGGGGCTCAGTTATGTTTGACACAAGGCAATTCACAAGCATAATCAACCCCTAACCACATTGTCACAGACATGTGAACATTGACTTCAGTCTAGTAAGCCCTCTGCTCATAAATTCCTTGTCATCATTGTACTGCCTCCATACATAGCTATGGAACCCACTTTACTCCATCCTACAAGAAAGTTTATCTGCTTCTTGACTTATATTGTTTTTCATCCTGCTAGATGTTTCCCTATCCTCCTCATTTTAAAACCCTGGTAAGGGGACCAGTTTAGTACTGTTACATGGTAGCACTAGCAGAGTGAGTATATATATATATATATTTGGTGACTGGCATGTGTATACACTGCTTATATAAAACACATTAAAACATCTCTTTGATTCCATGTGCTAAGGGGATAGCAACTCCGACCTACACCGAATTGGTTGAGTTTCAATTCGAACCAGAAGCAAGTAGATGTGCTTAGCCACACTGATGAGCTGTGATACAGCGAAACAGGCTTGTATGTGGATGACTAATATATATATATATATATATATATATATATATATATATATAGATAGATAGATAGATAGATAGATATATATTGTCATCCGCAGACAGATCTGTTTCACTGTATCACAGCTCATCAGTACGGTTAGACTCTGATTGCTTTTTAACCCAGGATTGAAACCTGACCGAATTGGCGTCAGTCAGCAATTCTATCTCTGGGCTATGGGTGTTCGGTGGAAGAAGGCAGACTTTTTTGCGCATATATTATCATTATACGTGCCCAATAGCTAGAGTGCTCTAATTCATTTTATTGAATGAGCGATACATACACACCAGAGTAGCTACTGTTTTTCAAAGCCTACCATTCTTCCAGAGTGTGAAAGCATAAATATTGTCATCCGCAGACAGATCTGTTTTCGCTGTATCACAGCTCATCAGTACGGTTATATCAATATATATATATATATTACTCAAATGTTTTTATAGTGAAAACTTCTGATTTGAAATAGGTGCCCCATTTTTTATCTATTAAATAATGTGTGTGGATGTTCGTTGTGGTGCACTGGATACTGACTCGGAGCAACAAATCGAGGAGCCAAGTTTGAATTCCATTTGAATTCCTTGCATTCATTTATACACAAATATCCTTGGGAAAGGTATTAATTCATCTCTTCCCTCCAGTTATGGATTAAATAATAGGACATATTGGCTTCTATAGCCTTGGCTGGTAACCAGTCTACCAAAGAAAGCAATGGCAACCTAGTGCAGAATAATCTTCTGCCCAGTCAGTCATGTCTCTTTCAAGACATGATCACCTATAGTGTGTATCACGTATGGCACTTAACTGACTGAATGTGTATTGCTTCTATTATTGACCAGCACATTCAGAAATCTTAGTAAAGAAAATGTGTTCCCCAGAATTAATTAAACCTGTGTCCCCCTTTGTAAAGAACAAATGGCATGAAAATTGAATTTAAAATAAATTGTTTTCTCTTTCAATTAAATTTATCTAAAATTTATTTGTAATTTACTTTATCACCTGTAATAATTGTCACAAAGAATACATAGGAGAAACCTAAAGGAATCTAAAATATTATATATATATTATAACTTTTACAAAACAATACACTAGTGCATTAGTTGCTCATGATAATGAGTCTGAACATAATTTTGATTTTTAAATTTCTATGTTAATTAAAAAAAAAAACAATTTATTCAGATAAAAAGGTTTAGAAGGTGTTTTATGCTTCAATTGCTAAATCACCTACAGTAAATTTATATCCAGGTTCATACAAAATTTCACCTTTCTTGGTAGATCTTCTATTATCACAATGTTAGATTTTTTTTTTTATAATCATATCACCCCAAGCAAGGCATTTTGCTGCCACTGTTCTGCAGGGGGTTACATAGGAGGAAAGTTATGAGAAAGAGTGACAGGTTATAGTGGGTGTCAGGAAGTGGATAAGAGAAAGATGAGAATAATGATGAGAATGGAGTGGATGGAGAAAGGAACATGAGAGAGAGGATGCAGGTTAGTGAGATAGGAGATGACTATTGACTTTACATTTAAATTCATGGAGATTGTAGCTGTCGAGGAAGCAAGTAAATGGAAGGGAATTCCACAGGTTACATAGGAGGAAAGTTATGAGAAATATTGACAGGTTATAGGGAGTGTCAGGAAGTGGGTAAGAGAAGGATGAGAATACTGACAAGAGTGGAGTGGGCGAAGAAAGGAGCATGAGAGAGAGGGGATGCAGGTTAGTGAGATAGGAGATGACTATTGACTTTACATTTAAATTCTTGGAGATTGTAGCTGTCAAGGAAGCAAGTAAATGGAAGGGAATTCCAGAGGCAGGAAGTGCGAGAAAAAAAGAAAACAAAAGTGATAAAAAAAAACTAAATAAAATCAGCTAAACTATATACGCCAAATATATATTAAAAAAAAAACTCTATTTAAAATTTTCAGTCTCTTTCCTTGTGAATGTGTTGTTACATTAGCATTAAATTATTTTAGTTACATTAGTATTACATTAGTTATATTAGCATTAAATTATTTTAGTCAGATGAAATCCTAAAGCAGAAATTGCATCATGCATCACACAGAAACGTCTCCACCTTATCATAGATTCTCCTAAAATTATTCTTGATATATAAAAAATTATATATTGTTTTCTCATATGTATTGATATATGATTGATTTTCTATGAATAATTAAATGCTTAAACTGACAAATACATATTTTTTTTATAAATAACTTGTTTATAAGAAACTATATCCACTTATGGATGTGTGTTGTGGTGCAGTGAATATCAACTCGGAATGACAAATCAGGGAGCCGAGTTTGGTTTCCAGTTGTATTTCTTGCATTCACTTAAGCACAAATACCCTTGGGAAAAGTATTAATCTCTCTCTTCCCTCCAGTTATGGATTAAATAACAGGACAGATTGGGTTCTATAGCCTTGGCTAGCAACCAGTCTACCGCAGAAAGCAATGGCATCTACTGCGGAATGATCTTCTGCCGAGTCAGTCATGTCTTTTTTGAGACATTGCCCAAAGCATGTATCATGTATGGCACTTAACTGACTGACATTCACATTTAAATAAATCTTAAGTAACTCCACGATTGATGTCAGTGTGGCTTAAGCAACTTAAAAAGGTAAAGGTAAATCTAAAAAAAAACAAAAAAAACAAAAAAAAAACTTAAAATTAGCAAAAAGATCTACTAAATACATTATTTTATACTGTATTTGAATATTATACAAATTCTATTAGTTTAGTTACATCGAAATGTCTTTTTCTATTTAAAAAAAAATTAAGCAACCATTTAAGCAACTTGGGTACTAATTCTTGCAGACAAATTAAGAACCCAATTCAGGGTTAAAATTCTTAGTTGCTTACAAAAAGATATTTTGTATTGATTTATTCTTGCTTGAATTATAAATGCTTAAAAATTTATAAATAAAAGAAAAAAGAATTAAGATTTTGGAAGAAACACAGCAATTATAAAAATACACGGATGACATGTGATAAGTCTGCATACATAATTAGAGAAAGCTAATGACAATAGGATGTGCGTTGTGGTGCATTGGATATCGGCTCGGAACGAGAAATCGGGGAGCCAAATTCAAATTCCAGCTGAATTCATTGCCTTCACTTACGCGCAAATACCCTTGGGAAAGGTATTAATTCATCTCTTCCTTCCAGTTATGGGTTAAATAACAGAACAGATTGGGTTCTATAGCCTTGGTCGGTAACCAGTCTACCGCAGAAAGCAATGGCAACCTACTGCGGGATAATCTTCTACCCAGTCAGTCATATCTCTTTTGGGACACGATCGCCTAAAGCGTGTATCACGTATGGCACTTAACTGACTGAATGACAATATAGATACAAAAATACAAATATATTTTGTGACCATTTAAAAATGAATCTTAAAAGAAAACCATTTTTTGTTTTGAAAATAACAACATTTTATCATTATGCAGTTTCCTTTGGGGAAAAAATATTGAAGATGGAAGAAAGATTATAAATGGAAGAAAGATTATAAATGGAAGAAAGATTCACTGAAGAATCTTAACTCATATCTTCCCACCTTACCTTTCAGATACAAAACTCTGGCTGAGAAATTTCTTTCCTGATAGCTTTGAATACTTCTTTTTAACTCCATTCTTGTTTTGAGAATATTCCTTCATCTCCAAGATGAATACATGTCCAGTGAAATCAACATACTTACAAATCCAAACAAGGCAAATCAGTTGATTTTGAAAAGTTGACTTTGTAACTTTGGCCAGTTCCAAGACAAAAAAATTCATTATAGGATTCTAAGAAAAAAGTCTGCATTACTTTATATGCATAGATAGCTAAATCAACATGCCCTTTGTAGGTAAGTATATCAACATTCATCTAACAATGAAAAAGGCATCTCTTTTACTCACAAATATTTTTCAATATACACTTGAGCTTCAAATAAACAGGGTCGGTTGAAATTTTTTTTTTTAATGAAACACTTGGTTGAAGAATGCTCATAGCCTAAATTAAATTTCCTGAGCTTTTTATAGAAGTGGTGATCAGAATAAAAATATCCCAGCTGTTTTTTTTTGCTCCAAAGGTATAATCAAACCAGCCTATCTATTTGAGACTAAAAGATTATCTTTTTCATTGTCAATGCACTTACTACTTATCTATTAATAATATAGATCAAACATTATAAAGTGAAAATTTTAGCTAAAACTTTAGCTCAGAAATGTGTCGAATATGAACTTAACAATCTACTATCACGTGTGTGTGTGTGTTTGCAGTTGTAGTATTACATGATTAAATCTCCAGTCACTTAAAGTGTCATTTAAAAATTAATATTCAGAACGCAACTGATGCAAAGTGCATATAAATCCATTATTTGTATTCCTGCAAATGCATTCCCATGATCCTTTTCAATTTGTTTCATACTGTAATTTCCAGTGCTGGTCAGAGAAAGAAAAAAATACCACTCATTTTACTTCTGGAATGAACAGGCCAATCAGAAATTGGCTATTTCCACACCAAACAACTCAACAGTTTGTTTTTTTTGTTTTTGTTTTTTCAGTCTTTTTTGTTGCTGTTTTTTAAACAAGGAAGTGAATGAGTGGAAACAAAGAAAAGGAAAAAAAAGAGAAAAATAAAAGAAAGATGGACGTGTTTATAAATATAGGCAGATTGAAGGATTGGTAATTGATAAACGTATTGGTTATTGATCAGTAGAAAGCTGTAAAAAGGCAGCAGGAGGTAAAAACATGTCCAATACAAATGACAAACAAATTACAGACAGACAAGTTAAGGCATAGGTAGATAATAAATGACTGATATATTAATAGTAGAGTGAAACCAAGGGCTAAAACTGAAACTGGATGTTTCAATTTCAGCATAAAGAAAATATACACCTTCTCTTTAGATTATGTTTCATTTGTAAGTCAGAAAAAAAGGATCAAGAAATTAGAGCAGGTTTTGTTTGCTTTGGCAGAGGTAACTTTTTTTTCTTTTCAGCTGCTCATAATGTTATTAGTGTTTCTTTTATGACAACTAAAATAAGTACAACACCACCCATCTTATTCCACACACCATCCATATCACCCCACACACACCATCCATAGGCATGTTTATATAATCAAGAAAGTAATTGAATAAATCATTTCTATGAGGAATAAACCAATGTACGATAAAGGTAAAAGTAATAGCAATGGGGAATAAAAAGAAAAGTTCTTAAGTGCCAAAGTTTGGAGATTTAGTAAGCTTTAGTCTGGTACAAGATCACAGTAGTTGAGCACCCAAAATAATGTTCAGCTACAAGTTTACAAGCACAGGGTTGCTAGTTGATGTTTATTGCAGATTCCAGCTTAGGCACATTTATGTTTGCTTTACACTTACTAAAGATGACCTGTTGTTTATACTGCAACTATTCTGAATAGACCTTAGTTACAATTTTTGGGAGAGGGTATATAATCTGACATGATCAGCAGTTAAACAAAGTCAGTATGCTCATATCCAGGGTCACAACTTTTTGTGACTATGCTAAACACAGTTACCCAGTTTCACATGCAAGGCTTCAGTAGGAAGATGGGGGCAAATCTTGGTGTGATTTTCAGATACTTCCCAATGGTACTTCATACTTTATCATTTCCCCAGGCTGACATTATCAATAAGTTACCTCCTCTTTGGCATGGTAAGATTCTAATCCAGGTCTCATAGTTAGAATCCTAATGTTATGACCACTCAACAACACACTAATATATATATATATATATATATATATATATATATATATATATATGGAATGGCTAGAAACTCATTATTTCCAAGCACACTTATCTGCTAGAGCAGTTAACCAATCATGTAGAAAACACTTGCTCAGGCACATTTGCATTTGTTTAATAATATCTACTTATAATTGCTTATACAGCAATTGTGCTAAACATTTTTTTTAATCATTTCACCTCAAGCAAAACCATTAATCATTTCACCTCAAGCAAGGTCATTAAAATGTAAGGGGTTACTGAGTATGAGAGGATATGAGAAAGATAACAATAAAAGAACAAGAATTAAGAAGACAGTAGATAACAACTGACATTGCATTTAAATTTTTGAAAATCAAAGTTGACTGGGAGGCAAGAAGCTTGAAGAAAGTTCCATAAGTGAGAAAAAGTGTAATAGAAAAAACTGTTAACATAGAACTTATGGTTCCATCTAGCCATTTTAACTGTAAAATGATGAGACCCTGCTACCAATTTAGTAGTTTAGTTACATTTATTTAGTTAGATTTTTCTGAAGATAGCACATAATCTTGCATGATCAGCAATTTGATTAAGGCTGATATTATCAAACTTTTAGTCACGATGACTTGGGACTTCATGATAGCACTACAATTGCTGGCTTCCGAATGGTTTCATCTACTGAATTTTACTCACAAGTTTTGGGTCAACTTATGACATGGTCTTCAGCCACTTTCCAATGGTGCTGCAGGCTAGAATTGCTTCCCCTGCCTGACAACAGAAAGTAGTTACATCCTCAACAAATTGACCTCATGAGATTCACAGTTAGGTTTCTTGGCCAGAAAGCAAACATTCTGAATGACAAAGAGTGCTTTCCTTAAAAATGGAAAATAGATCTTTGCTGAATTGTCAGGATCTTTGTAGTCAAGAAGTGAAACATAACAGATCAAATACTGGTTTCTCATATAAAGAAGGATGCAGGTTCAATACCTGTCTGAGTGCACATTTTCTTTATTAATATTTCTCAAATGCAGAGACTGATAAACAAGAATTAAAAATATGGGGTGTCTACATCAAATATGAGTATCTACTATAATAATGTTTGAAGCAATAATATATCGCCCGGTTCACACTCCACCCACATCTATTGAACAGGTGAAGAGGCTCATCCCTTGTTTCCTGTTTAGGATGCGGTTTCCGGTTTTCTCTTTTCCAATCTTTTCACTCTTTTCCTTTATTATTTTTTATTTTTTTATTTTTTTTCAATTGGAGTAGATAGACTAAACTATCGCCCGGTTCACACTCCACCCACATCTATTGAACAGGTGAAGAGGCTCATCCCTTGTTTCCTGTTTAGGATGCGGTTTCCGGTTTTCTCTTTTCCAATCTTTTCACTCTTTTCCTTATTTTTTTTTCAATTGGAGTAGATAGACTAAACTATCGCCCGGTTCACACTCTACCCACATCTATTGAACAGGTGAAGAGGCTCATCCCTTGTTTCCTGTTTAGGATGCGGTTTCCGGCTTTTTCTTTTCCAATCTTTTCACTCTTTTCCTTTATTATTCTTTTTTTTTCAATTGGAGTAGATAGACTAAACGATCGCCCGGTTCACACTCCACCCACATCTATTGAACAGGTGAAGAGGCTCATCCCTTGTTTCCTGTTTAGGATGCGGTTTCCGGTTTTCTCTTTTCCAATCTTTTCACTCTTTTCCTTATTTTTTTTTCAATTGGAGTAGATAGACTAAACTATCACCCGGTTCACACTCTACCCACATCTATTGAACAGGTGAAGAGGCTCATCCCTTGTTTCCTGTTTAGGATGCGGTTTCCGGCTTTCTCTTTTCCATTCTTTTTACCCTTACGTAGCCCCCTGCGCATCAGTGGCATTACCACCTTGCTCGGGGTGATATGATTAAAAAAAAAAAAAAAAAATATATGTATACTAGCAGTATAGCCTGGCATTGCTCAGGTGTAATGAAAGCTTTAAAACTAATCCATGATCCTGGAGCTCAGACTCTTTGGACGTTGGCACAAAAGACTAAAAAGCAATAGTTATTTCCAGTTAAAGCCAAACCGTAGACTGAAAGAAAAATGAATTGATGTAAGTCAAATTTTGATTTCCTGGTATGGATATCAAAAGTTTTTTTCGTTGTAAACTGAATTTTGAAGGTTAAATAAGTCCTCTGAGTAAATGGTATCATGGCTGAGACTAAAAACTACAATTATACCTACTTAGAGTCAAACCCGAAGCAAAAACTAAAATAAAAGGGCTGAAAAAATACAGACATACAAGCAGATAAACAGACACACACACACAAACATCTTGCCTTTTATATATATATATATATATATATATATTATCAATTTTTCTGCACTATTGTAAGAACTGCAACCTTGAAACTTCTGAATATCGTTTCTTATGTCTTTGTCTATGACTGTATGAAATTTGATTAAAATTGGACCACTCCTTCTATAACCTGATTTTTTCGATTATCGATTTTCGATATTTATCGGGGGTACCTCGACACAAAACCTAGCTAAGAACACTTGCAGACACTTCTAGTACAACTGTGTAAATTTTCAAGAAAATCAGTTCAGCTGTTTCGGAGTCTATAGGTAATGGGCACACACAGACACACACACAGATGAAGTTCCATTTATAAATAAGTTTAGATTAGATTAGATTATATATATATATATATATATATATATATATGCAAGTTGCATTAAAAATGACAGATAAGGTAATATGGTTAAGTTTTTTTATGTAATTTTTCATGTGATCTTATCATTTTTTTCTTTTCAGAACATAAATTATATAAAAATTGCCCTAATATTTTGTTCATCCAAGCATTTTCAGCTATACTTTTTGCCATTTTCGAGGATGAATATTACTTTACATGTACCAGAATGTATGTAGTGTTATGTATAATGTAGAGTAGTAGTATGTGTTATGTACCGAACATGGTTGTTAGCATGTTCATAGTAGATGTTATTGAGCATTGGGTTTTTCATCTTTATTAATAAGACCTCCATTATATTTAGTCTTTTTTTTGCATGTGAATGATGCTATGATATTTGTGTTGTCAATGGGTATGTTCTGGATAGGGTCTGGTAGGTCTTCATGTGGGTTGAAATGAGATCAAATCAAGTTTTACAAACTTTGGGGGTGGGTTCCTCACCCCAAAGCAGGGATAAAAGTCCATATAAGCATATTTCTGCAAATCCTTCATTTTTGAGTTATTAAATCTAAAGAATGTTTATGGAAGACTGTACTGTGTTGCCATGTAGACTAAGTTACATTTGTCATTCATGTACATTTATGGATAGTCAGCATTCAATGTTTAACATGTATAGTAATGAGTTATCTGAGAAGTGTTCCATTTAACAATGGCAGGATATTCATATGAGCAAGCAGATACGATTTTTATATATGGTCACACAAGTGATAATGGACATAAGGCTGCATAGCTGTATCATATTGTATATCCAGAGAGAAAGCAGCTGAATCAGCCAACTTTTTCTGATGTTTGTTGTTGTGTTGTTGAAACAGGATCCATGGCACCACCAACTATAGATCAAGAAAGACTGAGATCCTCTTGTACACCTGACACACCAAAAACAGAGTCTACAGGCTGTCAGAGATGATCCAGGTATCAACACAAGTCAATTAGCCTTAGCATGTTGTACATCTCAAAGTCCCACATGGAAGATACTTCAAAAGCACTTACTATATTCACATCATTTATAACATGCACAGGGTCTTTTACCTTCTGATCACTTACCATGGGAGAACATTTGTTGATAATTTGTTGCACAAACTGCCAATCTGTTGCTTGTCTCTTTGGAAGAGATTGAATAAAAAATTTACATAACTAACATTTGTGAGCAGATCGGAATCCCGATGGTACAATTCAGGCTAGACGCCTATATCAGTTTAGATTAATGTGTGGGCTGGAATTGTAGGTGACTGTTTTCTAGGTTTATGTATTCTCCCACTACATCTTACATGATCTGTTTACAAGGACTTTATTTTGAATAGATCTGCTAGAGGATGTACCCTTGCTAATACAAAGATGCATATGTGCATGCATATATACTCACAATAGCCCAATAAGTCCATAGCCTAATACAGTTAATGTTATAGCATAGATTTTATACATGCCCACAAATATGAGGCTCCCAGTGAGGATTGAATTCAGTACCTCATAGTAAGTGATCTGTAAGACAAACTTGCTAGCTATTACATTATGACAAGGTAACTTTAATACATAATTGTTTTACTGTATAATGTTCAATCTACATGTTTAATGAAGAATCTTTGGGTTATGTGCATTGACAAGGATGAAGATAAAAATGTTGAAAAATAAATAGTATTGTGTAAAATAAACACCTTTTCGGCATTAGACTGCAAAGTTACCAATATACTTATAATAAATAAAATGTATACACACATACACAATATACTACACCATACTTGTTTACTTAATAAAACATATAAAATAATTTATCTTTAGGATCCTGATTTCACCTATTTCAAATTATTTTGGTTCTGTAGTGAGCATGAAATTAAAAGTAACTCTCTTCTCTTCTTCACTTTTATAAAAATTCACAATGACATGCAAAATCCTGATTTTACCAAATAGAAAAAGGATTGCAGCCTCCCCCCCCCCATACTGAAAGAAAAAGACGAAGCTGGAATTCTTGATCAGATGTTAAATTAATTTTCTGACCAATGAAAGGAAGCATTTTGCAAAACTGAGAAAAGTTGGTAATCCAGTGTGAAAAACTAAAGGGCTATAAAAACAGAAAGAAAGTCAAAGCAGTCAGTCAGATGGAAGCAGAAATTTGAGACTGCAAGATGTAACTGAAGAAATTTTAATCTGCCAACATATCACATTCGTTCTTCTTCACTCATGTTAAGTTCTTTTACCTCTTCTTCTCCATCCTCAAAATCCCTGCAGTCAACAAAGAAGAAAAAGACAACAATAAGATACTTCAACTGACTCCTAAATACTAACTCCAAGTACAATTTCCTTTATTGCTTCACCTTCCTTTTCACTTTCTCGCCTGCCATAAAAAAAAAAAAAATATGGAATGGAACACAGGCTTTATTAGTAGACGGTTAATCTTTACATGCACACAATTTACAACGACAAACACGTGATCTGGCATGATCAGCAGTTAAACAAAGCCAGTATGCTCATACCCAGGGTCACAACTTTTTTTGACTATGTTAAACACAGCTACCCAGTTTCACATGCAAGGCTTCAGTAGGAGGATGGGGACAAATTTTGGTGTGATTTCTCACCTGCCATTTAAAAAAGGTATGGAATGGAACACAGGCTTTATTAGTAGATGGTTAATCTTTACATGCACACAATTTACAACTACAAACACATGATACACTTAACTCCTTACTATTATTTCTCATTGAACATTTAACTTCTACAATTTGATGTTATTCTGTTTAGTTAATAAAATTTACTTTAAAATACAAAATGAAATATTTTATTCTTCTACATTCCAACATCCAGACTTCCACCTGATGACCTTCTGATAAACCCTTAAGTTTTGGGGAGTTCAGTTATGTTTCCCACAGGGCCAATTTAATAAACATTAACCATCTCCCTACTGATACAGATCTACATAATTTCTTACCACAGACATACATAAGACTGATGTTTTGGTAGATTCCTAAATATACAGCCCAAGTTTTTTGTGCATGCATATACTTCTATCAGTAAACTAGCAGTATAGCCTGGCATTGCTCGGGTGTAATGAAAGCTTTAAAACTAATCCATGGTCCTGGAGCTCAGAGACTTTGGACGTTGGCACAAAAGACTAAAAAGCAATAGTTATTTCCACTTAAAGCCAAACCATAGACTGAAAGAAAAATCAATGGATGTAAGTCAAATTTTGATTTCCTGTTATCGATATCAAATAAGTTTTTTTCATTGTAAACTGAATTTTGAAGGCTAAATAAGTCCTCTGATTAAATGGTATCATGGCTGAGACTAAGAACTACAATTATACCTACTTAGAGCCAAATCCGAAGCAAAAACCAAAATAAAACGGCTGAAAAAAATACAGACATACAAGCAGATAAACAGACACAGACACAAACATCTTGCTTTTATATATATATATATATATATATATATATATATATATATATATATTATCGATTTTCTATTGTAAGAACTGCAACCTTGAAACTTCTGAATATTGTTTCTTATGTTTTTGTCTATGAGTGTATGAAATTTGATTAAAATTGGACCACTCCTTCTATAACCCGATTTTTCAATTATCAATTTTCGATATTTATCGGGGGTACCTCAACACAAAACCTAGCTAAGAACACTCGCAGACACTTATAGTACAATTGTGTAAATTTTCAAGAAAATCGGTTCAGCCATTTCAGAGTCTATAGGTAATGGGCACACACACACACAAAGTTCCATTTATAAATAAGTTTAGATATACCTATATATTAATATGAAAGTAAGAGATTGGGTGTGTTTCATATTTTCTAAATTAAATTACTTTTCCTTTTATGAAGCCACACCTGGTTTGTTTTTCATGTTTATAACAGTTTCACCTGTTTTCTTGACTTCCCAGTAATGCTATAATTTACTTTTACTACAGATCCAATCAGATTTATTAAGTGACACACAGTTGGAGAGAATGCCATGGCATTCAAACACCAATGTCCCTCCAATGTCCCTCACCAGCTGCGTACAATTGTTTTTTTTTTTTTCACTTTCAACTGAAAGATACAAATTGCAGGTTTATATAAATTTTCAGAATATTAATTTACCCATATCAACAAAAATGATGGCATATTTGATTGATTTGTTTATTTAATAGCATATCAACTCCTTACGGGTCATTTAATGCTGAAATTTAATTTTCTCGGTAACTTTGAAGTAATGAAAATATGATATACATTATTCTGTTTTTACAATTAATTGTAGATGATATTAAGCTTTTCATGCATATACATGTTTGTGTAGACATGATTACTGATTATATGTGTGTGTTTTATGTTGTAATTTTGTTGAAGCTATATTTTGGAATAGTTTGATTTCTTTTAAAAAAATGTAAGATATTAGATGGATTAACATCATTAAAGTTCTTTCATGTTGGTTTTTGGTTGATCAATTGATTTCGTTTGGTGCTATAATTTTAGAATAAAGGTATGTTTAGATATACAGTTTGTAGATTATAAAATGTATTGTTGGTAATTTTACAACAATATATTTTTTTTTAGTGTTGCATAGTCATTTTACTATAAAAATGTATTGTTGGTCACTTTATTATAAAATATACTGTTGGGGGTCCCGGCTATGGGTAAATAGTGAACCTCTAAACAAATATTGTTTTTTGAAAAAATATTAAAGTATTACATTACATTTTACAAATAACTGAATTAAAAATATATTTATAGTAGGATATCCTAAACAAAATAGCAAAGAAGAAAGAACTATCAATTGTAAGAAAATGTATGATTATTAGCAGGAGGAACAGCCCAAGATGTGAGTTATGAATTAAAAATGTCAAAATCAAACTAGGACTGAAATCTAAATATCTAGTGTTTTAATATATATTGTAAAATATGACGCAGAAATCTGAAGGCACATTGGAATAGCAAAAGATGCCTTCTAAAAGCGAAACAACATAAGAAAAAATAAGAAAATTTTATTAGAAACAAAGAAAATCATGTTATATCAATCCTCTTATATGACAGTGATTGCTGGACAATTTCCTTACAAATGAAGAGGAGACTTGAGACAACATGGTTTTACAAAGAATACTAAAAATATTATGAACAGAGTATTTGAGCAATGAGGAAATTTTAAGGCAAATGGAAACAAAAAGGACCCTTATACTTAGAATCAGAAAGAGATAGTTGACATTTCTAGGACACATAATGAGAAAAGCAGGCTTGGAGAATATGACACTCATGGCATATATTGAAGGCAAGAGGGACAGAGGGAAGCAGCAAGTAACATACCTAAAGAGCTTTTGTAAATGAATGACAGAGCATGGAGTAAGAGGTATGATTAAATGACAAAACTAAGCACTACAAAAGATAAGGTTATTGTGGAGAGCTGTGATTGCTAACATCTTGAAAAGACATGGCACATAGAAGGAGGAGTTATGAGATATAAAAATAATACTTTTGTTAACCAAAATGTATCACTTTGTATAGAATAACATTAGCAAATATATCAGAGAAACACTTAACTAAATAAATTATCATTGGTCTTTTTAGGCAAACCTTTTTCATTCATTGTCAACATTATTTGATTAAATATCTATGTGAGGAACTGTGCTTTCATTAAAAAGGGAAAATAGTGAAGTGTGATGATCTTCATGGCTTAATGGTAAAGGACACTGAATTAAAGAGTGGTTTCTTCTACAAAGGAGAATTTCATCCATGCTTGATTGTAGGGTGAGCAAAGACACTGCCACTTCGCATTGGCAAAAGTGACAAATGTAATTATCTCCTAGTGTGACCCCTGAAATTTTATGCCTTAATTTTAACCACTGCAAAAAACATTTACCTGTGTATAGTGTAACTGGTCGCTGAAAATGCATGATGTTTCAGTCAGTCAGTTAAATGCCATACATGATACATGCTTGGGCGATCATGTCTCAAAAGAGACATGACTGACTGGGCAGAAGGTTATCCCACAGTAGGTTACTATTACTTTCTGCAGTAGACTGGTTGCCAGCCAAGGTTATAGAACCCAGTCTGTCCTGTTATTTAACCCATAACTGGAGGGAAGAGAAGGATTAATACCTTTCCCAAGGGTATTTGTGCATAAGTGAATTTAAGGTATTCAATTGGAATTTGAACTTGGCTCCCTGATTTCTTGTTCCGAGCCGATAACCACTGCACCACACTCTGTAAAATGTACCTGTGCATAGTTCAACCACCTATTTTTTGTGTTAAAAAAAATGATCTTATAAACTTGCACTATACTCAAGTATGTACACGCACACACATGTATCAAAATAAGAAACTAATTAAATAAAGAATTTTGTATTAGATGCTATAATTAGCTAATTAAGTGGCGACAGAGACATGAGGTCACATTCCATGTATGAGACATATTCTGAAAACAGAAAAGCAAAAATCTATTCCACAAGGCATTTATTATTTGTGTATTTTTATGAAAAAGAAAAAAAATCTCACACTAGAAATAAAAAATTAATTAATCCAAGAGAAGCAATAAAGTCTCCAGATTCTGTTCAGAAAGCATCAAATTACACTACCAAAAAAAAAAAATAGATTTATATGCCCACATTAAGCTAATGTTTATAGCATCGTTATTGGTGCAGAAAAAGGAAACTGGTACAATAAGTTCAGTCCAAGGCTGTTGCATTTGCTTTCAAATAAATAACCTTAGAAAAAGGATGAATCCAACTCTTGTTTCCCCTGCACTGTAAGATGTTAATAGCAGTGCAAACTGGGCTCTCTTGGTTTGGTTGGTCACCAATCTAGTAGAACAACTCTGAATTCAAAACCAATTTGGCATGGGGATAGCCCCCTCACCCTCTAAAAAACCTATTTGCTGTAGAAACAAATAGTTATGAAACATTCATGTAATGTTACATCAGATTTGAGAAATTTGAATATATAAAAAAAATTGTCAATTTTTTTTTTTTATTTTATCTCTCTCTCATTTCCACCCTCACATTATTTTATTTTTTCACTGTTTTGTTTCTCATGTCTTTTTCTCAGCCTCTTTTCTATTTTTCTTTTGAGGGTGGGGAGGACTTTCCCATTGCTTTATATATCTTTCTTTGCCTTTCTCTCCTCTTCTCTTTCTTTCCCTTTTTTTCATACTTTCCATTCTCTCTCTCTCTCTCTCTCTTCATTTCCCTTCCTTTCTCTTTACCTTCCATTTTTCATTCCCCCCCCCGCTTCTTTCTCAGTTGCTTTCTTTATGCAAACCTTTCAGAACAATTTCTTTTGTTCTCACTGCATTTTTTCTTTAATACAATTTTAAAATATTATTAGGATTATCTATCATTCTAAATATTTTTTTACAGTCTGTTTGAACATTAAAAAATTAATTTGTTTACATTTTGATAAAGAAGCAGTGTGTAAAATTTCATTATGACCAGCAGACAAGAATCACTCAACACTAATTCCAATTTCAGAGAATAATGCTGACTTAAAAAGCATTGCAACAAATTATAACCGGACTCTTATTTATTTTATTTTTCTTGGGTGGGATAAGTGAATACACATTCATTATCAGAAAAATTATATTTTCTTTTCTACACTTTTTTACTTTTTTATTTTTCTTCCATAAATTTTCACAAGGACAAAGCAGTTTCTTACCCAGTGCAGATGAACATCACTACAATATTGAATTTGTCACAGAAACAGGCCTATAAAATATCAGACCAGACCAGAGGGTCTCATATGTATTTAACATGGTCATTAAATCAGAAGTGAAAAGTCTCATGAGATGAACCTCACTACTGAATTGATCTCAGAGAAAAGTCTATGAAATATCACACTAGAACAGACAGCCTCACATGTATTTAACTTGGAAATTAAACCACAGGTGAAAAATTCTGTAAAAATGTATTCACTTTCAATTGTTAATGAAACACAAAATATAGTAAAGATATTTCTTGCCACAGTCGACGATAATTGATCGAAGGGGAATAACTTTGTATCATGACATTACTTTTAAACTTTATCATTAGTGGATACCCGTGTTTGAGTAGACATTCAGTTCATTTGAAACAGTATTTAATTTGTCTACTGGCCTGCATGTTCAAGAAAACTTAATTAACTAAAACGTGCTCTCTGGCAGGAACCGAACTAGTGTCTCCCTTTGCAGGAGAAACCACCATATGATCTGGCACCCTTTCAAGATATGGAGAGCTTCACAATAATCAAAGTTTCTATTTTGCTTTTAAACATATACCTGCTTGGTTTCATATCCAAAATATAAAAAAAAAAAATTCAAAAGAATTAATTGATTTTGTCTGGATTAGAGAGTTGTTCCCTCTACAAAGAAAGACAGCGTTTTGAATCCTGCCATAAGGTAAATTTTCTTTATTAAGCTTTTTTAATGCATAATTGTAGTTTTTTTTAAAAAAGGTGTTCTTAGCATATAACTTAGTGTATAACTGTGGGTTTTCAAATCATAAAATTCTTTGTCTATAAATGTGGTATCTTTCGAATATTAATTGTGGTTTTTCAAATTGTGGGATCTATAATGTAAAAGTGTGTATTTTTTCAAAATTGTTGTATTGTCAAAGTGGATACAATACCCAGAGGAAGTGTGTTGCAGTATTATTCAGCACAATATCCAATGCTAAACGAATATACACAGAACAGTACAATAGTTAAAATGAGAGACAAGACAGAACTTACAACACTGGGAGGAAGGGCTTTAGATCGCAATAGTCGCCAAAGTAATCAGTCCAAATATTACTCGAATGACACTCAAATATTACACCTTGAATGTTACTATTCTTTACTTAAATAGACCATTTCAGCTATAGGTTAATTCATTATTGAGAGTACTGCAGGGGTGTCAGCCACTCTACAACAAAAATCATGAATTATATCATCCTTAGTGTAGAAGGATTTTTCACTGCGTTTTAAGTTACAAATATAAGACAGTCATGCGGTTAGATTAGTTAATCCATTTGTATGAAGATAAAAATTACAAATTTAATCATTTCAATATGCTTTTCATTCATATTATTAACTTCCATATATTAAATAGACTTATACTTTTTTTATTTAAATTTGTTTTAGCTTATTAGCTTCATTATACCACCATTTGGAAGATCTGATCTTCAATGAGGCAGTTATTCATATGCAATTACTTATATACCAAGAATGTTCAACACAGTTTTAGAACAATCTAGAATATAAACTTTGTCTATTGACCTAGCACCATCTAGAACTGAAATGGTGAAGTTTGTTACTAGATGGACAGAGTGGTTTGTGTATTAAGGTTTAACTTTAGTACACTGAATTACAACTACCTGGAATTATTAAAATGTTCAAATATTCTGCAGTGTTCCTTAAATCTGTGTTTCCCTAAGAAATCACAGCCCACATTTTAAGAATTAGGGTTTAAGTGCTTGTTTACTTTTAGTACGCAAAATACAAGAATATATTAATAAATTGGTTGAATCTTGTTTTTACAGCTTATCAACCCTTTGCAGCTTATTTAAAGCCAAAATATATTTTTAGATAGTAAGAATTTTTTTTGAGATAATGATTTAGTGATAGAAGTATTACTAATTAACCCATAGGTATGAGAGATGAGGTAGATTCATACCATTCCCAAGGGTATTTGTGCAGAAATGAATATAACGAACCCAACTTGAACTGGAACTCAGCTCTCTGATTGACAATTCAGAGCCATTATCCATGGCATCACTTGCATATTCAGGCTTACAGTCACTCATCTAGTTACTAACCAGGCTCAATGTTGCTTAACTTTGGTGATTGTATCGCAACCTCTGTTTAAATGTGATGTGGCTGTAAGCCTATACAAACAAAATCTTTAGGTAAATTAACATATATGTATAAGTAATATTATTTTTTGAAGGAGTTAAATATGAAATAACAATGTTTTTGTTGTCCAATAAATGCAACATTCTGACTTGAATTTTCTTAGTAACAATCACCAAAAGATTCACTTTTGAAAATTTTTTAGTATATTTTTAATAAAAATAATGAAAAACTAAGCTAAACATTGCAATGTTTGTCATTAATTCCTCAAGGAAAACATTGCCTTGATGATTCATGACTTCATTCTTGACTTTCACACCTCAAGCCCAAGAGAGTAGTTACAGTTTATTTTGTTTCTTTTAATATGGACTTTGCAGCTCATATAAACAATCAACCATTTTTTTTATAGCAATGTTTCTCCACAGAACTTCCTTTTATATCAACAAGAGGCAATCAATAAATCTGTAGCCTGACATTTTAATTTAAAAAGGATATTTTCCAAAGTTACTTTTAAGTTTCAAAACTATATGATACACAAGGAAAAATGGTAAGTGAAAATGTTTGTATGTGTTGTACATTATTTTCTCTAGTAGGAAAGTTATAAGCCATTTTAATAATACATCAGTTTTAGAAGCAACACCTAAAATATACAAGATGAATCAATAAGTTTACAGCTGAACATTTCTCTGAAATTTGTACTATATAGTGTTCAATATATGTGATTAATATTCACCTCTACTTAAAAAAAAAAAAAGAAAAGTTTTTCATCATTAGGTTTTATATATATATATATATATATATATATATATATATGTGTGTGTGTGTGTGTATGTGAAAAAACTCTCAGACAGAATATATCTGTAAAGGATAATATGAATAAAAACAAAAGGAAAACTTATATTAGCTAACACACTTCATCCTTTGAGGGACTTTCATGTGAATGTTCAAATAAAACACCGCTACAAGAGCGTTCTTAAAAAGAAAAATGGTAAACGGTAAAATCAGTTATTAAAAATCACTTGAAGACACCAATCATGGTAGAAACCTGGGTAGTGAAATAACTTGTTTAAAAATGGAATATATATATATATATATATATATATATATATATATATATATATATATAATAGAAATAAATAAATACTGTCAGAAAAATACATTTTTAAACTTACAACTTGTTAGTAGTTTTTCCTATACACACACATTTATATCTATAAATATATATATATAGTTGTTGTCTGCTATATTTTGGGGGTGCTCAATATTAGAGGTAGAGCATTTGAAGATGTAGACAGTGTGGACATAAGAATCAACACTGCATAGTAATTGTCTGTTTCATGCCTCCTGTGATCTTCAGACCATGTAAATCACATAAAATAGGCAATATTAAATTTGTTTAAGGGGGAATGTATTTTACTTCTCGTCTGTAACAAACTGGCTTTAAAACTGAGGATGCGAAAAACAAAAAAAAAATGTGAAAAACAAAAAAAATACGTGAAATATTTTCACAAAAAAAAAACAAAAAAAATACGTGAAATATTTTCTAACAAATAAAAATTTATACGAGGAGCGAGTTTTCTGATGTTTTTGTAAATAGCTATTAAAATAAAAGTTAGTTCCCTTGTTAATGCAAGGGAGACAATTTTGTGTCTATATTTTAAATTTTAAATTTAAATTTTAAATTCACAATCAGATAAAACTTATTCATTTGAACAAGTTCTCCTTGAATATTTGCCAAATTTTTCTTAATCGCACCTCTGTTTTACATTCTACAACCATTAAGTAAAATTCAGGGATTGGAAAGAATTAAACGCTTAACAGATTCGAACTCGTATCCTGTATCCTTGCCAACCAATTAGGACACAAAGGCCAATCAGCATATTTCACTAATTTTTAGTCAGATCTCACTGAACGCTTATTCTTTATTTTTTAATCAATGCTGCTTACTTGTTATAGAATGTTAAAATATCTGAGTATTCAAATAAAAAGCCAAATAGAAAAAAAAAACAAGGTGGATGAAAATCTTGCCAAAATATTTATCTTCTTCTATGTGCCTTGTCCCTTCAGAACGTAGGCGATCATGACCTTCCACTTTTCTCTATCCCTGGTGGCTCTGAGCACGCCTTCTCCTGTTACACCATTCAATCCTCATTCCGTCATCCACCTGATTAGGTCCTTCAAATATATTATCTGTTGCTTTCCCCTGTCTCTTTTTCCCCTCTATCTGGCCTGTTAGGATCAGATTCTCCAAGCCCTCCTTCTTCATTGCGTGTCCCAGGAACTTCAGCTGTCTCTTCTTGATGCTCAGTATTAATTTCCTTTTTGTTTCCATCATTTCCAAGACCTCATTATTGCTCACATGCTCGAAAAGCCCCATAACATACAAATGCTTTAGGAACACTTCTGATATAAATGTTGCCTTTACCAGTTTGGTTACAGAAGTTTAACTGTAAAGGGGAACTCAATCTACAGTCATAGAAGTTACACTTTCTTCATCTAATTATTCATGCCATGATGTTTGCTTACTGTCTAGTAGCAGAAGGACATTATTCTGTATGGTAACTATTGAAATTCTCTCAAGTCCAACTGTGGAGCATGGAGACACAGACTCACCATGCTTGGCATTGATACTGTGATTTCTGTATTGAGTAGCTTTGTCATAGAACAGAATTACTAGCCTCGTGCCCAACCAATTTTACATTCAGAGTAATCTTTCTCCTAAACTGGTTGCCAACCAAGGCTGAATATAACAAACTAGATTGAAATTTGAACTTGGCTTGCCAATTTCTCATTTCAAGCCATAACCATTACAGCACCTGCACACCCATATTGAAATTAGTAAATTGAAAATATGAGTTGCTGGTTTGTTTATGAAAAACTTGACTGTTAGGTACTTTTTTTTTAAAAAGGTCTAAGGGACAGAGAAAAGAAAAAGTCTAAGGGACAGAGAAAAGAAAAAGTAAACAATGTAAATGACTGTTTTGAACCGTAACCCTTCAGATGCCATCCGCTCGCAGTGAGTGCAAGAGAACCCTAAATGACGCCAAACAGTTGTTTGCGGAGAGAATGCGACAGCACATAGCTGACCGCAAGTTCGGCTCCAAGGACTATTGGAGGATTTGTAAACGAGTGCTCAACAATAGGAAATCCTCAATACCTCCTTTAATCCATGGATTTGACGTTCTCACGTCATCTGCTGAGAAAGCTGAGTGCTTTGCCCGCAGATTCTCATCCAACTCCACACTCGACTCGTCCGGAGTGCACCCACCCGACTTCCCTATTAGAACTGAGGCCAAACTGCATGACGTGTATATTACCCCGACAATAGTATCCAGAGTAATTTCAAAACTCGACCCCCATAAGGCGTGTGGAGACGATGGAATCCCGGTGATAGTCCTTAAGAGGTGTGCCCCTGAACTTTCCCCTGTCCTCTCTAAACTGTTTAACTACTGCCTTTCTGCTTCCTGCTTTCCTGCATGCTGGAAATTCTCCTCAGTCGTTCCTGTCTTTAAGAACTGTGGTGAACCCTCGGACCCATCCAACTATCGCCCTATCAGTCTTCTACCAATATTCGGGAAAGTGTTCGAGGCTATAATAAATGCTGAAATAGTTCATCATCTCACCGCCCACAAACTGTTCTCCGACAGGCAATATGGATTCCGATTTGACAGGTCCACAGCCGACCTGCTAACTACTGTAACGGAGTACATGCTACAGGCCCTTGATGAGTCTGACGAGGCTCGCGCGGTTGCTCTGGATATCTCCAAGGCTTTCGACAGGGTTTGGCACCCTGGCCTCCTATGCAAACTACGCGGTTATGGTATTACCGGTCGCCTGCTTGACCTAATCCAATCTTTCTTAAATAACCGCAAAATGAAGGTCGTTCTGAATGGGCGTGCCTCTTCGTCCTACAGCACGAATGCTGGTGTCCCACAAGGCTCTATCCTGGGCCCAACGCTCTTCCTTATTTTCATCAACGACCTCCCAGATGAGATCAGGTCCCAAGTAGGCATCTACGCAGATGACACTACAATATACTCCCACTCCAGTAAGAAACCTGTCGTGGCGGACAGACATAATCTCGCTGCTGACCTTGAGCGGGATCTACACTCTGTGGTGAACTGGGGCAAGAAGTGGCTTGTCAACTTCAATTCCTCTAAGACCAAGCTGTTGTCTGTCAACCATTACAGGCAACCTCTTCTGCCTCCCATAAGCATGGACCAGATGATTCTCCCGGAGAGTAATACACTACGCCTCCTCGGACTTACCCTGTCCTCAGACCTCAAATGGAAGCACTATATTGAATCCATAGCAAAATCTACTGCTAAGAAGATTGGGTCACTATGTCGATCCAGGATGTTTTTTCCACCTGAATCCATCCTGCATATATACAAGTCAACCATCCGTCCGTGCATGGAGTACTGCTGCCATTTATGGTCAGGTGCCCCTGCCGTTCTCCTCAGTGTTCTTGACAAGCTCCAAAGGAGAGTCTGTAATGTGATAGGTACTGATCTGGCGACTCGTCTGCAGCCACTTTCCCATCGTCGAAATGTGGCCTCCCTCTGTCTCTTCTATAAATACTTTCATGGCTTCTGCTCGAATGAGCTTAAGTCACTGATGCCTCCTCAACAGGTGTTTACCCGTTCAACCAGACTGGCAACTGGGTCCCACCCATTCACAGTCAGGTTAGCCAAACGCAGACGACAATTCTACTCCTGCAGCTTCCTCTCTCGCACTTCCCGCCTGTGGAACTCACTCCCGTATTCTTGCTTTCCTGACGGCTACGACCTCCAGAAATTTAAAAGCAAAGTTAATACTCACCTACTAACCACTGGCCTCTAGCTCTCTCTCCCCTCCCCTGTATAACCTTCCCTTTCTCTCCGCCCATGTACCTGTCATTGCACCTGCTTTCTCAGTTTTCTATTGTTCCTTTCTAACTAGCTTGTACTCCTCACTCTTTTCTAATTAATCTTTCTACATTTATGTAACCCCCTGCACATCAGTGGCGTTTCTGCCTTGCTCGGGGTGAAATGATTAAAAAAAAAAAAAAAAAAAAAATTCAGCTTAATCACAATTTTATGAGTCAAAATAAGTCTCATCATAATCAATACAATGTTGCTAACAATTCTGTTGTGAATTTATCCCACCAAAATAAAAGCTGGGTTTACTAGAATTGGAAAAACTGCTTAACAGCATTTCCAGTCTGGTTCCCTTTAGTGCTGGCATAATTTCTTCTGAATTTCTGGATTGAGAAATTATTACTCAAACCATTGTCCTCATCTTTGTTATTATTATCAAATTTCAGCTGTTGTACTCTTCTATCTTCTTCAGCCTGGTGGATTAATGCATTAGCTTGCGAACTTGGTGACATAGTAATTGAGAGTTCAATCCCTGGATTGGGTTTTGCAGACTTAGACTCAGTAGAAACATGGCAAGCAATAACTTGGCAGTATTAAATAAGAACAAAACAAAATACCCTTAGACGTGGCCAATAGGACAAGAACAATCTACCTCTATTGATTAAATAACAGTTCAAAATTCCTTTGAAGTGACCCAGATTGACAAACACCTGATAATAATAAAGATGAGGATATTAGTCTGAACGGGAATAATGCGCTGGTATATATATTCATTTAATGTCAAGGAAATTAGTAATCAGTAGGGAACTGGCCTAATAAATATAGTGGGTAGAACAATGCCTTGATGCTTAATGGCATCATTTTTTTGCAAAGTGATTTTTTGAGGCATAAGTTCTTGTGCTATCCTGTATTTAGAATATCCCCCATTGTATTTGCCAGCACTGGCTAAAATACTAGTATCTTCTGATGCATCAATTCCAGATAAAACTTTACCTTGATAGTCTGTCCAGATTGTAAGAAGCTGTAATGGATTGTTCTATCACAGCACCACCAAATGGTCAGCAGATGAGTCTTTTGGGGTGGAGGAGAAGATATGTTTTGGGGAAGGTTTAGAAGGGAATTATGGGTATTGTGGTGCAGCGGATATTGGCTCAGAATGAGAAATTGGAGAACCAACTTCAAATTCCAGTTGAATTCACTTACACACAAATACCCCTGAGAAAGGTATTAATGCATCTCTTTTCCTTTCAGCTATGGCTAAATAGCAGTACAGATTGGGTTCTATAGCCTTGGTTGGCAACCAGTCTTCTGTAGAAAGTAATGGCAACCTACTGTGGGAAAATCTTTTGCCCAGTCAGTCATGTCTCTTTCAAGATATGACCACCCAAGCATGTATCACATATCGCACTTAACTGACTTAGGAGGAAGTCATTTTGTCAAACCGAAGAAAGCTACATTTCTGATCATCATACAGAGACCACCTTGCATTAAACCATATACGCATGTTAAAACAGGTTGTTCCTTAAAATGAACAAGCAAATTGCAGCATATGTCCAACTGTGCCGTCTGCTGATATCAAACATGTTTCTGTATTTTCTTCACTTTGCCAATTTATGCCAAATATCTTCTGGCTGTAATATAGGCTACCCAACCTCATTTTACTCATGTTTTAGTATTTGATTCTAGATTAGCCTCCATGGCTTCTATACTTTATTTATAGTTAAAAGACAATTTATGGCATTGACCAAGGAATGATTTGGATTACTAAAAGCAAATATTTAAAACTAACAAGTCATGATGAATTCTGTAGCTGACTCCAGCCTCAATGCACTGCTTGTTTGTGGATGGTTTCAGCAATAGCTTAGTCTGACAGCATGCAGCATAATGCCATGAAAATCACATTCAGTCATCATTGATTCAGTAATTAAATATTCATTAAAGAGCAGATACAATGATTTAAAATTGTATATAGATGTTTGTATCAGAAGGAAAATTAAAGGCAATAATACAATTCAAATCAGTTATTTTATTTATACTGGATATCAATATTAAATATAGAAAATTATTTTTTCACTTACTTTGTACATATATGTTTGCATATCTTTATTTGAACTGAAACAGAATTTAATTTCCTGAATTTAAATTTTGATTCTCTTGAGTGATCATTTTTAATTATATACACAACTTATATATATATATATATATATATATATAATAGCAAAAATACACCTTTGATTTCAACCAAGTCTTTAAAAGTAACTTGTAAAGAGAGAAAGGGAAAAAAAAGGGATAAACCTCTCCTGCTGTTCAAAGGACCGTGGAGATGGGGGGACGAGATAATAGACAAATATGTCTACTTCCTGTTGAAGAAAAAAAGTAAATAAATAAATGATTAATAAATAAGATGTAAGAGTTCAGGTGGAGATATTAGGTGTATAGAGTTGAAGTAGACTTTAGAAGGAACTAGAAACCAAGTCCTAAACAAGAACCATGGTATAAATCTCTACTCATGTGCAAAAGACTGCAGAGGAATGTGAATTAGTGATAGGCAAACCTATTATTAAATATTAAACTCCATGTTGTTTCTAAAATTAAAATATTGATTAAGAGGTTATAAAAAGGTTAAAAAAAAATGAGAACAGTGATGCATGAATTGAATGCGAACAAGTTTCATGTTATAAATAATCATTACACATTACTCATTATAATTGTTTGAAAGGGAAAAACATGGGTGTGAGTGTGATAGAAAAACTTCAAAAGGCCACTGTTACTAACAACACCAGAATACATATCATAAACTCATTCATTTCTATTTCATACAAGTAGGCTCTTGACGGCAACATATTTATATCAATATGCACTAAACCCCCACGTTGTATAATAATGTCAAATATGAAACACTAACTTAACATTATTTTCTTTTAATTTCCTTCTTTCATATTCCTCATGTAAGAATATGATAACAACATATATACTGATATACTTACTATTAAGTAACTTACATTAAGACATAAGAAAAAAAAATTCAAACACCTGAGTGTGACAGGAGAGAAATATATATAAAATATATATTTTTTTCATTTGTAAGCAAGTTATTATGTGACCTAGGTTTCTACCATGTGGTGTCTTCAGGCAACTTGCAATAACTATAACAGAAGACACCACATGGTAGAAACCTATTGTTATGTCATGAGTAAGAATAAATAACTCAACAACAGGAATAGGTTAATTGTTGTATTCCGTGAAAATAGTATTTACAAAGGTTATTAGTATCCAATACAAGAATAAAGGTTAATCGTCTCAACCGTCGTAAGACGTAGTATGAGCAATGGGTACTTCCAGGTCGTCACCGGAAGTCTACGACTGACTTGTCGATCAGCTGCTCGGCACACTCTCCTATGTAGATGCCACCATTACTTTACATAGTAATGGAATAGTCTATTATAGCTGAATAGGCACGGGCGTCCCAACACCTATGTTGTGTAATAACTCATTTACAAATGAAAAATATTCAAAAGTTCTACAATATAATTATATTGAACACTTTTTAATACAAATATGCACTGGTCTAATTTTATTATGACCAAAAACTAAGTAATTAAACAATATATAATCCCATCAAATTTCAACTAGCGATGACTAATACAGTGTATGAATTTCAATGTCTTATACAAGATTGTGTTTCTTGTCATAAATCAATTACCTATATTGGCTACACTACCACTTCTCTGAGTAGACACCTTACATCCCACCTATCTAGTAATATTTTGCAATAAAAAAAACATTTATTAACCCATAGTCAGTCAGCTAAGTGCCATATGTGATACACGCTTGGGTGATCATGTCTCAAAAGAGACATGACTGACTGAGCAGAAGATTATCCTGCAGTAGGTTGCCATTGCTTTCTGCGGTAGACTGGTTGCTGACCAAGGCTATAGAACCCAATCTGTCCTGTTATTTGACCCATAACTGGAAGGAATAGATGAATTCAGCTGGAATTCGAACTCGGCTCCCAGATTTCTCGTTCCGAGCCAATATCCAATGCACCACAACGTACATCCTATTAACCCATAACTTACCCTTAAGAAAAGTTTTGGTTGAAAATACAAAAATATTATTTAAATCACAATACCAAAGGCACTTCGCTATAAAAGAGGCACTATATATCAAATAATTTTCTCAAACGATTAACCTTACATTTTTTAACAGTGGAAAATGGAGTTTTGAAAGTTTTTAAAATATATATATTAAAATTGTTATTATCGGTAGTAATAATAAAAACATTTTGCATCACTACACAAAAGTTATTATGTTTCTGTACTATTAATTGTATTTTATCAGGGGATGGTTAGTAACTGGTGATGGGAATGATTGTTATGAAAATTTAAAAACTTTTTTTTTTACAATTTTTAAACAGTTAAGATGTGGGGTGCAAAGGAAGAGAATTAAAAATGTTCTTGTGGGTAAGTTTCGATTAACTAATAGAAAGTTAAGTCTATATTGGATGGAGGATATGATCACTTTTAAAAAGTAAATGCAAATCACTCCATTTGTTTTCACTCTTACTATATATATATATATGCACACACAAAAATAAATGCACAATGATTTTTATTATAATAGAGAGGATATACATATATTCTTCAATACTCTATGATATAATTATTGTAAAAATAATAAGCCACTGTTAAAGATCAAACATGCAATAAGAGCTTTCTTAACTAGTAGTAAAGAGAATGAACTGAGTCAACACTGCCTCACTATTGTCTCTCTAATAAACTGAACTGAGGCTGTCTCACTATTGTTTCTCTCATCATGGGCATGACAGGAGGGAAATATATATAATGAAACTGGTTATCAACAACCAATTTGAAATTATTTGTTTGAACATTATTTTTGATCAATGCTCGTATTTAAGTAGATATTCTGTTTTTATAATCATCAGTAATATATATTTGTTTCTACTGGCCTGATTATTTATGATAAATTTTTGTTACAAACCTGTGACCCCTATCCACATTTAGACTGATTGTCATTCGTGATTGAGAGGGCTAAGACACGCTAGATCATATGGTGGCTTCCTCTATGTGGATAGGGGTTGCAGGTTTGAATCCTGCCAAATGACACGAATTTTCGTAACAAAAATTTATCATAAATAATCAGGCTGGTAGAAATAAATATGTAATCCTGTTTGATTATAAACAGAATAGCTACTTAAATATGAGTATTGATCAAAAATAATATTCAAACAAATCATTTCAAATTGTTGGTTGTTTATAACCAGTTTCATTAATCTTTATAAATTTCTGCAACATGTTTACATTTGTTGACATTACGATAAATTCAAAAATTGTGTTATAGGCTTAATCTGATCGTCATTCATGGTCAAGAGATCTAAGATGTGCCAGATCGCATTGTAGCTTCCCCTATGTGGATAGGGGATGCAAGTTCAAATCCTGTCGAATGACACACATTTTGGTAACAAAAATTTGTCATAATTATTTAGGCAGGTAGAAATAAATATATAATACTGTTTGATTATAAACAGAATATCTACTTAAATATGAGTATCGATCAAAAATAATGTTCAAACAAATCATTTCATATATATATACTAGCAGTATAGCCCAGCGTTGCTCAAGTATAATGAAAGCTTTTATATATATATATATATATTATCAATTTTCTGCACTATTGTAAGAACTGCAACCTTGAAACTTCTGAATATCATTTCTTATGGCTTTGTCTATGAGTGTATTAAATTTGATTAAAATTGGACCACTCCTTCTATAACCCAATTTTTTCAATTATCTATTCAATATTTATTGGGGGTACCTCAACACAAAACCTAGCTAAGAATACTCGCAGACGCTTATAGTACAACTGTGTAAATTTTCAAGAAAATTGGTTCAGCCATTTCAGAGTCTATAGGTAATGGACACACACAGACACACACACATACACACACACGCAGACAAAGTTCCATTTTTAAATAAGTTTAGATTTAGATTAATACAACTGTCCTCATCTTTATTATAAGAGAGAGGATGATTACAATTTGAGGTTTTTATAGGCTGATTCAGTTTTTGCATATATTTTGGTGCTTACAAATTGAATTTCACAAAGAGAATTTTTATTTTCCTAAACAAATACAATTGAACTCAACTTCTAAGCAGTTAGTGTGTGTATATAGATTTTAAGTTCTTTAACCACCTGGAAATTTGAATAAATATCTTTTATTTTTATTATTATTTACCCACAGGTTGGATCCTTTTAAGAAATGCTGAACCATTAAGCTACAACCTTGATAGCAATAAAATGGGTTAATATAATTTTTATGTACCATTTTTTTTAAATTAAAGTGTACTTATGATAAAAGCCCAGTGTAGCAATATCAGTGACAGTTGATATCTTGTTAAATGGAAACATTTGAAAGTTTTTACTGAGATTGTTTCAGACAGTTATTGTCTTGATGATTATCAGCTAAGTGAAATGGACCTCACAAGAACCATGTCAAATATTCCTGACAAATAAGCTGGATTGTTGATAAATTGCTTTTTTTTAGACCAAGTGCATTGTGGCATAATGGATATTGGCTCAGAATGGAGAAATCAGAGAGCCAAGTTTGATTTATAGTCAAATTCATTTAATTCACTTCGGAAAGATATTAATCCATTTTTCTCCCTTCAGCTATGGGTTGAATAGCAAGACAGATTGGATTCTATAGCTTTGGTTGGCAACCAGTCTACAACAGAAAGTAATGGCAACATACTGCAGGAAAAACTTCTGCCTAGTCAGTCAGGTTTCAGAAAAAACATGATCACCCAAACATGTATCACATATGGCAATTAACTGACTGACAAGACAAAAAACACTGTTCTCAAATAGGATTGTGGTCACTAGTGCTGAAAACAGAGAAACCCAGAGAAAGGCACAGAGAGAGATGTGTTTCCATGGTGCGAAAGAGATAACACACCAGTTAGACTGTTCACTTCCCACTCACTGCACTTCATCTCTGCCTCGTTTGTCTACAGCAGAATGTTACAACCAAATAAAATTGGCTTACTGCCACAATCAGGTCATGGTTTAATTTTATGGGTAATGATCTAGCCAAAGAGTTATTTTTAACCCACAAGCACTTGACTGGAAGAATCTGCACCTTAAGAATGAACTTGGTGTCTGATCTAAGATGCAACGCTACACCAGTTGCAGACAGGACAGATTGGAGACTTTCTGTAGAGGCCTTATATGCCATAAGGCACTAGGCAAACAGATTGTAAAAGCCAGAAAATAAGGTTTAAGAAGTTAAGCATTTATAAATTGTGATTCTTCATGGCTCTCCACAACTTCCTATACTTTGTAGCTATAAACATTTATCCTCTTATTATCCACTCACACACTGTTCTGCCATCCATTTACACAAGTTCATTAGTTATGTTACAGTTTCCCTTAAAGACATGGGTGATCATGGCTCTCTATAATTTCCTATCTTTTGTAGCTAGAAACAATGTTTATCCCTTTACTCTCCCCCTAATCCCTCTTCTGTCAACCATGTATACTAACTTGTTAGGTAAGTTACCATACAGAGTTTGTCTTTTTGCGATATTTCCTAATCCCTGGTCTGTCAACCATTTATACAAGCTTGTTAGGTAGGTTACCATACAGAGTTTGTCTTTTTGCTATATTTCCTAATCCCTGGTCTGTCAACCATCATTTATACAAGTTTTTTCAGTAGTTTATACACTGCTTTTCTTTTGTCTTCTCTATGTCCTGTGGAACTCAACTGTTCCAAATCTTTCCTTATTATGTGTTCAACAAATTCCAATTGTTACTGATTATCAGTATAAGGGCCTTTATTTTACAATTTTTCATAAAACTTTCTTGTGACTCACATGTACTGTCAATGGTATTTAGTTGTTTTAATACTGTAGTCTCATTTATTGAGTCTGCACTCAAGAAATAAAAGATGTTATCATGAGAATTTCCATGCATATAAAATGCCAAAAGGGTTTCATGGGCGTTATTTACATTGTTCAAACTGTTCTCCTCATCTTTATTGCTATATTCACAACATTTTGGCCGTTACACACTCTAGCCTTTTTCAAGTTCTTGGAATTTCAAACCAAACCCTTCATTTCGATCATTGAGGAATATCATTTTTGTTCCATGTGCCATACCACTTCAAGATACCATGTAGTAATCTCCCTTTTACTCAACTCTCTAAGTTAACTGTTCACCACTGCTGTAGTCAGATATTGAACTCTCAACTCTTTGAGACAAGTCACTGGATCTAATCAATGCTTTTATCCACTGGACCATGTGTTCTCAAAAATTCCAAGCATCTGAAGAAGACCAGAACATACAACAGCCGAAGCATTGTGAATATGGCAATAAAGAAGAGGGCAACAGTACAAATAATGTAAACACTGCCTCATCTCAGAAAAATAGACAACTTTTGAAGGGTTTCATGGAATATAAAAGTTAGTAGCACATGCAAGAAATATTTTTTTTAATGATAAAGTTATTTTTCCAGAAATACCATTATTGCTTGATATGAACATAATTTGAATTATTTCAGGTATGAAAGGATCTGAGTGAGAGGCTGCCTATAACAGAAATGACGATAGGTTGTCTTTGACGTAAAGTGAACTTAGTAGTAGTAGATAGTGAAAGCAGTGTAATTCTCTGAAGATGTTATAAAGGAAGAATACAAGAAAAGGAAAAGACACAATAGTAACTAAATTTCACCCCTGTTCATCTTACTGGAAGGTACTTCTGCTTTCTAACTAAATAAATGATGTTATCTTTGTAACAAAAAATAGAAGAAAGAAAATCAACAAAAAAATCCACATACAACACATAAAAAGCAAAAAAACACTAACAAATGAGATGCACAAAAATACACAAGAAACTCAGAAATACAATAATAATAACAAAAAAGACAAAAACCACGAGAAACACAAAAAACAAAAATGCAAAAACCAAAAACACAAAAAACAAAAGCATGAAAAAATGCAAAACACAATCACACAAAAAATTTATCATTCTTGTACTAACATTTATACAAATGAAATTCTTTTCAATAAACTAAGTCGCACATTGTATAATAGTATCAAATATTAAGCACCAGCTCAACATTATTTTTTAAAATTTCATTTTCATTTTCCTCATGTACGAAAATGTGAGAAGTGGGACACTTAGCAATCTGGAATATTATCTTAAGATCACTCTCACAGCATTTTCTGTAATCTCCTTCTTCAACAAGTTTTATTTATTAAGTGGATTCTGAAATATTTACTATTGTTATTTGATCTTGTGGGTAAATTTTAATCAGTAGATATATCTCTCTTGAGATTTCATTCACAGCATAATCTGCTTAACTTCACTTCTTACTCCTAAGGAAAAGAGTAAGTATCTTCCTAGAAAAGTCCTGATGAGTGCTGAAAGCAAAGACCAAAGTATTCTGCCAAAGGGTTGATTAACAACAAAGAAATAGAGCAATAAAAGGTTGTCTTAAATTGAAACAATAAAGATTTAATTGTTGTCTGGAAATGGAAATAAATAACAATATAAAATATACAAGTAAACAGATATAGAATTCAGCAATACATGGGAATCAAGAACTAAATTTGGTTATTACAGCCTTCCATAAAAAAAAATTTCTAACAACATAAAAATTGAAAACCAAAAGACTGTCAATTATTCTTTTCTCTTTATCAAACTTTCACAGAATGTGAAGTGAGTGTAACTGTTATTGGTACAGAAAACGAAATTGGTGAGCTATCTTCAAACTCCAGTTTAGTCTATTGCATTCACTTTCACACTGATACTCTTAAGGAAAGCATGACTGTCTCTTCTCCCTACCCCCAGCTAGGGACTAAATATCAGAATAGACTGATTTCTCTCTAGCTTTGGTTGACAGCAAGAGAAGGGAAACTCTAAATTCCAAACTGTGGAGAAAACTAGAGAAAGACCACTCCCTATTATTACTAAGAAGGCACAGAAATTCAAAGATAATAAAGAAAAGGAAGTTGTGAAGAGCCATGATCGCCTACATCATATACGTTCCACATTGTTAAACACGCAGTTACTACATTTGGATACATAATTATATATGTATTTACTACTTCCCAAACTCTTTCTCTCTCTCTTTCACCAAGACATTTACACCTCAACTCTTGGGACTTGAACCTTTACGTTATCATTCAGTATTATATTGTATATATAAGGATTTATTTTATAAATATCAACACTGTGCATTTTCTTTTAATTATTGCACAAGGCCAATATACAGCCAAATCAGCTATATTGATATATGGTGGGAATGGACATTGCCATTAGTTAACACCGACAAATCCTCAATAAATTCTACACTTGTGGCCTTTTGCCAGACAAAACTGAGTAATTATTTTTTATTTTTTTATAATCATATCACCCTAAGCAAGACATTTTACTGCCACTGTTTTGCAGGGGGTTACATAGGAGGAAAGTTATGAGAAAGAGTGACAGGTTATAGGGGGTATCTGGAAGTGGGTAAGAGAAGGATAAGAATACTGATGGGAGTGGAGTGGACAGAGACATGAGAGAGAGGATGCAGGTTAATGAGATAGGAGATAACTATTGACTTTACATTTAAATTGTTGGAAATTGTAGCTGTCGGGGAAGCAAGTAAAGGGAAGAGAATTCCACAGGTGGGAAGTGTGAGAAAAAAAACTACTGGAGTAGAAAAAGTGAGAAAAATTCATTAAGCATTCAGTTCTGAACTTCTTGAAGATATAAATTTTTAGGTTTGAAAAAGTCATTACTCTGTAACAGCGTCTTTATCAATAAGAAGTAAAAAGTGAAAGTGACAAAACAATAATTGGAGATAATTAAAAAGGGTTTTTATTTCCTGGTGATTTACCAGGTTTGATTCCTTGCTTGTTCTAGGGCATTGTTTATCAGTCATGGAATATTGAAAGTTTGTTCAGGGTATAACACAAGGAAGTAGTGGGGTAGCCACATGGAGAAAATCAACATGCATATGTAATCAAATGAGAAACTTGTAGGAAAAATATTCTACAAATTTTTGCATTTTAGAAGTCGAGAGTTAGTCTCTGCTGCTGTTGATTTTGACATTGACAAAATGTATTACTGTTAATGGAAGCACTTTTGTGTTGCTGCTGATAGTCTGGTTAAGCTTGCCATGGGGTTCACCACTAATGCCAACCTGGTTGGATCTGCCTTCATGGATGAAATCAGTGTTGATTTTATAGTGAGTCAGTTGCTCAGAAATGGCTGCTGTGAAAACTACATGAGTTTTTTCTGATGTCAAAAAATATGTTTTAAGACCCTGGTAATTTTTTATGGTATTAATGAGTATATATATATATATATATATATATATATATATATATGAAAGTTGGTGTATGGAGCTGGATGAAAATTAAGATCTGTTTTTGACATATGAGCTTTGGGTGTCGAAATGAGAACGTCTGTTGGAGCCAAAGGTTTGGAGTTCCAATAAAGTAAGATAATCCAAAGAATTTCTGTAACTTTTTGTGTCATATCGCTTCAATATGTGGGTAATCATAGCTCTCCTCACCTTTCTGTCTCTTGTTCCTCTATGCAACATTTGACATTTTACTGTCACACTAGGGTCTCCTCTCTACTATCCATTCACCCAAATTTATGAGGTAAGTTATTTGCTGTTTTCCTCCAATTCTCTTCCCTTCAATAAATCGTATCAATGTTTTATTTTCCAAACTCTCTTCATAACATGTCCCAGAAAATTCAACTGCCTCTCTTTTCAGATCCATTGATGATAATCACACAGAAAAACTTCAATTACAAAGAAAGACAAAAAATAAATTGAAAACTTACCCAGTTTCATCTGAGCAATTTTCTTGGTGAGTTGCAAGTAACATATAATGAATGAATAAAGGAATTTTGACTTACCAGCAAGTTGTTGTATCGTTGACTGTATTCCATGTCTATCTGGAGTGTGTCGTGAAGATGAGCTTCCAGTCCCCGAAACTGGAGTACTGCTTCGATTACTTGATATCGAGCTGCTTCTTGAAGACCGAAATTGATCCATATTACCTCAAATGGTTCAAGTTAAAAATCTGAAATCTAAAAAGGAAGAGAAATATATTGTTAATATCAAAATCAAAACTGAAAAACAACTGAAAATATTAACTTTGTGCTTACAGAAGATATTCCTAAAAACATTTAATGTCATTTTCTGATGGTGTATTGAAATGTGAACCTAATAAATGTACTTAATTCAATTTGTTAAGTGAGTGAAAGATTTGTTTTCTTACAGATTATCAACCCTTTAAATTTAGCTTATTCAAATCCAGAAAATATTTTTAAATTATAAGATTAAAATAAAAATTTTTTTTAGATAATAATGGTTTAGTGTCTTGATTAAGTCTTACTAATTAACCCATAGCTTGAGAGGAAGTGGTAGGTTCATACCTTTCTTGAGAGTATGTGCATAAGTGAATATAATGAACACAACAAGAATTAGAACTTGGTTCAGTGATTAAAAACTTTCAAGCCATTACCCGTTTCACCGCCTTCACATCTAAGCTTACAGAACCTAGTATTTCCAAGTCGTCACTCATATAGATACTGTCCAGGCTCAATGTTGCTTAACTTTGGTGATTGAAACCTTTCTGATTCCAGTATAATGTGATGTGGCCATAAGCCAATTTGTTAAATAAGTACTTTAAGATACACAAAGTTGTTAAGTAGTGGATTTTACTTCATTCTTTGTTTTGATCAAGCAGCAAAATTACTTCTATTTACAGACAGATAAAATAAAGACTGTGTAAACAATTGTGCTTCTTAATGTCAAATTGAATTACACATAATATATTTCTCACTACACTTAGGATCTGCATGTGGCATAAAGGATAATGGATCAGAATGAGAAACCTGAGAGCTGAGTTCAAGTTCAAATTGTTTGTTACATTCACTCATGCACAAATGCCATTGGGAAAGGTATATCTCCATCTCTTCTCTCCCTAGTTATGGGATAAATAGTGGAAAAAATGATTTTTATTCTACAAAAAATTGTTAATGAAATTGTTGTGAAGTAAATAGCTCATCCCTAGTGACACAAATAAACTATTCTAGACGCTTGAATAAAGAACTCAAGTTGTCTAGAAAAGGTCCATTGGCATCAGTCTTCTGAGTATTTTTTACAAATGTCACTGTGAGTGCCTAAGCAAGACTTTATATCATAACCAGTAGAAAGTAAATTATTATAGCAATATTTACTTGGAAAAGAAAAAAAGAATTATTACAGTACAAATTAAAATTCAGCTTTAAATAAGCCACAAGGGTTGGCTGGATAAGTCAAAAAAAAAAAATCAGAAAATTATTCTTACAATTCAAAATGTATTTCAGCTTCAAATAACCCACAAGGGTTGGATAAAAAAAAAAAATGAATCAATCAAACTAACTACTTTGATTATCTGTAATGTCAGAAGGGTACCTGATCTTTTTTGAGGTTACTAATTAAAACTTGTAATCTTAAAATTAGGATGTGTGTTGTGGTGCAGTGGATAAAGGCTCGGAATGAGAAATTAGGGAGCCAAGTTCAAATTCCATTTGAATTCCCTGCATTCACTTATGTGCAAATACTTTTTGGAAAGGTATTAATCCATCTCTTCCCTCTAGTTATGGGTTAAATAACAGGACAGATTGGGTTCTATAGCCTTAGTTGGCAACTAGTCTACTGCAGACAGTAATAGCAACCTACTGCGGGATAATCTTTTGCCCAGTCAGTCATGTCTCAAAAGAGACATGATTGCCTAAGTGTATATCACATATGGCACTTAACTGACTGACTGAATCTTAAAATTACACTTGAACTAATCAAAAACAAATTTAAAAATAAAAAATTGCGTGAATAATAACTCTTAGTAATGTTTTGACTCATTCTTTTATGGAGGTTTTAACTCTTTCATTTTCTTACGGTGGTTTTGACTTATTTTTGTTGGTACTTATTCTCCATGCTTAAACATAACCTCTACCTCCATTATAAAATAGATTTATTTATTATATTAGATAATAACTCTTCATCATGGAAATGGTTACTATTTGCATTATTTATATACAGATGATTGTTATCATCACAATATTTCAGCATTTATGCCTTCTGGTCTTCATCAGATACTTGTTGATCCAAGTAACCTTCAGGGAATTTTGAACTGGACCCTTTAATTAATTTATATGGGTGAATACTTCTTGCTCCACTGATCATATCTAAGGGTATCTCATCCAGTTCTTATTTAGCACTGCTGAACTATTGCTTGCATGGATTCCACTGAGTCCAAATACACTACCCAGCTCAAGGCTAATTGAACTCACAGTTAGTATATCACCAAATTTATGAATCAATGCTTTAATTCACTAGGTTATTGTCTTCTGTGACAATCCTGAGGGGAAAACTTGGAACCTTAAACCTAGTCTGCCTGCTAATAAGACTGCTGTTTGCTATGTTTCACTGCACACACAGAAGCTTCTCTTTTCTACTGCAGCAGGTCAAAAGTTACTTAGAACAACAAAAGACAAAGAGCTATGGCCATCCACATTCTGAATGGACACAAAATAAAGAGAAAAATAATTAAATGAAGTTATTTACAGAAAGCTGTATCTTAACTGAGTTGGTTTTTATTTTCTCTGCTAGAGAACTGACGTTATACAACCGTAACCTAACTAGCTGATTTTTCAGTTGCTTCAATTACTAAATTCTATCCCTGAAATATTCTCTGTAAACTAAATTTAGAATATTAGAAAAAAAAATGTTAAAAGAATCAACATATATGTTATTTTAAGAAAAAAAAATGCATTTCATTTGTATGCTACAAATGAAATGAGGAATTAAAGTAATACATAAACTTATAAAAAATTTAGAAGTGAAAAATGACAAGATAAGCATCTCATTTATAATGTTACGCATTACAGTAGGATAATGAAATGCAGTTACGGAGTAAAAATAGATGGTACTAAGATAGTTGCATTTGCACCCCGGACAATTATATACCAGGACATTTGCATCCCTAGACAAATGTGTCCCTGGATAATTGTGTACCTCAGATAATTTTTTGAAGTTTTTAAGGGCAATTATCATAAATTTCAAAAAAGCATAGATCATAATTGCAAATTTAAAAAAAAAATGACTAAAACAAAAAGAATAAAATTTATTCTTGTTATAAATGCAATGACAGATTCTTCTTTTATGTGCCATGTCCTTTCAGGACGTAGGCGATCATGGCTTTCCACATCTCTTTGTCCCTGGTGGCTCTTAGCATGCTTTCTCCTGTTGCACTGTGCAACTGTCGTTCCGTCATCTACCTGATCAGATCTTTCAAATATGTTATCTGCTGCTTTCCTCTGTCTATTTTTCCCTCTATCTGGCCTGTTAATAACAGGTTCTCCAAGCCCTCCTTCCTCATTGCATGTCCCAGGAACTTTAGTTGTCTCTTCCTGATGCTCAGAATTAATTTCCTTTTTGTCTCCATCCTTTCCAAAACCTCGTCATCACTCACATGCTCGTGCCATGATATCTGCAGCATCCTTCTGTAGAACCACATTTCAGCTGCTTCAACTTTTTCCTTTATCTTTGAAGGTATTGTCCAACATTCACTGCCATATTGAAGAACCAACATCACATAGCAATCCAGTACTCTCCTCTTTGTTTCTAGTGAAATTGTCCTAACAAAGAAATTTATTTTGTTTACAAGAGTATACTTATCATGATTCTCTTATTTGCAGTTTTATTTTTGATAACAGTTGTTATGTTAACTATCTTATTGCTTTTTCGAATAATTAAAAGTTGGTTTGCAATTAGCAACTCTTAAGAAAATATGATAACTTCAAAAAATTACAAGGGGTACACAATTATCCAGTGATGCATTTGTCTAGGGACACAAATGTCCTGGTACGCAATTGTCAGGGAGGATGCAACTGTCTATCCACCAAAATAGATTCAACATAGAACAAGATTTTCTGGAGAACTGAACTTTATGATATTAATTTCCTTTTATCTTTCAATAGCAGTGATAAAGATCTCCAGCACTTGAAGAGAGATAAATTCTGCAGTTTATGGCTAGAATTAAACACAAAATTATCTGACGGCTTTGTTGTTTTTTTGCTCACTCCAACATTCGAGCTAGGAGCTTTCCATTTTTTTCTCTTGCTTTGTTAACAGGTTCTGCAAGTTGAATCACAACTCAAGGCCAATGATCAATCAATAAATCAGATGAAAAAGCAATAATACTGGGAAATACAAGCAGCTATCAAACAAGCAAAGAGCCAACAATAAAACCCATCAAGTTTACCCATTAAAATGGTTGGTTGGTTTTGTTTAGCAACATATTAACCTCTATGAATTATTTAATACCAAAATCTAAATAATTTGAACACTATTTTATGTCTTCAACTGCAGATAAAATGTATTACTGGTCTTTTTTACTATAAATAGGTATTGTTAGTCTTTTTTTTATATAAAAATGTATTGCTGAGATGGGTGTTACCAAGAATAACACTACCTCGAAAAACCACAGCAATATTAGGGACAAATATGCATACATTTGGACCAAGGGTCCAAATTTACCCTGTCCCCGCAAACTTGTGATCGGGCACTAAACTTGTCTTAACTGGACTATGATGCAGAACCTTTGCGTATTTGCCCCTAACCCTCCCCACTAGGCTGGGATATTTACCTTAACCTTAATATTTAGTGTGCATATAAGAAATATTTATTTAAATATATTTACTTGTAGTTATTCTTTGGTGTGCCCAAATGTAAAAAAAAATTATGTTAATAAAATATTTTTAAAAAATTAGAATAAATCTCTTTCAACTAATGAGAAGGTTGCCTAATGCACTCTTATAAAAAGAGGAGGAAGAAAAAAAGATGAATAACTGCTGTAAAATGGAAGTTCACTCATCCAGGATTGAGTTATTGTGGCTAGAAATCTACCAAAATAAGGGAGGGTCCATGCATAACTTCTGCTATAAAAGCAAAAGGAAAATAAATAATAGAATTTTGGCCAATCAAAAAAAAAAACAAAGAGACTTTTAATGTTAGTTGAAGCCAAGCTTCACACTGAGTGATATGAAGCCTTTCAAAATTGTATATTAAGAGAATAGGAAATAGGAGACAGGCAGAAACTGGCCTGAGCATATCACATGAAGAACTAAGTGGTCACCTGCTTAAAATATTTTCCCACCCTTTTTGAGAGCCGACAATACACAGCAGATGTTTTCGCGCATTTCCATAATATCATTCACAACAACTGCCAACAAGGGGCACAGCTGAGGAAAATAAATCCTGCAATGTGCCTTGTCCTGGGGAACAGCTGCCTGGGCCTGCACCTCCCCATTGCACTAGATAGGTGGAATCCATTGTTGCTACCAAGCTATGTACAATAAATGACTGGTAATTTTTTTTTTTTGTGCCTGGCCTGAGTGTACACACTTAGGTTCCCCAGAATAAACTAGACCTTGTGTCATATTATGTCTCATTGGGGAGACTTAAGTAAATATAACAAGTGTTCCACAGCACAGATGACTAGGATGTAAGTGTAGTATCTGTGCAGCCAACCCACAGCTCCATCCATCAGCAGCAGTTCAAACTAGCTAGTCTTTTCTAATAGACCTCCCACTGAAGCCATTCTTGCCCAAGATATGCAATAAATTGTCCTTTTCAGGACAACACTCTCCAATGACTTCCAAAATTGTCCTTCTAAGGACAATGCTATTCTCACCTTCTATATGAGCTTGTGGAGTTATTTTTGCCTAATGCACTGTAAAATTATTTTTGTTTATATACTTTTCTTTAATAAAAATAAACTTGGCAATATATTTTTGCTCAAGTCTTTGTTGTTGTCTTCCATCATTCAATATCTGTTTGTGGACCAATATACCAACCACAAAAAATAAGGAAGGAAGGAGGATAGAAGACACAGAAAGGAAGGAACAAAGATAGGAAGACAGAAATATAGATAGATAGATAGATAGATAGATAGATAGATAGATAGATATGATCAGACTGATAGATAGATAGATAGATATGATCAGACTGATAGATAGATAGATAGATAGATATGATCAGACTGATAGATAGATAGATAGATAGATAGATAGATAGATAGATAGAAAGGCATTCAGACAGATACACTTCTCCATTACAAGTTTCATCTCTTAAAATGACTTCTTCAGATTATTAATGGTTTTATTAATGGAGTTTTATATATTTGTGGGGGATAAGAAAGAAATGCAGTAAATGCTGGTTACAATTTTACATTATGAATTATAATTAATCAATTATAGACACTGAAGTTTATTTAGAAACAAATAATTTAATAACATAACAAATCAGTACTTAAAGAAATTTAATGCTCTGAAAATGAGTTACAAAAAAAAAATACTGTTCAACATCTTATTGATGAAAAAACTACACCCATCCTTGCAAAAAAAAAAAATCAAAACAAATTCACAAAAATATGAAAAATAACAAATTAATGTTAAATGTAACCCAGGTAAAGCTGGGTATCTCATCCAGTATTATTTTTTTTTGAGAATCTTGAGTCAATAGTTTTTCAACAATAAGCAAGCTTAGAATGGCTAAAAACAAAAAACTAACTAATCAATACACACTAGGCAGATGGCAATACTTTTAAGAGAAAAAAGTAATCAATCATTCTGAATGAAATAATCCAAAGTCAGTGAAACTGGATTACATGACAAATTTGAAGATGGAATTATTTGCAGAATTAGTTGACAGTGATGGTCTCAGCCTTAATCTGACAGAAGAACACATTACAAACAACAAGAAAATAGTCCCCAGGGATAGCTACAAAGATAAATCACTTGACAGAAAACTCCGAGTTTAATCATAAACTAAACATTTTAGTGATCGTTATTCCACGAGTGAAACATATTTTAATACTGAGCACTAAAAGGATAAGTCTTCACTGAGTGATTTTTTTTCTTTTAATCATTTCACTCCAAGTAAGGCAATGAAGCCACTAAGATGCAAAGTGTTAATTGTTTTGTCAAGTATATTAAAGCACAAAACCACCAGTGTAGGGCACCTAGTTAGAAACAAAATCACTTATACTTAATATCTGAAAGAGACAGTTGAAATTTCTGAGACATGTAATGAGGCTTGGGAAATTGAATACTCATAGGACTGAAGGCAAAGGAAAACAGTGTAAAGAATTAAGCATTGCTTAAAGCTACAAGGGACAAGAAGTTGTAAAGAGCCATGCTCGCCCATATCATGAGAAAACACAACACATAAAGAAGACTTGCTCATCAACCAAAATATTATACTGAGACACCTTAACACATTACCTGCCAAATAAGATAAACACCCCACTACAAAAAATTAAAAAAATATATATATCAATTGATTCATTGATTTGTTTTCTATGGCTTATCAACCCTTTGCAGGTTATTTAAAGGCAGAAAATATTAGGAGATTGCAAGAATTATTTTTTGGAGATACTAATGATTTTAGTAATAAGTCTTACTAACTAACCTATAGCTGGGGAGATAAAAGTAGGATTCCTAAATTAATTTGTGCATAAGTGAATATAACAAACCCAACTGGAATTGGAACTCAACTCTCTGACAACTCCAAGCCATTATGCATTACACTACCCACACATCTAAGTTTTCATCACTTGTTATTACCAAGCGGACACTCACTTAATTACTGAACAGGATTGACTTTGCTCAACTTTAGTTATCAGATAAGAATCAGTGTTTTAATGTGATGTGGCTATAAATCCAAAATATCAAAAGGACCCAATAGTTAGGTTACTTGCATTAAACAAACATCGAAGCAATCCTTATTGACAAACTAAGGTCAATACACACCTCCTAACACACTAACCTGCTCCCATTCTATCAAGCACTCTTCCCATCTGCCCGACCCTCATCCTCGCTATCCTTACTCATCTGTCACCTTTCTCCTGACATTCCCTATGTCTATCCACTCCTTCTCTTTACCTTCCCCTATGTAGCCCCATGCGCAATAGTGGCAGTGGAATGCCTTGCTTGGGGTGAGATGATTAAAAAAAAACAAAAAAAAACTAATCTCCTAATGGCACCAGAATGAAATATGATTAGAAATAATTAAATCCAATCAAAATAATGTGATTTTATTTATACCATAGAAGTTATCAGCATGGAAACTGGAATCAATGTATAAAGTTCAAATTTTAGCCGAGTTTGTTACTTTGACTTTAAATCTGAATTGAGACTAGGTTTAGGAATGCTGTATTCTGCATTGATAACTATTAGGTTAAGGGTTAAACAACAAGATTATCTAGCTTTTGGTTTCTTGGGCTTTTGACTCGGGGAGGTTCAAATAATATTAAGCCAAAAACCCAAGGGGGCTTTACTCTCAGGCAATACCTCTCCTTCAGGAGAGGAACCTGGTGCCTGAGATGTCCACAAAAGTTGAAGTGCTAAGGGGGCTTGAGCAATTTTTCTGGGTTCAATACTTTTGGATACAATGCACCATTTACTTTATGGTTACCAACATGCAAAAACTACATTTTTAGTATTATTCAGATATCTGTCAGTATATAAAATAATAAAAAGTACAAAAAAAAACTTCAGTTTTCCTGTTAACTACAAAAGTTCAGAGAAATCAGGCTATTCTTTGCCTAAAAGCAGGTTTTGGGCACATCAATTTCTATATAATGATTGTTTCATTTGGGGTCCTAAAGAGATAAAAAACAGGGATAAATTGCATTCAGAACATTAATTCAATGGCTACCATACAGAAAAGCATTCATATATCCATGTGGGAGGCAGAACGAGCCCCCAGGGTAAAGAATATAACTGCCAGAAATTAGTTACTTGACACATATTCCAGATGAAACTCTCCTAATTAATCCAATTTCAATCAAATCTTATCTTGAAGGCTATGAATATATCAAAGATTTTCAATTATGAACTCTACTTGATCTAATGCTCTTAGTTTATACAAACCTTTAACCAGACAACAAAACAAGAAGGGTTCAAAACATTTTGCAACAAAACAAGAAGGGTTCAAAACATTTTGCAACAAAACAAGAAGGGTTCAAAACATTTTGCAACAAAACAAGAAGGGTTCAAAACATTTTGCAACAAAACAAGAAGGGTTCAAAACATTTTGCAACAAAACAAGAAGGGTTCAAAACATTTTGCAACAAAACAAGAAGGGTTCAAAACATTTTGCAACAAAACAAGAAGGGTTCAAAACATTTTGCAACAAAACAAGAAGGGTTCAAAACATTTTGCAACAAAACAAGAAGGGTTCAAAACATTTTGCAACAAAACAAGAAGGGTTCAAAACATTTTGCAACAAAACAAGAAGGGTTCAAAACATTTTGCAACAAAACAAGAAGGGTTCAAAACATTTTGCAACAAAACAAGAAGGGTTCAAAACATTTTGCAACAAAACAAGAAGGGTTCAAAACATTTTGCAACAAAACAAGAAGGGTTCAAAACATTTTGCAACAAAACAAGAAGGGTTCAAAACATTTTGCAACAAAACAAGAAGTATTGAAAACACATTATAACAATGCTTTGATGTTTTGTTTATTTTATTTATTTTTTTATCAAAACAGAAACTATGATTTGGAACTGAAATGAAAGCAGTGATGGTAACCAACCCATAATCCATCATAAATATTCAGAATGTAGAATTAATAAATACTGAACACTTCAAATACCTTGATATGGATCAGTTATAACAAATTCAGTATATTTACATTATTTGGATATTGTCCTCATCTTTATTAATTTGTCTATATTTCTGAGATAAGGTATTGTAACTATTTACATTATTTCCATGACTGTTGTCCTCATCTTTATTACCATATTCACAACTGTTTCGGCTGTTGTATGCTCTGATCTTCAGTTGATTGGAATTTAAAACTGAACCCATTATATCGATCACTGAGATAGATTGTTCTCATTCCATGAGTCATGCCACTTCTAGATGTCTTGCTTATCTCCATTTAACTCAACTCTCTACATTTTTATTTGCCACTGGGGTAGGTGGTTCTTGTTCCATGAGTCATGCCACTTCCGAATGTCTAACTTTTCTCCATTTAACTCAAATAAGTTTTTGTTTACCACTAGAGTAAATTGTTCTCATTCAATGAGTTGTGCCACTTTTGGATATCTTAGTTATCTCTATTTAACTCAACTCTCTAAATTTTTGTCCTCAAGGACACATGACCCAGTAGATAAAAACATTGGTTAGATCCAGTGACTTGACCCAAAGAGGTGTGAGTTCAATACATGCCTACAGCTGTGGTGAATGAAAATGAGAATAATCTACCCCAGTGATCAAAATAAAGGGTTCAGTTCAAAATTCCAATCACCTGAAGAAGGTCAGAGTATGCAACAGCTGAAACGTCGTGAATATGGCAATAAAGATGAAGACAACAGTAATGGAAATAATGTAAATAGTTACAATACCTTATCTCAGAAATATAGACAAATTTAGTATAGGAAGATAGGAAATTGAACATAGAATAGTTGGTTGTTGGTTGTTTTGTTTTTATGGCATATCAACCTCAGCTGGTCATTTATTGCCAACTAAATTTTATTTATTTATTGCTGGTAATACCTTTTTCTTTTCAACAATTTATTGTTGTTTTTATATAAGTTTTGTGTCTAGTAATACTTTTTTCTTTTATCAAGATTCATTGGGATTTGTTTTTAAGGGCAGGGTCCCCAAGTCCTACCCTGTTATTTAACCCATAACTGGAGAGAAGGGATGGATTAATACCTTTAACAAAGGAACCAGTGCTTAAGTGAATGCAGGGTATTCAATTGGAATTCAAACTCGGCTCACTGATTTCTCTTTCCGAGCCAATATCCACTGCACCACAAGCAAATCTGTCACTAAACACTTACAGCACCTGGTATTCCCAAGTGGTCACCCATCTAAGTACTGACCAGGCTGAATGTTGCTTAACTTCGGTGATTGAGTGAGAACCTGTGTATTCAACATGATATGGCTGTAAGCCACATAGAATAGGCTGTAATAGATGTAATTTTGCCCAACACTATAAATTTGTACAAAACCAAAAGGCTAACCTAAAAACTCAAGCCATTAACTTTTAAACAGACTTGTTAAATTGAACTTACATATGGATGCCATGCATCAAATACCAAACCCATTCAGAAATAACAATTGCTTTCTAGGATGTGGTTTCCAGCTTTCTCTTTTCTAAACTTTTCACTCTTTTCTTTTTTTTCCAATTGGAGTAGATAGACTAAACTATTGCCTGGTTCCCACTCCACCCACGTCTATTGAACAGGTGAAGAGGCTCATCCCTTGTTCCCTGTCTAGGATGTAGTTTCCAGCTTTCTCTTTTCCAATCTTTTCACTTTTACATAGCCCCCTGCACATCAGTGGCATTACCACCTTGCTCGGGGTGATATGATTTAAAAAAAAAAAAAGAAAAAAAGGTAAATAGTGAAAAATGACTTTGACAAAGTGAAGTTTATGGATCTTAATGAAGATCACATTTCTTTGAACTTGGCACTATAGAATTACAAACAAAAAAAAACTGTATGAAACAAGCAGAAACCACATCACTTAAAGAATTCTAACAGCAGCAACAGGTAAAATGGATATCGCATGTAACTCATAAAGAAAATAATGACATAGTATGAAATGTCAGAATCTTGACTATTTCAAATAAAAGGTTGGGAAGGAAACCTGCATCAATACTGAAAAAAGCAATGAGAGCTACTGGACCTGACAAGCTTATTTTCTTTAAAAATTTATTTTAAGAAAAACATTTTATAAATTTCAACTGAAAGCAGCACCGACTGCTCAGTCAATGAATACCAAATATTTTCTTATATGGGAAAGTGCAATATTACTATTATGTTCTTTATGATAATGGAATTCACCACACAAGAAGTTTAACAGAAACTTTAGATCAAATAACCCACAGTCTCCTGTTCTACTACTTAGCTCTTCTCCCAAATGATCTGTACAACCAATGCATAAAATATGGTGCAGCCCCCTGCGCATCAGTGGTGTTTTCACCTTGCTTGGGGTGATATGATTTTAAAAAAAAAAAAAAAGATGTTCATAAAAATTTTAAAAGCTATTGATAGTAGGTTTGATCCTCAATAAAAACTGGTCAAAGATACCTGAACACAAGTTAGATGAGATATACACAGTATTAAAACAAAATGTTGTAGCTCATGAGAGGGAGGAGAGAGAAAAATAAAATTAGCTGAAAATATTATGTATCATTGGTTACAGTACCTCCTCATTCAAGCACTTCATTCAAGTAAAACTTGAGCCACATGCTGTTAATTCCTTTACCACTGGGCTACTCACTTAAAAGATCAAAATTAGTATTAATATCTCATGGCAACTCTTACAAATTCAGTTAAATGCCATATGTGATACATGCTTTGGGTGATCATGTCTTAAAAGAGACATGACTGACTGGGCAGAAGATTATTCCGCAGTAGGTTGCCATTACTTTCTGTGATAGACTGGTTGCCAGCCAAGGCTATAGAACCAAATCTGTCCTATTATTTAACCCATAACTGGAGAGAAGAGATGGATTAATACCTTTCCAAGGGTATTTGTGCATAAGTGAATGAAACAAGTTCAATTGGAATTCGAAAACAGATTAGTGAATGTAATTCTGGCTAGGTGCTCAACATTTTAACCTTGTGCCAGATATAATTTGTAAATATTCATATGACTGACTTCACAAATACATACAAAACAATACCCAAGAGGATATGAGTATTATGCAAAGTATTATATGTAGTATAGACTTTTGCTGCTACCATTTATGAGCATTGTACTCACATCTAGTTTATATTATCGCTGAATGAAACAATAGAAAGTATGTGTTAGCGTAAGTAAATTTTTTCATGATCAAGTTCACTGATCTTTGTGTAGTACATTGGAAAATTTTCTGAAAGTGGAGCTGCTGACGGTTGTTGAGACGGTTGTCCTTCAGCCATTAACGAAATATGCCAAGAAGAAAAAAGCAATACAGCGTATAGATTAATTTTCGAATAAATGTTAATGTATAAAGATGTTAATTGGCTAAATCAGTCACCTGATTAGCTTAGCCCAGTAAATTTCGATACCAGTTAAATTCAATCCAATAGGCTCAAATCTTAAATAGACTGGAAAAAACGTTTTAATTTGAGAAGCACTTTGATATAATATTTACGCTCTCACACCCTGATTGAGCACTCTGGAAGAATGGTAGACTTTGAAAAACAGTAGCTACTCTGGTGTGTATGCATCGTTCATTCAGTAAAATGAATTAGAGCACTCTGGCTATTGGGCATATATAATGATAATATATGCGCTAAAAAAGTCTACCTTCTTCCACCGAACAATGATGAGCTATGATACAGCGAAACAGATCTGTCTGCGGATGACAATATATATATATATATATATATATATATATATATATATATATATAACTACCTCCACTCATTTTCAATACCTAAGTTTTAAATTGAATTTTTAAAAATAAAAAAATATTCTTGAAGTTTTTATTTTCACTTCAATTGAAAGCTAAATGATTAAATTTACTATTTCTACTAAACAAAAACTCTGACGTATTTCAAACAGAAATTATATTGATTAGAAACTCAACTTTTGAAAGTTTTCAAAGTTCATTTTTTGTGTGCATTTTAACAGCTTGACAAGTTGTAAACAAAAGTTAATTTTCAATTTTAAAAATGTTGCAAAAATAAAATATACATCTGTAACATGTTATTTTTTTGAAAATTAACTAAATTAAAGTTATATTAATTTGATTTATACAAGTATTACTTGTTTTAGCATGAAATCTAGAATAAAAGTATTTCTTAATCATGGAGGTGCAAAGTGATTCATGAAAACCAAATGTAGTGATAAGCTAAGTATGTTTGATTAGAATTGACATAATTGTTGAAATTTTTTTCTTGTAAGGGGAAGAAACCATGAAATACATGATCTTTTAATGTAATACAGAAAAAATACTTAAAAAAAAACCTTCTTATACATAAAAAAATTATTTTAAAAATCTTTTGGCTCAAAGATTTATATCAAACTTCACAATTTTTGATGAGTAAATATAGTCTGCGACAAGGATTTGAAGAATTTAAAAAATATTTTGAAAACTTTATAAATTATTATAATTAAACAAGAAAAAATAAAAACAATTGCCAAAAATTCATCGAAAAAATTCTTCAGCCTAAAATGTCCTTAACATATATTTAAAAACAGTTAAAAGCCTTTCTAATAAAATAATGTCATAGGTTTATGGCATTTTTTTATTTTATTATTCAGTGCAAGATTTTTTCATACTTTTGTTTACAAACATGCCAATCGGTAAAAAAAAAAAAATGTCTGTTTTTAATGTTTTAACTGAAAATGCTCAAAAGTTAAATTCCAGTCAATATAATGTCTGTTTGAAATACACCAGAATATTTTACTTACTAGAAATCGTAAATTTAATCACGTAGCTTTGAGTTAAAGATAAAATGAAAGCTTCAGGAAAGTGTTTTCATTTTAAAATGTAGGTATCAAAAATGAGTAGAGGTACCTTATATATATATATGTGTGTGTGTGTGTGTCATCCGCAGACAGATATGTTTTGCTGTATTACAGCTCATCAGTACAGTTAGACTTCGATTGCTTTTTAACCCAGGATTGAAACCCAACTGAATTGGTGTCAGTCGGTGATTCTACCTCTGAGCTATGCGTGCTCAGTAGAAGGAGGCAGACTTTTTAGAGTGTATATTATCATTATACACGCCCAATAGCTGAGAGTGTTCTAATTCATTGCTGAATAAACGATGTGTAGATACCAGAGTAGCTACTGTTTTTCAAAGTCTACCATTATTTCTGGGATGAGATGTTATGATTTATAGCAGTGTGTGCCAGTGGAAACAGAGAATGCAATAACTGAGCAGAAATAAAAATAAGAACTAGATGATATCTCTAGATATGGGCAGTGGAAAAGAGAACAGTCTATCACCATAGATTGAATAAAGGAATCAGTTTGGAATTCCCTGTAGGTTACCCGGATAGATATGCAATTGATGAAGGCCAGAGGGTATAACAGCCAAAACATTATGATGATGACAACAGTCATGTAAATAGTGTAAATATAATTAATCATTTCACCCCAATCAAAGCAATAATATCACTAAGATGCAAGGAGTTACTGGGAGTGAAAGAGAATGAGAAGAATTTAGTGAGAAGAAATGACAATAAAATAATTTTTTTTTCTTTTTAAGAAAACCAAAGATAATGATTAACACTGCATTTAGACTTCTAAAGATTGTAGATGGTAGGGAAACAAAATGAAACTAGAAGTCATTTCTATAGCCGAGAAAAAATTTTAAGAATAGAACTTAACAGTTTCATCTTAGCTAGTCCAACAGTAAAATGGTGAAATCTAGTTGCTAATCTAGTAACACGATTAAATTCATGTGGTCAAGGAATCAAGGAGTAAAGCTCAGCAGAACAATTGGCATGAAAATATTTGTAGAAAAGGCAGAGAGAATCCACGTCACATTGGTGATAAAGTGTTGTATATCAACCAATATACAGGAATGGGATGTTTCTATCCACTTAAATATGTGGGCACTATTAGAGTAGAAGATGAGAGTGATTATACTGACTAGCAGTTCACTAACAGTGTATCTACTTCATGCAGTGTGCGAGTCTTGTACTTGTTGATATACTACTATTCCCAACGTCCGTTTTGTGCTTACTCACGCAGTAACCTTTTAGGGTTACAACATAAAGTGAATTATGTTGAGATGCCAGGTCAGGACCGATTACATTATAAACCATTCTTTGAATTTTGTCAAGAATCTAGAGATATATAGCAAGAGCACCCAACCAGTTATGGCAGCAAAACTGACTACACGGACAAGTGGCAGGTATATAAATGTGCACAATCGATTCTGGCAAGAAATATTGTCTGGCACGACAGAACGAACTAGCAGGAGATCTAGCAATTGATTCAATGTAATCACTCCACCTCATGTCAATGATAAACGTGTCCCCAAGAAGGTGCAAAGAGTTGCTCTCCTGAAGCTCAGCTATGATGATAGAAGATAGAAAATATTCTCTATGGAGATTAAATGATAGCAGTTTTGTTATAGATTGATTTATTCAATTTCTACGGTTTATCAACCCATCGTAGGTTATTTAAAGCCCGAAAATATTTTAGATTATAAGAATTATTTTTCGGGGAGATAATAATGGTTTAGTGATACAAGCAATATGTTTTACTAATTAAGCCATAGCTTGGGGGAGATAAAAGTAGATTCATGCTTTTCCCAAATGTGTTTGCACGTAAGTGAATATAATGAACCCAACTGGAACTGAAACTCGGCTCTCCGATTAACAATTCTGAGCCATTATCCATTACACCACCTGCCCACTCAAGTTTACATCAACTGGTATTATCAAGTAGTCACCCATCGAGATACTGACCATGCTCAATGTTACTTAACTTCGGTGGTCGTACGGATAACCGATGTTTCAACGTGATGTGGCCGTAAGCCCGTTTTGTTTTAAAGATCCAAGAATAAATCTGCATTGAAGGTTTTTATTGTAGCCCTTTCTCAATTTCGCTCCACTTTCCACAAAGAATTTTTTCTCGAACTTTTTTTTTATAGTTTTTGTTTTCGATAAAACTTCATTTTACTTGCTGTTAAATTAAATATCTGCTGCTCTTATCAATAAAAATGTTTTTTTTTTCTTTGCTCTTAGTTATTTGTATCATTAAAATAGTGGCACTAGAAAGGTCATCAATTCAAAATAACTGATATATTACTTTCTGTTCGGACTATGAATTGTCACTGCAAAGTTTATTGCAAGCTGGGTTCAATATTAAATATTAAATTATCAGAAAGGCAGGCGGGGAAAAAGTATAAAAGAAGAAAATTATTATATCTATGCAAAATACAGTACTGCACCTTTTTACTCATATTTAATGGATTTCAACTAATCCCTTAAAAAAAAATAAGACAGGATAATAGAAATAATAATAGCCAGTATTTTTTTTTAAATTATTACTGAGTCCGATAATAGCACCCCAAAGTGAAGCTAGGGTACTGTTATGGTGAAATACACCTATTCTATACTCTCCCACCTAATTTAAGTAAGAGTATTAAGAGGAAAGAGGATCGGTCGATGTTGGACTATAGTAGTCGACAGTTAGTCGAATACGAAAGTAGCCAGCGACCTGGCTAGATTACACTGCATAATAAATATTATATCAAGTTTCTAACGTTTTGTACGTCAAACATATTAGGACCGACTTTAGCACAAATACTAGCCTCCATTGCGAAAATAACTCCACAACAGGAACACATATACGAACCCCCCAATATATTCATAACCAGTCTGATAAAAGTATACGAGGCACATACAATGGCTGTGAATTTCAAAGAGAATTTATATGATCCATGAGTTGTGTACTAGTAAATAAAACCGAAAGTGCAACTGATCTAAGTGATTGGAGGTCAGGAGTTCAAGCCCTAGGTCAGGTAGGACAGAAATATGCACCAATTCAGGAGAATTGCCGCTAAAAAGTAATATAAAAAGAAATGACTGACATTCTTTTATTTCTTCGGAAGGACATGGGGCAAATAGATAAACGAATTTGAATTCCCTACGGCATAAAACCGTGGCCGTCAGACAGTTTCTTACCAACTGGGCGGCTTCCCCCGATCACTGGATTCAATTCCCGTTTTCGTTGGTATGAGCAAAAACTGGGAAAAGGACTTGTGTACGCTCAACAACGAAATTTAAGGTGAAATATCACCAAGGTGAAAAAAAAAAAAAAGAAAATACGAATTCCGTTTTTAGAATGCAGAGTTCTTTATTCGTGAATTTACCTGGCACTGCCTAGGAATAGGCAACACCGTAGACACTTTCGCTGATACCGACGACACACTAATGGATCATATCTTCTCTTTGCTAGCGAGAACTCCAGATGTTATTCTTACTGTCCTCTACATCTTTACCCGCGACTGATATTCTTTTCGACTGCCTCCACGACTGAGTCAACATCTACACAGACAACACGTGATTAGCCCGTCTGTCGCTGACCCTTACCCAGAATGCGACTGACTACATAATCCCATGACTTGAGTTTCCTGCCTTCCTTTTAAGTGACACTTGATTTGGGAAAATTTTCATTTATTTACTCTACCCCTAACCGTGAATAGTGGGTGGTTGCTTTGAAGATTTTGCATCTCGATTTTAATGGCGACCCATTCGCCATTATAGTCAGAAAAAATGTAAATGATTTTGTTTGGACTTAAAAGTTCAAACAAAATCATTTACAGTTCTCCTAACTATCTTCTTCTTTATGTGCCCTGTCTCTTCGGGGCGTAGGCGATCATGGTTCTCCACGTTTCCCTATCCCTGGTGGCTCTTGATATGTTTGGTCCTGTTACACCTCGCAAACCCCGTTCCGTCATCCACTTGACCAGGCCCTGCAAGTATGTTATCCGCTGCTTTCCTCTGTCTCTTTTTCCTTCTATCTGGCCTGTCAGTATCAGGTTCTCCAAGCCCTCCTTCCTCATTGCATGTCCCAGGAACTTCAGTTGTCTCTTCCTAATGCCCACTATTAATTTCCTTTTCGTTGTCATTGTTTCCAACACTTCATCGTTGCTTGCATGCTCAGTCCACGATATCCGCATCATTCTTCTGTAGACCCACATTTCCGCTGCTTCAAGTTTTGTCCTCGTTTTCGATTTTTCGATATATGTGTGTCTACAGCCTCTAAGTCAAGGCCTACTGTGTCAAACAAAGGGACAATCCTTTATTCTACATTGAATCAAACAAAGAGTTCTGTTCAAAATTCAATGTGGTAGCTTCTTATTGTTTATCTGTTACATCCAGGTTCACCGAAATAGTGAGGGGTCAAGAGAACACCGAGAAGGTTATAAAAAATTTTAAATAATATATAAGAAGCCTTTAGAAATAGCTTCGTTCTCTGTCACTCAAATCTGCTTTGAGACATCTCAAGAACAGAACTACTTCTGACATACTGATCGAAATATATAACTTTAGATAAAGAAAAACAAAGTTTGTTTATATTTCTGAGATGAGGTATTTCCATTATTTACACTATTTATATTATTCGGATTGTTGTCATCATCTTTATTGCCATATTCACGACGTTTCGGTCGTTTTACGCTCCAACCTTCTTCAGGTAATTGTAATTTCGAACTGAACAAAGTTTCTCCATGAATACCGATGGAGGCAATAGTTGGCCTCAGAACCAGGGCCACAATCACTCTCAGTAACCCTGCTATCCGCATGAATTTCCAAAATTTCTGTCAAGTCTTATGATATTGATTTGCCCCTATTATCTGACTTTTCTCTCTATATATCTGTCTCATGTTCCTTCAGAATGTGTGTAATCATAGCTTTTCACAGCTTCTTGGCTTTTGCTGCTCTCAGCAATACATTTTCCTTTATTAATCTTTTTTGTTTTGTGATATTTGTTTCGCCATTCATTTGAATAAACTTTTCACACTACTCACGGTTTATCTCTGTTTTTCTTGCCATCAGTGTATCACATGAGTGTTAAATCTTCCAAATTTTCTTTCCTTACTGTATCGCCCCAAATCTCAACTGTCGCTTTCTGATTGTTAACAACAGTTTCTTTGTTGTTCTAATTCTAAGAACTGTCTTTAGTGTTCTCAATATTTGTCGATAGAACCACATAATGGTTACCCTCAAGATTGTCTTAATTTCTAACTAACCTATTCCAGCTTTCACGGTATATAAGAAAGTAGACATTAAATAGCAGTACAGTAACCCTTTTCTTTTGTTATTTTTCGATCTTTTATTAACTTGCTCAGTGTCTGAACGTTAGGATAAAGACAACAAAGAAAAGGGAAGTGGTTTGAAAATAATAAGTGTTAAATGGCAAATTTGAAAATGAAGACAGAAACTTTGTAGTAAGAAAAAATACAAAAAAAAAAGCAACATGGAAATAAGCTCTACAAATTATCTGAGTGTAATAAAGCAAAACAAAACAAACGATTACACTAGTCTCGCAAGCATAAAGCTGACATTTTTTTAACATCATCCCAAGCGATAGGGCAATATCTAGTCTGAAAATAGACGGTCACAAGATTTTCAGAACTGGTCATAATCGCACGAGTTTAATTATTTACCTTTAGATGATTAATTCCAGATATTCGATTTTTCTGCTTTTTCTTGCAAGTCATTGTAGATTTTGGGGCTTTACAATAAAAAAAATCAGTCAAATTAACACAATGTTTTGCCATGTTTTGCGTTTTTTTTTTTGTTTTTGTTTTTTTGTTCACTAGAAACAAAGAAAAGGGTGCTGGATTGCTATGTGATGTCAGTTCTTCAATACGGCAGTGAATGCTGGACAACATCATCAAAAATGAGGACAGAACTTGAAGCAGCGGAAATGTGGTTCTACAGAAGGATGCTGCGGATATCATGGACCGAGCATGTGAGCTATGATGAGGTTTTGGAAAGAATGAAAACAAACAGGAAATTAATACTGAGCATCAGGAAGAGACAACTGAAGTTCCTGGGACACGCAATAAGGAAGGAGAGCCTGGAGAATCTGATACTGACTGGCCAGATAGAAGAAAAAAGAGTTGGAGGAAGGCAGCGGATAACATATTTGCAGGGCCTGATAAGGTGGATGACGGAACGGGGGTTGCCAGGAGTAACAGGAGCAAACATACTAAGAGCCACAAGGGATAGGGAGACGTGGAGAACCATGATCGCCTACGTCCTGAAGTTTTATTAGCGTTATTTTACAAAATTTAAACTATTTTCGGGAATTTTTTGGTTTTTCACTACAGACGAGTTTTTATACACAAACGCTAATTTTGTTCATTAAAAATGTAAAAATTCTTTTTTCTTTTAACCTGCCTTTTAAGTACAAATATCATTAATATTCCATAATTGATGTGAAAATAATTTAAAACGCTGAAAACCCGTGTGCGCACACACAAATGTCTGCTCGATTCTATGTGCAAGCCCAAGAGGTAGAAATTCAGGTAAGAAACACCTTTTCTGTATAGAAATCATTATTTTAATATAATACTCCATTTGTTTTAACGCTTTCATTTCAAAACTTTTGTTAAACAGGTAAATTTACACAAATATAATGATCCACCATATAATGAATGCGCGTTGTGGTTCAGTGGATATCGGCTTAAAACGAGAAATCAGGGAGCCGTGTTCGGATTACAGTTAAATTCGTTGCATTCACTTACGCACAAATATCCGTCTCTTCGCCCTCCATTTATAGGTTAAATAGCTGGAAAGATTGAGTTATATAGCCTTGGCTGTCAACCAGTCTACCGCAGAAAGTAATGGCAACCTAATGCGGGAAAATCTTCTGCTCGGTCAGCCATGTCTCGAAAGAGACATGATCGCCCAAGCGTGTATCACATATGGTACTTAACTGACTGACTGAATATAATAAATGGAAACATAAAGCTTCTACTGGGCATAAAGTGGGGGATCAGTTTTCTATTGTTATGAAGTTATAAACTGATCCTACACTAATTACTTCTTAATATAATGTAATCTCTTCTCCCTGTAGCTATGAGTCAAATAGCAGAATAGATTCGATTCTTTAGCCTTGGTTGTCAACCATTTTACCGCAAAAAGTAATGGCAACCTACTGCAGGAAAATCTCCAGTCATGTCTCTTTCAAGATATGATCGTCCAAGCGTGTATCGTGTATGGCATAACTGACTGACTGATAGCAGACTGGTGCCTGGAAACAAGTTTACCCGTAACACCTTTTTGTAACATCAAGAGCAATGAGGGCGGGGACTCGCATTGACAACTGAAACAAAAGCTTATGTAACTGCGCAGTTTCTGAAAACACCCGTCGAGTGAATGAGTGAGTGTGCGTGAACCCGCGCCTCACCAATTTAAGAATACTTTGTCAAATTTTATCGTCACAAATGAATCTTTATTTTGTGATTTAACACTAACACTTGTGTCGTAGAAGTTTGTTGATTAAAGGTGGGTGATTAACCTAGATTTTGATTGGGTAATGAGTGCGACGCTTCCTTTTTTTTGTTAATCCACCAAAACGCTAACGTCCATATTTGTGGAAATACAGAAACCCAAGAATAAAAAGAAGCATCCATTTCCATTTATATTTTCTCTGCAAAACAGGCTATAATTCTGGGTCGTTTTCTTTAGCTTCTACCATATAAGGATGTGCGTTGTGGTGCATTGGATATCGGCTCGGAACGAGAAATCGAGGAGCCGAGTTCGAATTCCAGCCGGATTCATTGCATTCACTTACGCGCAAATACTCTTGGGAAAGGTATTAATCTGTCTATTCCTTCCAGTTATGGGTTAAATAACAGGACAGATTGGGTTCTATAGCCTTGGTCGGCAACCACTCTACTGCAGAAAGCAATGGCAACCTACTGCGGGATAATCTTCTACCCAGTCAGTCATGTCTGTTTCGAGACATGATCGCCCAAGTGTGTATCACGTCTGGCACTTAACTGACTGACCGACTACCATATAAAGTACCTATGTCGACGAAAGCTTATGCGGCGAAGTTTTAAAAAATATCCCTAGGCAGTATGGGAGAGGTCTGAGTTTATTGTGCGATGCCTGAGGCATTCCAAAAATTTTTTGATGCCGAGGGGCTTGGGTAATGTTTTCATGGTATTGTTGTTAAACCCACTTTAAATTGACCTTGTGTCACATTCGACAGCGATGTGGTTGAAAGGAAAAACTGACGAAATAAACTTAAGATATCAATTCCAGATGATTATTAAAACTTCGTTACTTTTGGAACTACAGAAAGGTTCTTAAATATTAATAATTCCCAAAATTTTAGCTAGAAAACACATTTAAAATAATTTAAAATGTTGGTTTTACTTGAAATATCTCACCACAAAGTAAATAAAACCAACATAAAAAAATGAGCTACAGTCTTATGTTAACTAGGACAAAAAATCTTTTTTTTAATCGTTTCATCCCGAGCAAGGCATTCCACTGCCACTATTGTGCAGGGGGTTACATAGGGGGGAAAGTGATGAGAAAGGATGGTTAGATATAGGAAATGTCAGAAGGAGGGTGTTAGACGGGTAAGGATACCGAGAATAAGGATTGGGTAGATGGTGAGAGTGTTTAGAGAATAGATGCAAGTTAGTGTGATAGGAGGTGTCTATTGACCTTACATTTAAACTCCTGGAGATTGTAGCTGTCGGGGAAGCTGGCACGTGGAAGCGAATTCCACAGATGGGAAGCGCAAGAAAAGAGGCTGTTGGAGTAGAAATTACGGTTACATCTTATCTGTTTCACTGTAAAAGGATAGGACCTAGTTGCTAATCTAGTATCTCATGTAAATTCGTATCTAGGCGGCACCAATGATCTAAGTTCATCGGAGCAGAAGCCGTGAAAGAGGCACAGGGAAGCCACGTCACGCCGGTGAGAGAGTGGTTGCAGCCGGTCTGCCAAGTCAGTATCGATCACGTTACAGATTCTCCGTTGTATATTGTCAAGAAGCCCGAGGAGAGTAGCAGGGGCACCCGACCAGATGTGGCAGCAGTATTCAATACACGGGCGGATGGTAGATTTATATATGTGCAGGATAGATTCTGACGGGAAAAACTTTCGGGCCCTGCACAGCAGCGGATTTAGCAATGGATTCGATATAGTCATTCCATTTGAGGTCCGCCGAGAGTGTAAGGCCAAGGAGGCATAGTGTTTTACTCTCTGGGAGGCAGGCCTGTTCCATGCTAATGGGAGGTAGGTGTGATTGTCTATGGCTTGTTAATGATAGCGCGTCCAACACGAAACTGTACTCTCCTTTAATAATCTAAAAGTAACCCTTTTTACCTTTAGTCAGCATGGCTGATGTTAACCACCATGAGAGTCACTCTTTGCGCCTTCTCGGGATAACGTTTTCCACTGATATGAAATGGAAAGATTATATTGAATCAAGTGCTCGGTCAGCTGCTAGGAAATTTGGTTCACTATGTCGTGCTAGACAATATTTCTTGCCAGAATCTATCTTACACATTTATAAGTCTACCATTCATCCATGCACTGAACATTGCTTTCACATCTTGCCTGGTGTTTTTGCTATGTATTTTGAAATTAAAAAAAAAAAAAAAAAAAGAACCTACAATGCTACTGGTCCTGGCATTACTTCACAGTTTCAATCACTTTCCCACTTCCGTAACATAGCGTCCCTGTGACTTTTCCAGAAATATTTTCATGGTAATTGTTTTGATGAACTTTCCTCTTTAGTACCTAGACTTTATGAAACTAAGCTCAGTACTAAATTGGCGGCAAGGTCTCATTTTAGTATTTAAAGAGCTAGATGTAACTGTAGGTTCCATGCTAACAGTTTCTTCTTTCACGCTTATTACTTGTGAAACTCTCTTCCTGCTTCTTGTTTTCCAGCTGGTAGATTAAATGTAATATTCCCATTAAACAAAATACTTTGGTGCATTTCAAACCGAATTTAAATTGATTGGAATTTTTTCTATTCATCAGTAAAACCAGTAAATTCGTTCGTATTGACATATCTGTCAACAACACAATTCACTTTTTTTTAAAATTATCAAAAAACAAGATATACTTTTCTGAAACTTTATTTGAGGAAGATTAGCTGATTTGAAGTTTAATCAGTCAGAATTGAAACAAATGTTATTTTTAAAATAAAATATTGCAGAAAATAATTTTTAAGGCGGTGAGAGTGTTTTCCTGACATGCAAAGTGAGTACTGAAAGTGATTTTGGGGGAAATTTAAGGACAAATGAAAAATAATACTTGACAAATACAAAGTAAGCGCTTTATAAATATTGGATTTTCGTGCCTACAAAAAAAGGGGTTTTCAAAAGAACGGCTTTTCCCTTGACATCGCTATTATTTTAACTGCCTTCACTCCTCGGCAATGCTTATTGTTTTAAAAAGCTATTATTAGACTTGTGATAAAACCTAAACATATGATGAAAGTGAATTTATTATTATTATTTTTCTTTTCTTTTTTTTTTTTTGAGAATTTACAACAAAAATATTAAACGGTAAATGAAAAACTCACTTCACTTCAACGACCGCAGTATCTTAAAAATAATGTTGATATGTTTGTGTAAACGTGTCGATTTTTACACTATTTACATTATTCGGACTATTGCCCTCATCTTTGTTGTCATTTTTATGACGTTTCGGCCGTTGTATGCACCGGCCTTCTTCAGGTGCTAGGAATTTCGAACCGAACCCTTTATTATGATCACTGGGGTATATCATTCTCATTCCTTGTGTGCATCTACTTCTGGTAATCATGAGTTATTTCCCTTTAACTCTCTAAGTTATTTGTTCACCATTTTTCTAGCTTGGTATTGAACTCACAACTCTTTGGGTCAAGTCACTGGAACTAACCGACGTCTATATCCACTGGGCCATCTTTTTTTTTTTTTTTTTTGTACATACAGACGTCTATACACGACATCAGAAAATAAGAGAAGTACCAATACCAATAATAAATTTAATATATATTTGCAATTTTCTAACATTTTCTTGACAAGTGTCTTTGTAAGCTATAGAGCCTAAGTATCTAAAATTCAACAACATTAAATTGCTTAGAATATTTTCTTAAATTTTTAAGATGACTTCTGGATAGTAATATATATATATATATATATATATATATATATATATATATATATAAGCGTTCACGTTGTATTTGTCAAGTAAAAGTTTTCAATTATGACCCCTTATTTAAATTCCCAAACATCAGACTTTCAATAAATTACTCAACACTGAAAAATATCACTTCTGTGTTAAAAAAAAATCTTTTCTGCGATATTACTAAAAGTAAATATTTATTTCAATGCTGATAAACTACATTTTAAATCAGTTGATTTTCCACAGGTAGTTAGTTTCAGAAAATTGTATTTTATTTATTTTTTAATAGAGAAAATTTAAATTATGTTGTGCTAACAGATTTTTGTCAACATTGAAAATTATTTTAATACTTGAGACATTGCTTTCTTTTTTGGGGGATATCTAAAAAGATCTGAGGTGAATCAAATGTTTCCAGTTTGAATTTTGATCTTTATTACAAAAGATAAAATAAAATTGAATCATTTTAAAACTGTTCCTGATGCGAATATGGTAACAAACTTTATATATTTCAATTATTCAAAGACATTATTTATATTTTTTTATCAGTAACCGACAGAACTTTAAAATCGCATTAAAATTTACAAAGAATTATATACCCATTTTAGATTTTTTTTCTGTTAAATCTGTAAGAAAACCATGTATTTTATAAAATTACGCAAGCACCAACTCTCAGAAAAATATTTTTATTTTTATTGAATTCTTTTCTAAAGGTTTCTGGATAAATCTTCAATATTTTCTCCATTGAAATTGTAAACAAAAAATACTGAAATAATATCTTCGGAGATTTTTCTTTATAAAATGAAAAAAAAAAAGAGGGTATTTGTCATCAGTTTCTTCTTTTCACGAATTTCAAAAGGATTCACGATGTATCGAAATATAGTGATTGGGGGCTGCCCCCCTTAAAATTTCTGCAGGTTTTCTAATAAATTAACCAGTGTACTAATATATAATTCATTCATTAATGAATAAGTGCCGAAAAGTGTTTTGTATAGTGACTTCGTGTAAGTCACTGACTTTTTATAAATTTTAAAAACCAGAGTGTAACGTTGCTTTCCTTTTTTAATTCAGAAAAAAAAAGCATCCAATTTAGCCGTACTTAAATGTTTCTTATAACTACTTATTATTATTATTATTATTATTATTTCAAACTTCGGCCAAAGAACTGAAAAATATAATAATCTTTTATATATATATATATATATATATATATATATATGTGTGTGTGTGTGTGTGTGTGTGTGTGTTATGATGTTTAATGCCAACATTTTTGTTTTAATGCTAAATACAACATTAAAAAGATGCCAACACAACAAAAGAAATTAAAAACAATTAACCATATGTAGAACCCCTCACATACCAAATATTAAATTGCACCAAGCTCCATATAAATAAGAGTAAAACCGAGACGCAACAGCAAATTGAAAAATAAGCCCTGTCGAGTGAGGACGTCATAATAGTGCCTTCACGAAACTGAATTCTGTATGACTCTGCTCAGTTCAGTGACAAACTTCTCAACATTAATCATATATATATATATATATATATATATATATATATATAAGGCTGACCTTGTTCTCAAAACAATTTCTGACATTTTCTAAGTGGCGTTGTATAAAGCGTTATAAGAGAAAAGGCTACAAATCTCTTCTTTCATCTTATTCCCTTCTCTCTAACTCGTTATTTTTTTTTTAACTTCCGTGGCAATTTTTTTCAAAAAATAATAGTTGATTTACATCTCCAATGAGTCCTGCGTTTAACTAATAAAACCAATTTTTGCAACAAAATTTAATTTCTTAAAATTTCATGAATTTACGTGGAGGGGAAGTAACAGATATAAAAAAAATATTTTCCCCAAGATTTTTTTTAAAATAATAATTTAAAAATAATTTCATTCATTTGTGAATAAGTCCTGAAAGTTTCATTAAAATACGACAATTATTTGATTTTTACAAGAATTTCCAAACTAATGTGTTAGTCACCGGAAAAAAAAACTGAGTTATGTAATACTACGTTTTTTCTATTGTAAACTCTCGTAACGATTTGGTTACCCGCTAACTAAAATCAAAACAAGGTTTATTTTTACCAAAATTTCGAACGTGTTAGAAGGGATAAAAAAAAAGTTAAAAAATATTTTGATCCTTCCTCTTATAATAAACATTTTGATGGAAAAAGTTCGTTTATTCATACTATGTTGTTTTTTCAGCAATTTAGTGGAGGTACCTATTTCGAATAATTATCATTATAATTTAAATTATCCTTTCGATTAATTTTCATTCAAAAAATTTACAATTCGAATAAATGTTTTTCGAATAATTGTTTTCGAACAATTTTCTCGATACGACTAAAAAACCACGAATTGGGCGTTTATTCGGCGAGGGAAAAATATTCAATTTCATCATTTTTCCCCACTTTTAGGCTTTCGTAGTTTAAAAGTAACAATTTCTGTTGGTTCGTAATGAAAAAGTTCCCTGTATTTTCATCATGCAGAGTTAAAGGTGGAAACAGATGGAGAAGCGGAACAGACAATTAAATTTGTAGTCGAGAGAAAGTAGAAATTCGACAAACAGGTCGGGGTGGAGCAAGGGTTGGAAATACAAGGGACGTGTTGACGAGGGAGAAAGGCATATAGTCCAGAAGTTCTGGAAACAGGTGTCGACCGAATTAGAGGTGGGGGGGGGATGTAGATGTAGAAAGACAGACAGTGAAAACAATTAGATAGATACAAGACGTAAATAAGATACATTTTAGTAATTTCCAACAACTGAGTAACTACGTTGCTGTTTATTTTTCTTGTTTTTATCTCATTACATTGTGTTCTTTCGTCATGAATGCCAGTTGATAGGCGAGCACCCTTCTCTTCAACTGGATCGCCATGGTTTCGCTCGTAAACAGTTCTGAATTTAACAAAAGATCACCTGTCGATTGTTGGGCGTGGATAATTCTACCTAGACGACTTGTCGATAATTACAAGGAGGACAGACTCAACGAGACAAAGAGCAGTATAAAAAAAAACTTGAACCAGTTAAGTTAGTAATTCAACACGAATTATTAGAAATAATAGATATTTTTTATTTGTTCAGTTAAACATATTTCAATTAATTTTAATAGTTTTTACTTTTGTTCTCTGTTGCTTTGCTGACAGCAAGATGATACAATTTCATATCTAAATTGTTTGTTCATTTAAAAGACTATATTTATTAGAAAATATATTCAGTTTAGATACAGTACTGAGTAGTCATAAAAAATTGCTTCAAACGGTGTCACATTTCGGCTTAAACACTTTTCCTGTTACTCAGAGCTTGTTGCCAGACAGAAAGGAAAATTATCCCTAGTGATATAAATGTCCATTTCAATCTAATTCAAACGGTGTGTGTACGTTTGCGTGTGCACACAATACTTCCTTTTCTTCTTTTTTGCAATTCGTTTCACCCCAAGCAAAACAACAGTTCCACTAACACGCTGTGTGTGTGTGTATGTGTAGGTGTAGGATGGTTACTGAATGTGAAAGAATACAAGAAAAATATTATTAAAGGCGAGAAGAATTTTAAAAAATATATATAAAAGAGAAGATAACGATTGACATTGCATTTAAATTTTTAAAGATCAAAGTTGAATGGAAAGCCAAGAAGCCAGAAGAGAGTTCCACAAGCGGGAAGTTTTTTTTTTTGTTTTTTTTAATCATTTCACCCCAAGCAAAGCAGGACCAAACACTGAAAAATAAAATAAAATAAAATAAAAGGTAAAGGGAATGTTGAAGAAAAGATAAGAGATGGATGGGAATCAAGTAGATAAAAGATGACAATTGACGCTGCATTTAAAATTTTTGGAGATTGTAGCTATCAGGGAAGCAAGCAAATGGTAGGGAGTTCCACAAACAGGAAGTGCGAGAAAAGAAACTATTAAAGTAGACGAGAAGGTTACATTTAACTATTTTGACAGTAAAATGGTGGGAGCTATATGCCAATCTAGTAGCACAAATAAATACATGTGGTCGGGAAACCAGAGAAAAAAAGATTGTTAGAGCAGTTGCCATGAAAATACTTGCTGAAAAGACAGAGGGAGGCCACATTACGTCGGTGAGATAGTTACTAAAGGGGAACTGCTAAGTCAGGATCGATTATATTGCAGATCCTCGTTTTGGATTTTGTAAAGAACCTTAAGCTGAATAGCAGGAACACCCAACAAGATATGGCAACAGTATTCAATGCATGGTCGAATGGTAGATGTATAAATGTACAAAATGGATTCTGACGGAAAAACTTCTTTGCCCGATTCAGTGACCCAACCTTCCTAGCAGTAGATGCAGTTATAGATTCGATGTAGTCATTCCATTTGAGACTGAAGTGCAAAAAAAAAAAAAAAACAGAAAACAAAAAAAAACAAAAAGAATTCACAATAAGATAGAACTTACGGATACATCTAACCATTTCAACTGTAAAAGAATGGGATATTGTCGACAGTGTAGCCAGTATTTAAATTCATAGAATCTAAATACCACAGAGGAGAGTTCATCAGAAAATTACCATGAAAGTGTTTATAGAAAAGACACAGAGACGATGTATTACAGCAGTAGGAAAGTGACTGAAGTCTTGATGCCAGATCAGCATCAATAACATTGCAGATTCTACTTTGGATTTTATCAAAGATCTTTAAATATATAGTAGAAGTACCAAATTATATGTAGTAGCAATGTTTTAAGCATACATACATACATACATGGCTTAAATAGCTGGACAGACTGGGTTCTATAGCCTTGGTTGGCAACCAATCTACCGCAGAAAGTAATGGCAACCCACTGCGGGAAAATCTTCTGCTCGGTCAGTCATGTCTCGAAAGAGACAGGATCGCCCAAGTGTGTATCACGTACGGCACTCATCTGACTGAAATATATATATATATATATATATATATATATATGTGTGTGTGTGTGTGTGTGTGTGTGTGTGTGTGTGTGTTTAGGCAGCAAATTTTCTTTTAGACATGTGAGATTAGATTAAAAACATTGTGTCTGCTTATTTTTAATAAAATCCGTTCATACTCACGGATAATCTTTCGCGTATTCTAATTGAAAGATGTACGAAATGAGCTGTAACTTTGATAGCTGATTTTATTATTCATTTCTTGATGTTCCCAAGTACTTTCAATGTCCTGAAATCATCTTCAGCCGTCAATTAATAGAATCAGCTATGAATACTGTAATAATGTTCCAAAATATTTATCAAAAGAACAGTTTTTTTCATGCTTCAACACGTGCATGACCATGACATTACAACATAAAAAAAAATTCCATTTTGGATAATTTTCACGTTCTAATGAACGCTAAGCAATTTGTCAACCGTTATAATTGAAGCAAGAAGAAAATTTACAGTAATTTTTTAGCAACACAGTTTTGCGGTTATTTTTGTTATCAAAACTTACGCCCCTGAAGGTGATCGCGGAAGAAGATTGAAAGTACCTATGAACATCGAGAAATGAATAATAAAATCATCTATCAAAGTTACAGTTCATTTTTTATATCTTTCAATTATAATAGGCAAAGGATTATCTATAAGTATGAACTGATTTTATTAAAAATAAGCAGACACAATGATTGCAATTTATTTAATCTGACATATATATATATATATATAAATATATATATATATATATATATATAGTGTATTGAGGCAGCAAATAATTTTCTAAACATACACTGTTAAATATAAGAGACAATGAATGTCTATTATGTTTAATCATGAGACGTTCTAAACGTCGTATTTTGGCTTTAATTTCAGTTGAAAAAAAAGACAAAAATTCTCCAACATTTGGATAATTTTTTATTAATTTGGTTCTAAGCTTTCGGCTCACATGAGCCATCTTCAGAGAGGTTATTAAGACGGTAATACAATAACATCCACCATCAGCGACGATTTTATTTTGTGTTGACATAAAACTCCGCTAGGCAACGGCAATAGTTACCAAAAATAACAAACGCAGTTCGCAAATTTGCAATGCGGGTCTGACGATTTTGTACGCTTAGGGTTATCGTAGTGTATCCACTTTTCAGCGCCGGTCATCATACGATGCAAAAAATAAATAAATAAATAAATTTCTTTTCTGCCGTTGAAGCTGCTGTTCACACGTAACAAGATGCCGTTCGATGTTTCTCAGCTTCAACTCGTACGGCACCCAATGTCCTTGCTTTTGCACATTTTGAAACTGTTGTAGGATCATTTCCTAATGATTCTTCAAGTTCAGCCTGCGCCTGACATGATTCTTCATGAAGTAATGCATTCAATTATTTGTGTTCAAACATTTCCGATGCGCCAGAGCATTTTTTATCTTCAACAACAAAATCATTCAATTTGAAGCGTCTAAACCATTACCATCAAAGATGAAAGAAAAACTTGAAGCAACTGAAATGTGGTTCTACAGAAGGATGCTGCGAATATCATGGATCGAGCATATGAGCAATGATGAGGTCTTGGAAATGATGGAAACAAAAAGGAAATTAATACTGAGCATCAAGAAGAGACAGCTGAAGTTCCTGGGACACGCAATGGGGAAGGAGGGCTTGGAGAATCTGATATTAACAGGCCAGGTAGAGGGGAAAAGAGACAGGGGAAAGCAACGGATAACATATTTGAATGACCCAATCAGGTGTATGACGGAACGAGGATTGCATGGTGTCACAGGAAAAGGCATGCTCAGAACCACCAGGGATAGGGAAACGTGGAAGGCCATGATCGCCTACGTCCTGAAGGGACAAGGCACATAGAAGAAGAAACCAATCTCTGCATGTTGTTTCTGACAAAGCATGGTCGCCGTAAGTTTCAACAAAATGATGTGCGCTTCAGCTGCAGATTCCCCGCAAATACCCTTTATTTGGAACGGAATCCGACATTAACGCTATAAAAAAACAAAGTTGTTTACACTTCAGCGAAATGACATTTGTAGCTTGCTTATAGTACTTCCGTAGAGATGTGTTACTATCTGAAATTACAAGCATGCAGTTCTTGGAACGCCATCTGTTGGAAAACACCGAGAACTTATTCAAGGTCCTAATACATGAAATAAAAAAATAAAAAAAAACAATCTCTACTCTTATAAGCTTTTATAAGAGTCTCTCTAATAGGCACCTCCAATTAATCACAAAAAAAAAGTATGAAAAACAGCATAGTATGAATAAAAAAGTTCATAAACTTAATAAAACAAACCTTTTTCCATCAAAATATTTATATTATTATTAAGAGGAAAGATCAAAGCAATTTTTAATTGCTTTTTAAATTTTTTTTAATCCCTGCTAACATTTTCGAAATTTTGATAGAAAATGTTTTTATTTGAGCGGATAAAAAAAAGTTTATGACTGTTTTACAATGGGTAACGTAATGATGACACAACCCACTTTTTTTCCCGGTGACAAACACATTAATTTGAAAATTCTTGTAAAAATCAAATAATAGTCAGATTTGAATGAAACTTTCAGTATTCATTCACAAATGAATGAAATTATTTTTGAAATTATTATATTTTTAAATATCTTGGTGAAAATATTTTTTTTAACTGTTACCCCACCTCTACGTAAATGCATGAAATTTTAATAAATTTTAATTAGCTGTAAACAAATTTTTATTAGTTAAATGCAGGACTCATTGGGGCCTATAAATCATCTATGTTTTTTTTTATTTTAAAGTGGACAACCTGACCGAAAATCTGCTCCGAAGAGTAAGATAAAAATGCAATAAAAATCTGATACAATTTAATTTGATAAACTTTTAATTGCTGGTATAAATAATAATTATTAAGAACATTATAGTCTGAAGAAAAAAAAATTTTTTCATTTACTAATAAAAGTTTGAAATAATTGTTTTTATTTTTATTTTTTTATTATAATAATTCATAAAAGTGTTACAAATATTTTAAAAACCTTTTATAAAAACGTTGAATTTCTTTTTTACTTAAGAATTGATTATTATATTGCCTATCGAAAATTGAAAAGTTTAATAAAAATCATTCACCAATTTTATTTTTAAAATAATTAAAAAAAATAAATTTTGGTAATTTTTATTAAGTACGGTGTTCCATAGAGGTCATAACAAGTTTCCTTAGAAGTCGTATTGTTTTTAGAAGTTAACAAGTGTTTGGATGAATTCCCCTTACATCGAAAACGACACAAACTACACTTTGACACTAATTTCATTCTTTTTTTTTTATTAAATTAAAATTATTCTAAAAGAAATTTAAACTTTTTAATTTTTCAGAAAGCATATTAATAAATAATTTAAGAAAAATATGTAATATTTAAACATAAAAATATTTAATATTTCAGAAAAATATTAATAAATAACATAACTTAGTTCGGTTATTTTAATTTAATTCCTTTCTTATTAAATTATTTTAAAAGAAAGCATATTTTTATTTATTCAGAAAGCATATTTTTATTTATTCAGAAAGCATATTTTTATTTATTCAGAAAGCATAGTCTGGCTATAAATCTAAGCTAAAATTCTATAAAATATAAATACTTGCTGAAAATATTAAGTTAAATTTTTAATTTTACTATTTAGTTAAAAAACAACAAAAAAAAATTTTAATTTCCAAATGTTACGTTTTAAGCTCCATGAATTTTTTGTCACTTTCGGTTGCCATCCAAATGTCATTCACACCTACTGCTTGTGAATAAATCATTTATCAGCTAAGATAACGCAGATAAGAGGGCTACCGTAGTTAAAGAGAGATTTATATCGTAAATTTCCAGGCAGTAAGCACTTACTACTTGTTTGAAATCAGATAAAGGTAAGTTTCAATTATAAAAATCGACTTAAATAACGTGTCAAGGAGGTATAGATTTTTTTTTTTTGCAAAATTTTGATAACAGAAATTTGGCTACTGTTTACATGTGTCGATCAATCAATAATGGCAGTAAATTTTTTTAAAAAAAATTTTCAGCAGTTAAATTTTTGATTCCGATCAATATAATTTCGGTTTGAACTAAACCAGGGTATTTTGCTTACTGTAATTAGTAAATTTAATCTCTTGGCTTTCAATTAAAGCTAAAATTAAAGCTGCAAGAAAACATTTTTATTTTTAAAAATTAAATTTAAATTGAGGTATCGAAAATGAGCAGTGATTTATTGGAGGTACCTACTCTCTAATAATAATAGCGTCTCCTTCTTTGATATTCTCGTCACCGCGAATAGTCAGAATTTTGCTACTTCACTGTATATAAGAAAAATTGTTTTCTTAATCACAAAAGTGAATATCCTCTCGGACATAAATTAGTTGTTATAACAAAAGAAATATGATTAACAGAGCAAAATAATTTTTATTTCACACATATTAGTTTATAACTAAATGAACAACATAAAACGAACTAATGAAGTTAGCCTTAAAGAATTTTAGAAAAATAACACAAGCAACCATCCTGATATAAACAAAGAATAAAAACATCCACTTTTTCGACAGTAACCAGATGTATTCTCATCGTAAGAATAATGAAAAAGTTATTTAAAATATAATTCACCAATACATATCACCTCATGATCCTAATAAATACCTTAAATGTCTCATTTATTCGTAAAAGTTCAAAACAGTTAACCTTATTATTACGATCGGGACATCCAAAATACTTCCATATAAAAATCAATATTGTTTATGAATTCTTGTATCATTTGGGAGATTACATCTCCAATTTTAATAAAAAAAAAAAACTATTCAAGTGGTGACACAAGTACCACACTCTTCTTGTCGGTTAACGTGTCACTTATCGAAACTGCAATTCGTGAACGTATCACAATCAAAATACAAGTGGCCATTTATGGTAAATATCAGTAGATACTGGACATTGATCACTGTAAAGAAAGACAAAGTATTCAAAACTATAATCATGTAAAAGAAGCAACCCAATATTAAACAATATATTCCACTAGAGGAGATAGGTGATTTTCTAAGCGCCACTTAGATATGGCACAAGGCCGAAAGCATGGGACATCCAGTGAGGATCAAACTCACTACTAATTTGTAATTAGTTCTAGCGAGACAAGCTTGCTAACCATTACACCACGTTGAGGTGCCCTTCCACCAGAGGAGATAGTATTTTAAAATGTGTTTTAAAAAATTTAATGTTTTCGACCTCTGGTGCAGTCGAGTTTTACGACCCCTACCGGATTAATTTTAAACAATACTACACATGGCGATAAAATTCAAAATGTAGCATTCTTAAAATGCCAGAATTAAGCTAATAGAATATTTCCATTGCACTAACACTAACATTGAATTAATAATATTAACGTTACTGGTAATCACTAGATATGATCAAAAATACTAGAATAAATTCAGTCAGTTAAGTGCCATACGTGATACACGCTTGGGCGATCATGTCTCGAAAGAGACATGACTGACCGGGCAGATGATTATCTCGCAGTAGGTTGCCATTGCTTTCTACGGTAGAGTGGATGCCACCCAAGGCTATAGAACCCAATCTGCCCTGTTATTTAACCCATAACTGGAGGGAAGAGACGGATTAATACCTTTACTAACGGTATTTGCGCGTAAGTGTAATGCAATGAATTCAACTGGAATTCGAACTTGGCTCTCCGAATCCTCGTTCCGAGTCGATATCCACTGCACCACATCGCACATCCATTATGAACTTTAAACAGTTTCTCTGCAAGTTGGATCTGAATGTCTGACAACTTACGCAACTGGAAAAATATGATAAAAATTACTAGGCAAACAAACCCCTTTTTTTTTAATACTAAGGTTTGCCCAATACAAGGCACAAGAGCCAATCTTGGTGAAGTGTTGCTGAATGAGCTGCGTGATGTGAACACAAGAGGATGGAGGAGTAAGTGAAGATTATGAGGATGGATAGCGATTGACTTAATTTGAAAATTGGAGTCTTCAGAAAAGAATGCAAGTACTAAAGTTTGTTCCACAAAGTTGCCGTTCTTGAAGAAAAGCTGAGTTGAAATTCATCCATACAAATATAAAGGGATCCGACTCCGTGATGTAGCATCGCGCGATTGATTTTAATAAAACTTGTTTGAATATAAAAGACAGTTTCCTTGGCTTTTCAATGCACATAACATAACTCGTTTTGTTTAATATAAGTGAGGTAGATAAATATAAAATTGCATCCCGCAGAGAAATAAGAGGTTTCCGGCTTTCTGTTTTCCAATCTTTTCACTCTTTTCTTTTTCAATTGGAGTAGATAGACTAAACTATCGCCCGGTTCCCATTCCACCCACGTCTATTGAACAGGTGGGGAGGCTCATCCCTTGTTTCCTGTCTAAGATGTGGTTTCCGGCTTTCTCTTTTCCAATCTTTTCACTCTTACGTAGCCCCCTGCGCATCAGTGGTGTTGCCGCCTTGCTCGGGGTGATATGATTAAAAAAAAAAAAAAGTACATATTGATACATTTTGGATCAGTAAAATAGTTCTGAAGAACATTGTCAGTTTTGTATTTCTTTCAACATTTACCAGAACGTCTTAATGAGAAATTTAATAGCAGTTATTGTTTTCACAAAAATTACGTTTTGTGACAATATCAGCTGGTTTTCTGCAAGTTTTGTATGCATTAATGAATAACTAAGAAACATCGAAACTTCAAAAGACAACATCAAATCGTATATCTCTTGCATTTTTACCACAGCCCATCTACATGACTAAGGACTGCATGTACGCCATTGCATGTAGCTGCGGAAAAAAATATATTGGCCACCCTGCTTAAGGTAAGGCTGCAAGAACATCGCAAGGCCATAACACGAGGGAAGAAAGAAAAAAAAATCAGGCATAGCTAACCACATACGGAGGGAGAAAGGGGATAACCGCTCCTATGGGATGTTGAAATAATAGATAAAGACCAGTATAGGAAATTACGTAAACTTAAAGAATCAGCGCATATGCTAGGCCCCCAAAACCTCCTAAGCTGGCCAAGCGTAGAAATGAATACAATATGGGAACCAGTAATACGGAGTGCTAAAGAAAATCATCAACGTCGAAGATAGCAATCTGAGCTAGGGTAAAACAAAATGGTGGTGACAATCATTAGCGTCAAAGATTGCAATACAAGCTCTGGTAAAAAATGATTACTGAGACATTAGGTTTATAAGCCTCATAAATTTATACACTGATCTATATCCTCACAGACACATGACCCAATGAATATAGACGTTGGTTAGTTTCAGTGACTTGATCCAATGAGCTGTGAGTTCAGTGCCAGGCTACAGCAGTGGTGAAAAAATAACTTGGAGAGTTGAGAAAGAGAGAAGTGGCATGAAATGAGATTGTAGAAATTAGTAGAGAACCTTAAGATGAATAGCCGGAGTACCCAATAATATATGGCAACAGTATCATGGCAACTGCTCTCACGAGCTTTTTTCCCCCAGGTTCCTCGACCATATGTATTTATTCGTGCTATTAGATTGGCATATAGGTCCCACCCATTTACCGTCGAAATAGTTAAATGTAACCGCCTCTTCTACTCTAACAGTTTATTTTCCCGTGCTTCCCTTTTGTGGAACTCCCTTCCGTTTGCTTGGCTCCCTGATAGCTACAATCTGCAAAGATTTAAATACAATGTCAATTGCTCTCTTCTATCTACTTGATTCTAATCCATTTTTATCCTTTCATTGTCATCCTCTGTATTTGTTTTTTTTTTTTTTTCCTGTCACTGTACTCACCTTGCGCACCAGTAGCGGTACTGCTTAGCTTAGGGTGAACTGTTAAATACCTGAACACATTTGAAGATTTTTTTTAAAGAACTAATTAGTTAAACCTTAAAATAATTCAATCCTTAACTACGGAATGCTTTTCCCTCTTCTCACCAAAACTCTAAACTGCCCCACCTTCAGAGTCAGTTAAGTGTCATACGTGATACATGCTTGGGCGATCATGTCTCGATAGAGACATGACTGACTGGGCAGAAGATTACCCCGCAGTAGGTTGCCATTACTTTCTGCGGTAGACTGGTTGCCGACCAAGGCTATAGAACCCAATCTGTCCTGTTATTTAACCCATAACTGGAAGGAATAGACGTATTAATACCTTTACGTATAGACGGATTAATACCTTACGTGCAAATACCCCAAGGGTATTTGCACGTAAGTGAATGCAATGAATTCGGCTGGAATTCGAACTCGGCTTCCCGATTTCTCATTCCGAGCCGATATCCAATGCACCACAACGCACCTTCTGAGTAACTGTCTAAAATTGAACCTTTAAAAGTGAACCATGTCTTTATTTTACCTTTGTTAATAATTGCTCGACAACCTTTCGTTTGACATCTTTATGCAATGCCACCCACACTTTTAGCCATTTCACCCTCAGTTAAGTCAATAAAACCACTAAGACCCAAGAGGATTATCCAGTATTAGTGAATGTTAAACTACACGAGCCTACAAAGAGCGAGACTATCAGCATTGTTATTATACTTGAAAAGATTTCTAAAATTCTTCTCTCTGTGTAAACTGGCGTAGAATGTTATCCACGAGATAGACATTTAAATTTAAAGTGTGAAATCGGACTAACAAACGCACACTGCTACTAGTGTGCAGGGGGAGTTACAGTAAGAGAAAAGTCTACGAAGAGGGGTTATTAAAGAAAATAAAAGATGAATGGAATTCAAGAAGATAGAAGATGGCAATTGACGGTGCTTTTAAATTTTTAGAGATTGTAGCTATCAGGAAAGCAAGTAAACGGAAGAGATTTCCACAGGTGGGAATGATAAGAAAATAAACTATTCGAGTAGAAGTGGCGGTTACATTTAATTATTTCAACGGTAAAAAAGGTAGGACCTAGTTGCCAATCTAGCTTGAAGTTTGAAGTCACGTGGATACTAAGGGGAAAAAAAGCTCGTCAGAGCAGTTGCCATGAAAATATTTGTAGAAAAGACAGAGGGAAGCCACGCCACATCGATGAGAAAATCACAACTTATGTACAATGGCGGATCAATCAATCCTTAGCCTGATACTTATTACTTGAATTTTTATTTAAAATTCATTTGTGTAACGTTTGACCTATGCGATTAGTGTCACAATTATGTCCGTTGAAAATGAAGGGCAACAGACTGAAAAACGAATACTGCTCTCACCATTTGCTTCGGACATTTTAATATGCCTAGATTGGACGGCTTGTCATTTGAATAATATTTTGGATATTATAATAAACCAATACTATTGAATAGATTGGAAGATATAAACCAACTCAAATGTCTGTTCGTTTATTTTTATTTCATTTGTTGATATTGAAACAACACAGGAAAATAGCTTTGCTTATAAATCACGTATGATCTATTTTGATTGTCAAACACGACTTGATAACATTATCCAAATTGGACAGAGATTACGGGATCACCTATGTCTGTTTGTTCACGTATTTTTAAAAGTTCTAAATTAATATCAATGGCCATTAGTGTAAAATTGCAGACCTGAGCCAAGAGATAGGTAATTGATGATTTCTATTTTTTTAATTTTTTTTTTTTTTGGTGGGGGATGAATCTACGAATTATTTTTCGATTAAGCGAAATATAATTGCACCATACTATTTGTATTATTAACATGTTGATTATTGTCCTCGTCTTTGTTATGACAACGTCTCGGCTGTTGTGCCCTTTGGCCTTTATTTGCTTCTCGATCCGGTTAACCTTCAGGGTAAACTTAAAGATTACCGGTTGATACAACGGCTGAAACGTTGTGATAATAAAAACGAATATGTGGACAATAGTCCGCATATAAATAATCTAAATAACGATAACTCCTCATCCCAGAAATACAAACAGAAATTAAGTAAATAGTCAGAAATATCAGGAAAATCCAATTTCTGACAGTTATCTCCCCTGTATTGTATCGATACATAAACTGATTTTCATTCAATCGTTAGTGACATTGGCAGAGTCTGAATACTTTATTTTTATGTCAGCTCAGGATTATTATTTTTTTTTGTTTTGGTTTTTACAAAAGGAGTGACAATTTTATTGTGATTTGTTCAGGTTTATCTTATTTACCGAGTTCATGGAATATCTGAAGCTATAGGGAGGTGGTTCATGTTTATTAAATTGGACTTGTGTCATACATAACCGAACTCCCTACAACTTAGGATTATTCCCTTTTTAGAAGTAGGGAGATGGTTAATGTTTATTAAATCGGACTTGTGTCATACATAACCAAACTCCCTACAACTTAGGATTTTATTCGTAATCATTAGAAGGTTGACAGCAGGTTGGAGACTGGAATGTGTGGATTTGTGAAGAATAAAAGTATAACTTTTGCATGTTTGAATAGAATATTTAATGAAAAGAACAACATGAACTGATAGAAGTTAAAAGTTCATGAGAAACAGTTAAGAAGTTAAGTGTATCAAGTGTTCGTAGTAGTAACTTGTTGGAAGGAGTTTATGTGTACGTAGGCAGGAACGTATGCGTATGTGTGAGCATTACCTTTGAGTAGGAGCGTATTTGAAGTTATCGCTCACGGTGAAAAAGCAGAAGGTGAGTGGTGAACGATGAAGGAGAAGGTGAAAGGTGAGAGAGAAAGAGAGAGGTAATAATAGCGATCGCTTGATGTGAGTCAAGGGTACGTGTTAATTACGCTCCTCATCTTAACACTTTGGCAAGACGGTCGAGCTTGCTCAGCTTTTATTTCGTTTGGGAATTCACTCCCGGATGTGATTCTGGCCTTTCCATTGGACGACAAACATTTCGCATCGAGGTGTGAAAGTTCACAAGTTTTGTCTATGTTAAGCAAAGTTTGTAAATTCGAGAAAATTCGTTTCTTTCGAACAATGAGTCAGATTTGAATTTTTAAATCTAGAATTTGGTTTGTTCACTACATATCCAATTCTCCAATGTTTATCTGTTTTTATTTCTGGTGCAGTTAAAAAGTGCAAACTGCAGTTTCGTCGTTTGTGTTGTCCATTAACACAACCGTCTGATTTGTTTGAAGTGAATTACAGTCAACACAAAATCTCAGCTCAATGTTTACTGTTTTTCCTATATACATTTCAAGTTCATCTTGAGAAATCTTTGTACCATATTCAGAGATCTTCAAACGATTACTTATTTTAGTGAATTTTATTTACAATTTTATTTATTTACAATTATTGGCTCGTAACGCAAACAATAGTCAGTGCATTATTAAAAAAAATAGCAGTAAATAATCAATAATTTTATAGCCATTTGTCACTTATATAAACGTATAATGTCTTCGCTGACAGTAACGAAGTAATCGTTTTAAGTAACGCGATTAATCGAAAGAAATATTGCGTAATTTGTTGCCTTTTTTAATAACTTTGATCATTAACTTCACCTTCTCCACAAACACTACATATTCGACTTGTTGCTTGTGATACTTTTGTTCCATGTTTAAATTTTTGCCAGTAGCCAAGCTCTCACAATCAACGTATGGGACTATGTTGATTCCACTTCTTGTTACTCTTTTCCGAATGTTATCTTGTAGCAAAGAAAGTGTAAAAGTTTCATATTGCCTACAAGTTGCTGTAATTGGAAGAATTGCAGCTTTTTATAAGTTGATTAAAGAAAAAAAGTAGAGAGAAGACCGAAAAGTGGACGAATAGCCCGATACGATGAAAGCGTAACTTACGTACGCAAGAAGAAACGCTATAAAAAGAAGAATATAAAGATAATGTTGATGAGAAAAGTAAGTATATAAATAAGTAAATCGAATAGAGTAGATGGGTTCTCCTATCATCCGGCTCACACCTCCTCCCCGGTATTTTGAACGGGAGTAGAGGTTTATCCCTTGTTTACTGTTTAGGATCGGGTTTCTGGTTTCTAAAGTCTATTTCAACACTATAATTCTAACTTCTCCGACTGAACTCTGAAATGTTATTCACTAATTCTTCTTGACCTATTCAAGTCTAGAGTTGGCCGTTATCTTTCCTTCATAGCCCCCAAGAACTTCACTTCTTGCTTTTTCTTACGCTCATACGACACCTGACAATTACTTCTACCTTGAATGTCTCTTGAGCCTTGTATTAGGTGAACATTAGTATTAAAAAAAAAATAGAATAACAAATGACAAAAATGGCCTCTATTATCCGCAGTTTTATTCAACCCGTCAACTCTAGAACTAAACAATTCCATTTAATTTACGTAATGAATTCAAAGTGCCAAATCTAATGATACTAGCAAATCCGGATATACTAAATAAAATCTACAAAGTGCTTACTTCTCGCTTTAATAAGTTAAAAATTCTATGCCAATATCTACGGTTAGAACCAATCTTCTATCCTCATAATTGTTATTACAGTATATTGTGCTACCTATTCTATTTTATTATTAGTTATTGTTCATTTCTTATTGTGTCTATAAGTTACATTTTACCAATGGTAATGGTGGGATTGACCGTTTCAATATCTGAAGCATTTGGCATTCATTGACCTAACATTTACCGCTACGGTCGGTTAAATTTTTTTTTTTTAATTCTTAAAACAGCTTTTCAGAAAATTAGACTTCTCAAGTTCAACGTTTTTACTTTTTAGTATCAATGGGCAGAGTTTTCTTTTCAAACCATCTGTTTAAGCGTATGCGGAAATACAATAGGTATCTAATCTAAATCTAAACTTATTTATAAATGGAACTTTGTCTGTGTGTGTGTGTGTGTGTGTGTGTGTGTGTGTGTGTGTGTGTGTGTGTGTGTGTGTGTGTGTGTGTGTGTGTGTGTGTGTGTCCCCATTACCTATAGACTCCGAAATGGCTGAACCGATTTTCTTGAAAATTTACACAGTTGTACTATAAGCGTCTGCGAGTGTTCTTAGCTATGTTTTGTGTCGAGATACCCTCGATAAATATCGAAAATCAATAATCGAAAAAAATCGGGTTATAGAAGGAGTGGTCAGATTTTAATCAAATTTGATACACTCATAGACAAAGACATAAGAAACGATATTCAGAAGTTTCAAGGTTGGAGTTCTTACAATAGTGCAGAAAATCGTTAATATATATATAAACGGCAACATGTGTGTGTGTGTGTGTGTGTGTGTGTGTGTGTGTGTATGTGTGTGTGTGTGTGTGCCTGTTTATCTGCCTGTATGTCCTTTATACAAATCCACAATTTTTATCCGATTCTCACTAAACTTCACACAAATATTCTTTAGGCTGAGTCTGAGCTCCAGGACCATGGATTAGTTTTAAAGCGTTCATTACACCCGAGCAACGCCGGGCTATACTGCTAGTGTATAAATAAAAATCAAGCATAGAAGACATTTTGTTCAGTACTATCTGCGGTTTCAGATATCTGGGAACATGTCCAACGCTGAAAATGTTATTTTCTTGAACTTAATTTGAACAGGAAAATAAATCCAAGATTTCTTTCTATTTTCAGCAACAGTTAATTTTCACAAGCAAATAATTAGTCCGATTGCAATGATTCTCAGGAAATAAAAGAAATTTGTTCACATTGCTTCTCTGAACCAAATCCTATTGAAGAAATATAATGTTCTATCGTAAAACCTGCATTAGCAAGATCGTTTTTCGCAAAAATCAATACTTTTTTTATCTGGATTTCTATCCTAACTTGTTACTTCACATTGTTAACTCATACTGTAATCAGCTTGGCTTACAGACCCCTTTGTGTCACAAAGGATAGTTAGAAAACTTGCCGACTAGGTTAAATACTTCTTTAACGAGTTCGATTGGCACCGAGTTCCATAGATTTGTGCCCGAAACAGCTCAACAAATCTTTGTTTTTCTTCTTCGGATCCGAGAATAACCTGGGCTGTATATCCCCTCAAATGAATCTTCTGAATCACTACATCCCATTTCGTTGTGATGCTTGATTTCTTGTGGTCAAAAAAAAAAAAAAGATCGTCAAACTTGTATTGTGAGCAATTGTTTACCAGCTGATCTCACACGTCATTGATATTTTAGCGTATCCTGTCCTCACTGAATAATCCGTACCCATGGCCTTGTGTAATGTTATGCTAGTTTTAACGAATATTAATGTATATTTTACAGTAATAGGAATGGTAATACTAGAAAGCGAAGAAAAATGAGGCCTTCAATACAGGAAGGTACTTTCCGCCATGTATGTGAAAATCAGTTAAGTGTAAATGTTTATAAGTTAAAGCAGATGCTTTTAGCTTTCTTTACATAAAAAATGAGTGGTTTATCTCAAATAGATAAAAAGTTATGGCATTTCGAAGGTTGACAAACTTTAAAGACGATTTTCTATTTATTTTTTGTTTTTGTTTTTGTTAATTTTGCGACGAAAAGTACCTTTTAATTTCAAACGCTTCAAATACTCAAAAAACTTCCTTGTTGGGAGAAGCGAATATAAATTGACTAGTTTATTTAATGGAGATAAAAGTAACATTGAAATGTATAAAATATTACGATGTCTCAAAAGTATTTTTATTATCAGACCTTTACGATGTATCCTATTTCAGGTATAAATCTGACAATTATAGTTTTAATTTATCATTAATAATATATATATATATAGATGCTATACTATATATATATATATATACTATATATATATATATATATGCTATACTATATATATATATATGCTATACTATATATATATATATGCTATACTATATATATATATATGCTATACTATATATGTATATATATATATATATATATATATGCTATACTATATATGCTATACATATACATACTATATATATATATACTATACTATATATATATACTATATGCTATACATATGCTATACTATATATATATGCTATACTATATATATATATATATATATATATGCTTTATATATATATATATATATATATATATATATATATATATGCTATACTATATATATATATATGCTATACTATATATATATATATATATACTATATATATATATATGCTATACTATATATATATATATACTATACTATATATATATATATATATACTATATATATATATATATATATATATATATATATATATATATATATATGCTATACTATATATATATATATATATATATATATATATATATATCTTATATATATATATATGCTATACTATATATATATATGCTATACTATATATATATATATGCTATACTATATATATATATATATGCTATACTATATATATATATATATGCTATACTATATATATATATGCTATACTATATATATATATATCATATACTATATATATATATATATATAATGTATACTATATATATATATATATATGCTATACTATATATATATATATATATACTATATATATATATATGCTATACTATATATATATATATATGCTATACTATATATATATATATGCTATACTATATATATATATATATATATATATATATATATATATATATACTATATATATATATATATATAATATATATATATGCTATACTATATATATATATATATATACTATATATATATATGCTATACTATATATATATATATATATATATATATATATATGCTATACTATATATATATATATATGCTATACTATATATATATATATATGCTGCTTTATATATATATATATATGCTATACTATATATATATATATATATATATACTATATATATATATATATATATATACTATATATATATATATATATGCTATACTATATATATATATATATATATGCTATACTATATATATATATATATATATACTATATATATATATATATATATATATATGCTATACTATATATATATATATATATATATGCTATACTATATATATATATATATATATGCTATACTATATATATATATATATGCTATACAACTGTACATGTTGTTTTAGATTTTATAACTCGTGAATACCAAGTATGCATTTTAAAACATTATTTTAAATTGAATAAGGAAGCCACTAAAGCTGCACGCTATAAATTGTAAAGTGCATGGAAATAAAAAGTATCTGATTGTATTGCATAGAATTAGTTTAAGCGTTTTGAACGCGGTGACTTGTCCCTTGAAATAAAAACCCAGAAGTGAATGACCATCAATTGTGATTACGATGTTTTAATATCTAAGTAGAGAATCCGACCATCACCAATATTTGAAAGCTTAATCATCAAGAGATACCAAATGAATACCATTAAGTGATTTACTAAGTGTTAGGCCAGAGATAGGACAAAAAACAGTGCAGGTTCGTCAAAGACACCGGAATAAGGAACGCCATATTTATGATTAGGATGCTCTCTGAAAGACCAATACAATTGAAAAAAGACTTGTACATATGTTTTATCGATTATGCAAAGGCGTTCGACAAAATACGCCACAAAGAATTGATGGAGATGTTCAGCACCCTCGAAAGAAAAACTGAAAGCAACTGAAATGTGGTTCTACAAAAGGATGCTTCGGATATCGTGGACCGAGCATGTGAGCAATGATGAGGTTTTGGAAAGGATGGAAACAAAAAGGAAATTAATATTGGGCATCAGAAAGAGACAACTAAAGTTCCTGAGACATGCAATAAGGAAGGGGGACTTGGAGAACGAACCTGATACTAACTGGCCAGATAGAGGGGAAAAGAGACAGAGGAAAGCAGCGGATAACATATTTTAAGGGCCTGAGAAGGTGGATGACAGAACGGGGGTTGCATGGTGTTACAGGAGAAAGTATGCTCAGAGCCACCAGGAATAGGGAGACGTTGAAGGACATGATCACTTACGTTCTGAAAGGACAAGGCACAAAGAAGCTCAAACGTAGTACAAGGCCGCAAGTATGGTGTACCCATTGAGGATCACACTCACTATTCTGTTGTAAGTGATTTAGTGGAATAAGGTTGTTCGTCGAAGTGTCCATAATATAAGCTCAACTTCTCAACCATAAAATTACATATAAAAAAAAGTAACAATAATCAAGCTACTCGGTATCTTTACACCGAGGAAATTGAAATTAGTATCTGTCCAGGGCATCCCCCTAGGCAGTACTTCTCTTTAGTTGCTGGGCTCATTAACCGGTACCGGTACATCGCCCCAAAAGGGCAAGTGCCGAGGTGGGTTGAGCAATTTTTTTTTTTAAATCTCACATGAAAGCTCCGACTTTTTGTCACACTCTGTTGCAACGGAGACACGCTAATAAATTCCTACATACGACACGTACTTGATTTAAGAATAAGCTAAACAAATTTATATCTTAGGACCTCACCATCCGCAAGTGAACCTCAAAACATTAGAAGTTTTTGCGTGTGTTTCTTTTTTTTTTTTGTTCAGCCTTATATACCCTAGTGCTGCTTCTTATGTTCCGTCTTCTCTCATGATATAGGCGATCATGGCGCTCCACAACTTTTTGTTCTTGTAGCTCATTGTTATTTTTATTAAACCTTGTTCTATCAATTCATACAGCTCACTAAGTATGCTATATGTTCTTTTCCACTGTCTTTCTTGCTTTCAATCTGCCCTATATGTATCAAATTTTCCGGGGTGCAGAACTAATTTCAACTCAGAATTAATTTCAAGTGGAGATTAGTTCCGAGTTGAAATTAATTCCATAACCAAGATCGCTTTCTTCATTATGCGCCCTAGAAACCCACAATGTCTCTTCCTGATGTTAAAAATCAGTCAGTCAGTTAAGTACCATACGTGATACACGCTTGGGCGATCGTGTCTCGAAAGAGACATGACTGACTGGGCAGAAGATTATCCCGCAGTATATTACCATTGCTTTCTGCGGTAGACTAGTTGCAGCCAAGGCTACAGAACCCAACATGTCCCGTTATTTGACCCATAACTGGAGGGAAGAGACGGATTACTACCCTTCCCAAGGGTATTTGCGCGTAAGTGAATGCAAGGAATTCAGCTGGAATTCGAACTCGGCTCCACCGATTCCTCGTTCCGAGTCGATATCCACTGCACCACAACGCCCATCCGTATAAGTTTCCTTTATATTTTCATTTCCTCTAAAATCTCGTCGTTGCTCACATGTTCTGTTCATGGTATACTCAGCATTCATCTGTAGAACCACATTTCTGATGCTTCAAGTCTCTTCTTCATCTTTGAGAAGATTATCCAGCACTCACTGACATACAGGATAACAGATAGCACGTAACAGTTTAATACTCTTTTCTTTATTTCTAACGAAGTTTTTTTTAATATCTTCGTACACTACTTAGCCTTTTGGAATGCATCTTTGGCTATCGCCATGCGCCTTCGGATTTCAGTGTCACACTTTTCATCCTCTGTTAAAACATTTCCCAAATATTTAATTTCCGTACTTGTTTGGTTTTGGAATCTCTGATTTGCAATTCACATTTAGGGACCAATCTTTTAATAACAACCATGCATTTTGTCTTCTTGAAGTTGATGTTTAATCCTTTCTTCTCGCTTTTTTTTTTTTTCACTACTTTCTCTGGGAGCTTTTGTAGCTTACTTTATGCGTTATCCGCATATCATATATTCGGCATTGCAGAAAACTAAGATGATAAACACAAAAAAATAAATCAGTATTTACATTATTAGGACTATTGTCCTCATCTTCTTCAGGTGCTAGGAAGTTTGAGCCGAACCCTTTATTATGATCCCTGGGATATATCATTCTCATTCCTTGTGCGAATCCTCTTTTGGTAGTCTTGGGGTAAAAAATACTACAGAAAACCATTAACATCAAAAATTGCAATATGAATTCTGGTTTAAAATATAGTTACTGAACATTAGGTTTATAAGCCCCTGAAATTCAGTTCTCGTCCTTAAGAACACGTGGCCTAGTAGATATAAACGTTGGTTATTTCCAGTGACTTAACTCAAGAGTTGTGAGTTCAATACCAGGCTGGAGCAGTGGTGAACAAGTAACTTAGAGAGTCCGATTAGAGGGAGATAACTCATGAATCATGTTCACTTCGAAATTCCTACCACCTGAAGAAGGCCGGAATGTACAACAGCCGAAACGTCGTACAAATGACAACAAAGATGAGAACAGTAGTTTCGAATAATGTAAATAGTGTAAATACTACTTCATCTCAGAAATATAGAAAACAATTTTTTTTTCTAGGCTCGCTAATATAATTATTGCGATCATCAATCGATCACATGTTCCATAACCCATTAGGGTATGAGGGTCATCATAAATGTACTGAAACATAAGAAAAAAATTATACTTTCAATGGTAGAATTAGCAAAAAGGCTATTAAAATGTACAACAAAAACAAACCAAACACGGGTTATAAAAAAATAGAAAAAGGAAAGCTTTTTTCAATTTCTGTAAGGTCCCTGCATTCACAATTAATGTAAAAGATGATAAAACTAAGTAAATTACTTTAAATTTTGAAAGAGGGATTTGGGAAGCCTGTTGTTGAGTGATTCAGAAACACGTCAAAATGAAAAGAATTGGGCACTGAATACAAATGTTCATTAAAAGGATTTTTTCCCTGTAAGGGGGTCAAACTCTTTAATCACGTAACCTTTTAATGATAACTATCACCTACGGCCACCCGTACAAATACGGATAAACAGCATGCACGCAATTAAAATGTTTTAGTAATTTTAAAAATTCATTGGCTCGATTATCTGTATTAATCTTTTCAATTTTCGAATAGTAAATATAGTCTTGACGCATTAGTTTAACAATCTAGCGTTAACGATGAAGGAGGAAAATTTAAAAGAAACTTTATAAATTATTATAATAAAAAATAGTAAAAATAAAATTTGTTTAAAATGGACTAATTTAGTAAAAAAAAAAAAAAAAAAAAAGAAAGAAAGAAGAGAGAGAGAGAAATAGTTGATTAGCATTCTCCAATGACTCCTGAATTTAATTAATATAGGGTTTTGGGGAACTCTCGCGAACTTCTAGACATTTCCAGCAATTTATTGGTGATGGGAGTAACATATTAAAACAAAAATATTTTAAAATGATTTCAGTCAATTATGACTAAGCCCTGAAATTTGAAATTTTCATTAAAATCCGACTATTTTATTTTTGCAAGAATTTTCAAATTAATGTGTTTACACCGGCAAAAAAGTAACTTGCGTATTATTACGTTTGCCGTAATAAATCCTTGTAAAAATTGCGTCACTCATAGACGAAAAAAAAAACAACAAGATTTTCTACCAAAATTTTGAACGTGTTAGAAAGAATTTTAAAAAATCTATCTTCTAAAACAATTTGCCGATAAAACTTTGTTTTTATTTAGTTTAGGGCCTTTTTCTTCATACTATGTGTTTTTTTTTTTCAGCGATTTCGTGGAAGCACCTATAAATTTTACGAGAAACACAATTTTCTATTTTGTTGTTGATTAAAAAGACGCGCCAAATTATTACAACTAGTTCCGCACAATAGGTACTTAATCAGCGACATAATCACACGGCCTGTTCACTTCGTTCGTGACGTTCTTTTAAAAAAACTACTTTCGCTATGTCATACAATATTTCAAATTTGAGTTTTCTACATTCACTACATAAACCATATATATATATATATACAGGCGCTTCGCCGAGTAGTTACAGCCTTCGCTTTCTGACCATAAAGCCCGGGTTCGAATCTCACCGTGGTCGATTTGATGTTATCGGTCTGGATATGAGGCGATCCCAGTGTGCGACACCTTTGGAAAGTGCCTGAAAACCATACCACGGGTTGACCCAAGCCTAGTGAGTGAAATTTGGTAGATGGCTTCCTTTGAGGAGTCGTCGATGGTTGGGCTAGCTCGAAGTCACAAGTCATCGTGACCGAAGGTTTGTTCAGACTGTCGTTAATGCTAGAAAACGTGCTCTCTCCCAGGAACTTTAAGGTCCGCTCAGCATAGTTGCAGTATAAACCAAAGGTGGGCTCTGTGGGTGTTGAACAAACAAGTGTGTCTGAGCTGGAGTCTACAATGGGGAATTAGCTAGCCGACCTGGTAGACGGGTATCCTCGAATACGAGTGTCCAACCATTATATATATATATATATATATATATACCGTTAATTTTAACCTAACAAATAAAGTTTTGTAATGACAGTGCCAGCCATGTGCATTTCTATAATAACTGATTGTTTAGATCATTATGCTAAAAAAACAAACTTTGTATTTTCTTCTTAGTAAAAGAACTTTATTGAAATGTCTTCATAGATTTTCATATTATATAATCTGTGCAAAATAGAATTTTGCTAAATACCTAAGTTCTATTTTTTTGAGATGTCTCTTCTGTCATACACTTGATTAAAAGGAACTTACGCCCATATAGCGTTGAAATGTTCTCCAAAATGTACAAGGCCCAAGAGCCACTCAAAGTAGATGGTTAGTGTGTTAATTATATTAGCGTAGGAAAGAAATAACAATCATTAGATGTATAAGAGTTGAAGTTTATTTTATTTGTGGAGGAGAGGAAAAATGAAATGAAATGAAATAGTTAGTGAGTAAAATTTCAGGGTTCAGGCGAAGACGTGAGGAGTAGAGAGCTGAAGCAGACTTTAAAATGCGTGAATCCACCTCTTCTTCCTCCAGCTATCGGTTAATTTCTAAAATTTGTATCACTAAATCATTATCTTTAAAAAAATAAAATAAAATAAAAAATAACAATGAAAAAAAAAAACAATGAAAAAATATTCTTACAATCTAAAACATTTTCTGACCTTAAATAACCTGTAAGGAGTTGATAAACCGTAGAAAACGAATCAATTAATCTTGCTTATAAACTTTGCTTGTGTTTTGAAAATATTACATGAATTTTTAAGCTAAGAAATGCTACTTTATGAATTAATAATCTTAGGTATATTTATTCAAAGTACATAACCGTAATCAGTCTTAGCCAGGAACAAAAACATCATTTATTCATAAAATCGTGACATCTAATCATTTTCTCTTTATGAGTTATGCTAAGCAAACGAGTTTAGTTATCATTCTGACTGTAGCCTTTCTTAACTCTCAACACTCCCGCCATTTTCACGCCTAAATTTATGTTGGCGGGAAGCGTTAGACTTAAAGTAGTTGTTAATGACAAATTTTTACTTACTTTACCATCATCGACTAACAATAAAAATTATATAGTCAATTATATTTATATTTTTCGAGTCCATTTTTCTTTACTCGTTAGCTACGAGTAAAGGATAATCGACTCGAAAAAATACGTCTACAAAATTAAATATGAAAAAATAGATTTAATACAAAGTTCATTCATTAATTAGTAAATGGTGAAAATAAATTTTTATAAATATATATCACACATGCGCAGTAGTTTGGAATTGGATCTACCTCATTTCCACACCTAAATTATTGTGTTAATATAGGAGAATAAATTTATGGCTCTAGGGCTTGTTTTATTTTTCTGTTCAGCTGTCAAAAAAGCGAGCTTAGAGGATAACTAGAACATATATTTTTCTTAAACTGGTACAGAAAAACAAATCTTGTCTTCATCAATAATTAATGTGACAAATTCTATAATTTTACACTGTCTTTTTTGAGTGGTTAACATTATATTTTTTTTATAGTACTTTGGACGTTCTTAATTGTTGCATTTAAAGCTAAATCCCGAAAGTGTTACATCATTAACAAAAAATATTTAATAATGATGAATATCGATCGTGATCACATTTAAAATATCATCCTAAATATTAAAAAAAAAGAATTCAAGAAAATTTTTTAAAAATATACTTTTTAGAATTACTGATACCGAAATGAAATAAAATATACCGCATATTCTTGTTTCAATATGAGAAAAAGTGTATATTTTTTACAGCATAATTTAAAATATTTTCCAGATCTTGGTCGTTGCTTTACAAATTTATATAAAATAAAAATGTGTTTGAAGAATAGAAAAATGTAAAGTTTAATGCCATTTTCTAGCGTTAACAGTTTTTTTTTAATTATATATACATATATATATATATATTACAACCATGTGGTTATTTTTATTTTATTTCACGGAATATAAAAATCAAAAATTTCATTCTGAATTATATCCTGTGACATTTTAAAAAATAACGACCTTTTAAGGGCCACCAAAAACTATTGAAAGTTTTGACTAATCAACAAGTACTAATCCTAATTTTGTTTGTTTCATGATTTTTTATTCATTGTTATAATGAATAAAAAATCATACAATTAAGGATAACACGATTTGATAAGCATAGAATAAGTTAAGGGATTGTAACTGGGGTGAAAAATATTTCCACAAACTTTCTAATAGAATAAACCTTTTTGATAAAAAATAATAATTGCCTTTTTAATAAAAAAAAAAAAAAAAAAAAGTGCTGAGACTTTCATTGATCTTTGGTATTTTTTTTTTAAATGTAAGGAAAAGTTTTCCGTATTAAAGTTTGTATTGTTTGGTGGTGTTACAAATGTTTTGTGAGATTAGCAGCGAAAATGAATTAAAAAAAAAAGTAAAGGTTAAAGATCAATTACTTATCATACCAGGTATCTTCAAAGAATCGCTTAAAAATGAGTATACATGATAAAAAAATAATAATAATTGCATATTTTTTACTCTCAAAATCTTTGTTTTATTATTATTATTGATAAATTATATTGTGTAATCCTTTTCAGAAATTTTTGTACAAAAACCTTTTTTTTTCCTGGCATCAACGTGGGGCCTTAAATTTGTACGGGCAATTTAAGCGTCTTTTTGCGATGTAAAACACACTGATTTGGAAATTCTTGTAAAAAAATCAGATAATTGTCGGATTTTAATTAAACTTTTAAGGACGTATTCAGAAATAAATTATTTTTGAACGTTTCTTTTCAAGAAAATCTTATATATATTGCATTTGTTCCCCACTTATAAAATTTTGAGAAATTTTTTTGGTAGTACTTGCTGTTAAGGACAAGACCCCGTAAAACGTTTTCTATTTTGTCTTGTTTTTTGTCTTGTTTTGTTTGGAGATTAACTTTAGACTATTATCTTTCAAAAATCAAACAAACATTTTTAACTTCAAAAGACATTTAAATTATTTTAAATGCATTTCTTAATCTTTTTTAAAAAGAATCTTCGTGGAGGTACTTACTATATCCTATAAACGTCTAAGAGTCGACATCACTATTTTTCTTTTTAAACGGTGTAAATTTATGTCTACCGTCCTGTGCATTCGGGGGTCTTAATAAAGAAAATATGCCTTCCGCCGTCTCCCATGAGGGAAACCACCGTTAAGACCGGCGTGCGTTAGACTACTCAGCCATGTAGAACACTCAGCCACGGTCAAGCAAAGTCCAAATGAACATCTCTTGTTCGAATCTCTCGAAGCCCATATCGGCTAACTATATTTTCATTTTCCGAAACATAAGCAAAATCATTTCTAAGGATTTTATTTCATCAGGAACTTGTATCTTAGAGTAATAAGAAATAAAGTCAAATTATAAATGAAATCCAGACGACTCTTTCGAAATTGCTTGAAATGCGCACGAGAATCGCTCCGAATGTTATGCTTCCTATTTTTCTATTTTGGTATCTGTGGCAGTTTGGCAAAATGGCATCTGCCATGAAAATGTATAAGTATATGCATATTATGTTAGAAACCACTCAGTTTGGAATGAATTACACTGATTGACATTTCTCTATCCAATAGTGTCATTATTCCGTAGACATAGGACGCATTACTTTTGGGGCGTATCTCTTTATATCAAACAGCTTTGTTAAAAGACTGTATCCGCGGTTCCCAAAGTTGGGCGCATGCCTCACCGGGGATTGGATTTTAGGAGGGGCAATTCCAGAATGAGTTATTAACAGGGAATTTTCTAGTGATACATATGGTGCATATACAGTATATATATATATATATATATATATATATATATATATATATATACCAATATTTGTGTGTGTATACCGGTAATTATGTACGTAATGTATATATATATATATATATATATATATATATATAAATATAAAAATGGACATTGAAGTCAACACCAAGTAGCATTCGTCAAGCCAGGGCATGAAACAGACTGTCGCCTCTGGGTGTTGACTTCAATGTTCACTCTATTATTTACATACGCTCTTTAATTGATATTAATATTGAACACTTTAACCTATAAATATAGCATACCTTAAAAATATATTGCGTCATTATATATATATATATATATATATATATAAAGTAACACACTTTTTACAACTATTGTATTGCAATAATAGTATTGCATAACTTCAGTCTCAAGTTCTTTAAGAAAGTTAAATTAATGGCCTTTTAGGCTTCTTTGTTGTGGAGCAGTGGAACCTTGGGAAAGGTATCAATCCGTGGCTTCACCCTCCAGTTATGCATTAAATAACAGGACAACTTTGATATTATAGCCTTGGTTGGCAACCAGTCTACCACAGAAAGTCATGTCAATTTACTTTGGAAAAATATTCAGCCCAGTTAGTTATGTCTCTTTCGAGACATGATCACCTAAGCACGTATGGCACTTATCTGACTGACTGACATATGAATAGGAGTTCACTATTTGAATAAAAAGAATTATGTCATCTCGGTAGGGGGGGATTATCTGGATTTTAAAGATGGCCAAAAATAGGTTGGGAAATTCTGAACTATGTTAAAGATCATTTCTTTTTTAAATTTTTGGTTATCATTTACCAGAAATCAAAATTGTGGTAAAGTCATGGATACGCTCTTTGGCTCTTTGCATCAGTTGTAAGCGGATTTGAAACACTGGGTAAAATAAAATTCATTAATGAAGCTTGGAAGTTGTTGATTATACTTACGACATGAGGAAGTTGCGGTTTTATTCTCGAGGATTCATTCATTCAGTGCACAAAATCTTTATTTTTAACGGTACTCAAAAAAAAAAAAAAAAAAAAAAAAGAAGGAAAACTGTCTTCATTTCTATTCAAATTGAGTCTCTTTACTATTCCCATCTCGATTTAATATTATAAAAAAATTCAAATAAATAAAATAATGTAAATTTTCATGTCGCCTCGATATTGCTAGTTGGACATTTTAAAACAAATTCTTTCAGTAATAGTTTGCACTTTTAAAGTGTTAGCAATTATGATAATTAACACAACTTTTTCACACAAATATTCATTTAGTTATTTCTGCTTTTTAAAACAACTGGAGAATCCAGTCTTTAATTCAAGTGAATGAAACAAAACCTTTTAAAATAAATAATGCCTAACTTTGGAAACTTAATGTGTTTACTATAAAAAGACAGACTCATGGGAAACCTCAAGTCTTATTATATGATAAACATTATCAACAATGAAAATAATATATTGGATTTTTTTTCTGATTATTACAAGAATCGATTAAAAATTGTCAACACAAAAAATAATGATTTAAAGAAACTCTCCGTATAACTAATATCAACATTAAGCCTTAAGCAGTACAAAAAATATCTCGAAATAACATAACATTAAATGAGTGGGGATAACAGATGAAGAAAAAGGAAAAAAAAATTAACAAAATTGTTTTTTTGAAAGAAACATTTAAAAAATAATTAATTTCTGAATGCGCCCTGAAAGTTTCATTAAAATCCAACATTTATCTGAATTTTGCAAGAATTTTCCAAATCAATGCGTTTTTCGTTGCAAAGAGATCGAAATATGACTACTATTGCTAAAAAGTAGGTATCATTTTCAAATGTTTATATCCGATTTTTTCTGATGAGGTGTAAATTTGATTTCTGCTAGGAATGAGTATGGTTGGAAACTTCGAAATATGTCAATAAATTTACAGACAAATATTTTCATGATCGGTCATCAAAAAATGTTTTTGTGCAAAATTAATTAGTTCACCAATCAATCCCTTCGGGTAAAGTTAATTAAAGGTATATGCCTGTTTGTAGAAGAGGGAAAGAAAAAGAGATCGCAGAAACTTAAACCAAACAAAAATAAACCTATCCAGACATGAAACACAAATATACAGACACGAAGAGACACTTTGAGAAGGACCGCTCCGCAAATTGGCCCACGAAGTCAAAAGTGGATGTCGGTGATTTGGTTGTAGCGAGTAAACCTTATCACTAATCACCAACTGAACGGTAGTTTGACAAAATAGCGTGTGACATGAAAGTACGTATAAAGCAGAGGGGGCTTCAATGACGTTTACCATGCAAACAATCGATATTCATGAACGCTTGCTAAAACGTTTTCGGAGACCAAATAATAGATGTGAACGTAGCTAGGCAGTGAGTACTGGTTTTCAGCAGTTCGTGACAACGATATGTATGACAAGACACGTCCCGGGTGATTATGTACATATTTTCGTTTATACGAGCGAAAATGCATAACTATGTGGAAAAAATAACATTTTGTAACCGAATACTTAATCTATTCAATGTTGTTGTTGTACTCGCAGTATCTGTTGTTGTTTCCGCGGAAATAAATAGGGGATATTACTTTCAGAAATCCTGATAGCGTTTCGAAATCAATGGCTTCTATTCATTTAAATTATTTTAAATGTGAATGTTACATAATTTTTTTTGCATTAATTAGTAGATAGGTTCGCCTATACCTGATCTTTCGAACAGGAGCTGAGGTATATTCCTTGTTTCCTCTTTGGGGCCGAGTTTCTAGTTCTTTCTAAAGACTTCTCGTTATTTTTCACTTTTAGCAGACTCTTGTGTCATTGTGGCATCATCACTTAGCTTGTGGTGAAATTATATATATATATATATATATATATATATATATATATATATATATAAATTATATTTTAGAACATGTACAGAATTTTTTATATATCCACTACAAATCGTACATTTGTTTCGACATTGAAACTACAATGACACCACCTGATGGGACACTGTAGTTTCAATGTCGAAACAAATGTAGTATTTCTAGTGGATATATAAAAAATTATGTCAGTCAGTCAGTTATGTGCCATACGTGATACACGCTTGGGCGATCATGTCTCGAAAGAGACATGACTGACTGAGCAGAAGATTATCCCGCAGTAGGTTGCCATTGCTTTCTGCGGTAGACTGGTTGCCGACCAAGGCTATAGAACCCAATCTGTCCTGTTATTTACTCCATAACTGGAAGGAAGAGACGGATTAATACCTTTCCCAAGGGTATTTGCGCGTAAGTGAATGCAATGAATTCAGCTGGAATTCGAACTCGGCTCCCCGATTTCTCGTTCCGAGCCGATATCCAATGCACCACAACGCACATCCTAAAAATTATGTCATGTTCTAAAATATAATTTATAATAAATATTCACAGCTCTATATATTATATATCGAGCACTGTTTTAAATTAATATATGGGACTTTGTAAAAAAAATTTTCTTCGTTCTTTATTCACTCGGATATATATATATATATATATATATCAACAGTAGATATTCTAGCATCTACGCATCGTTCGTTCAATAATGAATTAGAACACTCTTCAGCTATTGGCGTGCGTATACATGATATATCACACGCTAAAAGTCTGCCTCCTTCTACCGAGCGCCCATAGCTCAGAGTTAGAAACGCCAACTGACGCCAATTCGGTTGGGTTTCAATCCTGGTTAAAAAGCAATCGGATGTCTAACCGTACTGATGAGCTGTGATACAGCGAAACAGATCTGTCTGAAGATGACTATATATATATATATATATATATATAAGCCTACGTTTTAAGCACAACTCGGAGTTTCAAATCGAAAATGTTCAGTTCCTAATATGCACCTGATCATTGCATAATGCATGAAACTGCCTCGTGCTTAAAACGTAGGATAATGTATATTTATTAATATATACTTTTTGCTCTGTTATGCCATGATTCTGTTAATACCTGATAAATATTTATACATTGATGTGTATCTGCGCGTATACGCATATATATATATATATATATATATATATATATATATATATATATATATATATATATACTTAAGGGGTCCCTAAGGAAAATTCTAGTTGATAACGCAAAAAAAATTTAAATCACGTAACTGTCGATATCTTACTATTAGAGAAACCCTGCTGATTAAACCCTGTTCAACCGCTATCAAAATAGCGGAGATGTGGTGTTAAATGTTTTCTAAAAATAGAAGTGACCCTCACGTCAACCCAGCCGTGCATGGTACGAGACTGCTTTTAACGGTCACTATTCCACAAGAATCTTCATAACGGAAAAGCTGCTATGTAAAAAAAAGACACGGAGAAAAAATATATCTAATACAATACCCTTGAGAATGGCTAAAGCACTACCTGAAAGCGCTCGGAACAATAACAACTATGGACAATTTTATACTCTTTAACTCCTGAAAAATGGAAAAATGTTAGAATGCCGGAAAAGTCAAAAGATTGTCGGCCATATTCAATGTAACATGCTTTAAAAAAAAGGTTACTGCCCATCATATATATGTGTGTGTGTGTGTGTGATTAATAGAAATAATTTTTTTTATTCAGCATCTATCCAACAAATAAATTGGGTTTTTATTTTCAGTGTTTTGACTAAAGTACAGGAAGTTATCCTGTACTTTAGTCAAAACACTGAAATAAAAACCCAATTTATTGTATAGGTGATAAATGGATGTGCATTGTGGTGCAGTGGATATCGACTCGGAACGATAAATCTTGGAGCAGAGTTCGAATTCCAGTTGAATTCCTTGCATTCACTTACGCACAAATATCCTTGCGAAATGTACTAAGCCGTCTCTTTTCCCTATTTATGGGTTAAATAATAGGACAGATTGGATTCTATAGCCTTGGCTGGCAACCAGTCTACCACAGAAAGCAATGGCAACCTACTGTGAGATAATCTTCTGCCCAGTCAGTCATGTCTCTTTCGAGACATAATCGCCCAAAGCGTGTATCACGTATGGCGCTTAACTGACAGAATAACGCTTGGTTATTTTTTCGCAAACATCTCATGAAAAATTTGTCATTGTATGCACAATGTATTAGTTATTTCATGTGCCGTGTCTCTTCAGGACGTGTGAGATCCCAGCTCTCCACAACTTCAAATCCTTCGTAGCTCAAAGTCTAATCTATGCTTTTCTCTTTATATGTTTTTCAGTCTCTGTTCTGCCATCCATTTGCACAAATTCATTAGGTACGTTACACACCGTTTCTTTCAGCCTCCATTATGCCTTATGAGTGTCAAATTCTTCAAGCCCTTTTTACTCATTATATGTCCCAAATAATTTGTCCCTTTCTGACAACAATGAACAATGACAACAAACGGCACTGATATTTTTTTTGTGTGAACTATGTTTTTAACCACAAAAACCCACATTCATCTTCCTGCACGATATATAGAATCTTAGTGTAAGAAAGTGTAACTGTAAAAACTAAGTGAGTTGAACATTTTTTATCATTCCTCATATTACAAATATAGATTATCTTCAAAACAAAAATGTATTATTTTTCCATATTGTTAAAAATACGGACGACTTCAAAACAAAGCAACTGAATGGATCAATATATATATATATATATATATATATATTCACCATTGAACAGCAATAAAAACCAATAAGAATGGAAACAGGTGTTATTGCGTGTATTTTCTCACAGCATGTTCGTTGTGAAAATCCAAATAGGATTCATTTGAGAAAATTTTCTGATCTCGTCGATGACAACGCCTGATATTTAAAGCTAAAAGAAGAATGCGTGACAATAATTTTAAGATTGTTTCCACAGGTGACAGAAATTTTAGAAAGAAAGACAAAAAGAATTTTAAGAACCCTTAACCCCTTCTCCGACGTAGATGTATTGTAACGTGGATATGTTTTTTTTTTCTTTTTACCCGAAAGTGTCTTTTTTCAGACACGGACGAATAAACAGGTCCAAAACATAACGTTTAAAAACCAGCTACAAACCAACAAACGTGTTTATATATCTTGCTTGATTCTTTTTATGCCCTTCTGAGTTTGAAACGAGTCCAATTGTCAACTCATACATCTAGGCAGAGGTGTTAGACACCGTTAGGGTACTTCAAGGTGCCTCAGTTTTTTTTTTATTAAAAAAACAAATGAAATGATGAAACGCTTTTCCCAAAATAATTGGTAGGGATGGGGTTGAAAGCCTTATTTACAGAAACTATCTTACAAATTAAACACTTATGTTGTTTAAGAATCCTTTTTCTTTTATTTTGGTATGTTGAGATTTACTGAAATAAATTTAAAACTTCATCAGTTTGATATTTTTATTTTTCCAACATGTTTAGAGTGCATTAAACGTTTAAGGAAGCAGACAGTAGGCCTATCGCCGGGGGCTGTGAGGTGTCTGGTGTCCCAGAAAAATCATTCGGCCTCTTTGTGAAAATAAATGTGAACTAATTCTAGTTTACAAATTATCACTCGTCTCCAAAACCTCAAAACACCCAGGCGACGGTCCTGGAAGATAACAAACAAAAAAAAAAAAAACTGTTTCCAACAAATTATCAGTTATTCTTCTAAACATCAATTTACTTAGGCAAAATAATTTCCAGTTTCCAAATAGTTTGTTTCCCACCCAACCCGCTATTTGTCGCGTGGAAGCAGCCATCCACATAACACAAGTAAATAAAAACGAATCACTAACAAACATTAACAGTTAACAATTATTTAAAATACAGCTATTATAGAAAAAATCAAAAAATCTATTACGTTGACTGACCAAAAATTTACATCTAAAACTGAAAGTTCAAGACAGCTGATAAAATCCATTTCGGAATTATCGTTGAAAGACTTTTACGATTTCAGCGGCAAATTTAACATGTCAAAAATTCAAAAACAGACATCTAAATTATTTTTCAAGAATAGCTTATCTCCACAAAATAAATATTAACAAATATAAAAAATATATATCTTGTCCATGTCGAGATACTAGTTTTTATACCAAAAATATTTGGAAGCATCTTGTGTAAAAGAATGTCGTGTCAGAAAATTGCGACTGTTTTTTTTGGGTTTTTTTTTTCCTCTCTAACCTAAAAATCCAGTTGTTGATTGATGTTGGAATACGCATTCTTAGTGACACGTTTCTTTAAAATATCAAACAGGATAAGCGAATGAATAGGTGAAGTCCGGCATTCTTTCGATTACTTAAAAAAAAAAAGTTACTATATTTCCAACGCAATTAACTTCTACGGTCGCTGCTGTCAAGGGAGATAACATTGTTTCTATACAAACATATCGTCAATAACATACGAAGAGTTTTTAGAAGAATCATTTAGCCAGACACTGACTTGTTGGTGAAAGAATTTAAAAATCTTAATAAATTGAAATTGAAAGAAGTCGGTAACTATATAAATATCTTACCGACTGGGTTATAAATTCATTACCTAGCCCGCTTTTGAACATTTAAGCCTACTGCAAAATTAATTACTGTCACACAGTGACAAAATGAATATTTTATTTTGTACTTTAGGGCAATAATGGGTAATTTTTTTCGGTTTAATAAAGGAAAGCCCATTCATTGTTTTGTAATATTTTTTAACAATAACATTGTATGGACTAATTACTCAGTATTGTATTTAATACTAAATTAATTGAAACATAGTAACGAATAAGTTGGTACTATAGCCAATGAAACCTTTCTCATCAGAAAATGTCACAGTAAAAGAAAAGAGTCGAAAAAGAGTAAAATGAATATGTGTAGTTGTAGTATTGTATTTTCATTCTTTCGTCGACATCTACCGGGTCGAGTTCATATTTTTATTTTTTAATGGACATCAAGCCACTTCAATGAAAGAAGTTCATTCCTTTTAGTTTGGTAGATTAATTTGGCAAAAAAATAAAAAGAACATGTAAGCTTATTTTAAAACAAATCTACGTTCTGTCGATATTTTATTTTTGGTTTATCAGCAAAATAAATAAATGCATGAATTGTGGTAAATATACAACTGGTGGTAGCTATGTTACACTATTTTGGTATATTTAGTTAGTGTTTTTTACTGTTAAAAAGTAAATAAAAAAATCGAAAATCAGTTACCGTAAGTCCTCTATAAATGTAGGTACATGTGCGTTATTAAAAAAAAAGTTATCTTATATCGGTCAGTTTGAGCTAACAAGTGCGTCGAAGAATAGACGCAAGAAAGATCCCAGCCAGCTTCACATAATATGTGTGCGCCTATCCCTGTGTAGTAGGGGAACACAGAAAAGATTTGGGCCCGGCCAAGATCTTTGAAATTAATGAAATAATGTTCGATTTGGTCAAATTTTGATAAATGGATAAAGGACTTTTCAGTAACCCCTTTTTGTTGTTCTTTATTTGCTTGGGGGGGGGGGGAGAAGAAGCGGGTGTACTGTACACTACAGTGTAGAGATAGTCTAGAGTTTTAATTTTATTTTTAAACGAGCATAAGGGAATGAATATTTTTCAAGTTTTTCTATGTGCAACACGACACTTTTGAACCGAAGTCAAACAAAAGTAAGTATCTTGCTTTCGAATTCCAATTCTATATTCAATTCTTAACAGTGGAAAAAAAAAAAAGAAATTAAGTAATTTCAAAAGGTAAGGAAATAAAAGGTTTAAAAGGTTTATTTTATATTCAGTGTACTGTAAAAAGGTCTCTTGTCAAAGTTTTCCCAACTATTCTCTAAGCATATAAAAAGAAAAAATAGATACACAGGTTTTAAAACTGAAGCAAATTCTTTCGATAACATTTAAACAATACTCAACAACTGTCCTTAAGAAAATCTTCTGCCACAACCTTTTTCACACAAATCTGTTATTCATTTTGATTTTAAGACATTTTATACGTGTCATTGCCACTAAATGTCTTTAAAATAAATGTACACATGTAGAAAAAAGAAAAAAATGTTTCTAAAAGTCGGTATAACAACTCCGAAAAACTAAAATCGACACAAAGTCTACTCTACTCTAGTTAGTAAGAGTTTTTTTATCATCTTTCGTAATTTGTCTTCTCTTTTTTTAATAACTGTCATTAAGAATAAAGTAACCAGTTAATTTATTTTAAATAATTAGCTAACTAAAATACGGAGATTAAATATGTAAGTTTTTTTTAAGAAAAGGAATTCAAATATATTTTAAAATTTTCATTGGTACTTACATGAATGTTTTTTGGTAAATGTACCATTCCGTTTTTTATTAAATAAAACGGAACAGAAAAACCGTATGCTGATTAACAAAAACAACAAAAAATGTAATCCGAATGCAAAAAGAAAAAATATATATATCAATAATCGATCAATCCATTAAAAATGTAAACGAGATCGAGCAAATATTGCTGTTGTTGATCCTATCGGTTTCCGTCTGTTTGTGTTATCGTTGTCCGGTTTCTTTCGTCAAAACAAAAGTTTCTTTTTAAAAAATAAATAAAGTTGTCATGTTTATCTACTATGTTGATACGACCAACAGTAGCATTAGTACAACGACTGTTACTATCAATTAAGTGATTCGTATTACTACTACTACTACTGCTATTTCTGTAAGTGCGGAGTGGCGGTAGTAACACGGACACTATTCGTCACTTATTGTAAGCATTTTCCCTCTCTTTCCATTCGTGATAATAAAAAAAAAGTTAAGGTGTATATACGTTGAGGATACTCTCTCCTCTACTTTTCTGACCCCCGCTCCCTTTCACTCAACCGATGGAGCCATCAGGTAGGTCCCTTTATCTTTTTCCCCTCGAACATTAAATTCATAACGCAATCGATCATGGATAGTGGCCTTTTTTTTTTTTTTGTCCAAAATTTATTTTACAGTTTTTTACCAATCCGTGCTCTAGGTGTCACTTTTAAAAAATTCTTCTTTTTCGTTTTTTTTTTTTTTTTTTTTTTTTTTTTTTTTTTTTTACTTTAAACTTGTTTACAGTTCAGTAACAATGAACAATATAAGCCGGCGAGGGAAAATTATAACGATAATTATTATTTTATTTTTATTTTTTAAATTTTATAGGTTTCTTCATTTTATTATCTACACTTTTCTGTAGTTTTTCCTCATTCATCTGTGTTGCTATGGAAATCTTTTGTAAAACATTTTCCTGTCGATCCAAATACAAAGGTAAAAAGCAGAAAAACTAAATTTTGATTTGATTAATTTTTACACAGTTTTTAAAACCAATTTGTTTGAACTTTGTCAAAAAATGACGGGACAACATCGAAACTGGTAGAAAGCTTTGTGGCAAAGATTTAAATTTTCTTTTTATAAAGTAAAAAAAAATCCATTTTCAAATTAACAACATTATCATAATGTTAATTTGAAATGTCATTATGTATTATTTATTTTTATCTAACTCATGCAGACTCCAAGTAAAAGCTCGTAAGCACACCAAGTGATATTGAATTGAATTTTGTATATTTGGGAAATATTGTTTTATGTGACAGACAAAGAAAAAGTTGTTGTTATTATTATTATTATTATTAAGTTTTTCACCTTAGAACACAAACATTGAAAAACTTAACAACGGGCCCCTTGAAAATGGCTAATGAATTTCCCGAAAGCTCTACGGTCAATAATCATAACGAACATTTTTAGCACTTCCTTGGCCTTTTCAGAAATAAAACCTCAAAGACATTCAGTCAGTTAAATGCCATACAGGAAACACGCTTGGGTGATCATGTCTTTTTCGAGACATGACTGACTGGGCAGAAGATTATCCCGCAGTAGGTTACCATTGCTTTCTGCGGTAGACTGGTTGCCGACCAAGGCTATAGAACCCAATCTGTCCTGCTATTTAATCCATAACTGGAGGGAAGAGACGGATTAATACCTTTCCCAAGGGTATTTGTGCGTAAGTGAATGCAATGGATTCAACTGGAATTCGAACTCGGCTCTCCGGTTTCTCGTTCCGAGCCGATATCCACTGTACCACAACGCACATCTAAACTTTAAAAAAAGCTTTCCTCATCTGCCACATTAAATGAGACACATTAAAAAAAAAATATATACTGCATCGGTTTCAGTTGTAAGTGAATCTTTGCGGAACCGGGTTATTTGCCTTAAAATCCCAAAACTAATTACTTTACCAGGTTAAGGTGACCCAACTGCTCTATTAACCTACAGTTGGGGTGGAGGAGAGATAGAAATGGATTCATGCCTTTTCTCCGGAGCAAAGTGAACATAAATGGTCTCAGCCGTAGTTTGAACTCTGTTCGTCGATTCCATTATTCTATGTATCATTCAACTTTTCATATCATTTTTATACCCGTATAAAATATCCAATTTAGATTAAAAAATTGGTGTGTTACAAAAAATATGAAGGAATCTCAAAATAAAAATGGTAAGCAATTTTGGATAACTTTCAAATAACACTCTTCAAGAATTAAAGTTCGTTAGATTTTATCATTTTACAGATAAACTTTTGAATAAATAGTAGAGTGCCAGGTGCAATACAGAATTGAATCTGATTTTTATTAAAGCAAAAAGAAAAAAAGAAAAAAAAACTTTTCTGCGCCCCTTTAGTTCGTTATCATTTTAACCCATTCTGTCCAGATATCATTTTTTGTCTGAATATCTGTGATGAGGAGTTATTATTTACACTATATTCGGATAATCATCATCTTTTTGTTATTATCACAACGTTTTGGTCGTCGTGCTCTCCGACCTTCATCAGATGTATACAGGAAATTCTGAACTAAACCCTTTATTTAATATCCAGAGGTAGACTGTTCTCATTGCACTGCTCATGTCTAGACATATAGTCGAGTTCCTGTTTTATTTAGAACTGTTCAGATATTGCTTGCCCGTTTCCACTGAGTGCTTGCACCAGTTTTCCAAGTGGGGAGTACTAAGCTCGCTCAAACAAATATTACAAATGTCGAACGAGAAGTTAGGAAGTTCCGCAATTACTTTCTCCCCAAAATCTGAAGTTACCGCCAAATTCAAGGATTTTAACAAAAAAGAATACTACTTAATCTGACACCTATTTTCACTGTCTTCCTCGAAATAGACCAGTTCGTACTGTTCTGCCAATTGGCTCACAAAGAGGAGAGACAAAAGTCTGTAAAACAGTCGATTTGCACGTGCTATTTAAATATTCTAAAATTTGGGTAACACGTCTTATATCTTCCCAATTTTTAAAAGAAAATTGGTATCTTTGGATAAATGCAACACTGTCAACAATGAAGCGGGCTAAGTTATTTAAATGCCTTGTTATTCGGACCTGAATGCGCACCTAGATTTTTGTATTTACCTGAACTTCGAACTGTGAGGAAAGGGATCGTCTACTGCTTACGCCAAACTCTTAAATGACAACCGAAACACGTGCAAACCGGATATGATAAGCAGTAAAAACAGCCTTCAGGGTAACAACTACTTTGTGGAAGCAAGGTCAGAGAAGTCGAGGACAGCCATCAATAATCTGCCATGGTCTGTCTACCATAAATAAAACACGTCGCTCAGAAAAGATTAAATGGGTCTGTGGTTCATACAGCATCAAGACAATAATCAGAAGCAATCAAACTCTTTGGCAATAAGGTGACAAGAATTGTGTATTTTATCCTATGCTAGTGTGACAAGAAATACACCAGCCGTCTCTTGAAAGTAACAGTGAAGGTTGATCACACATGGAAGCAAGAGAGGGATCATCAACTCCTGTGCAATTAAGCCATGTGGTGCAGTGGATATCGGCTCGGGACGAGAAATCGGGGAGCCGAGTTCGAATTCCAGTTGAATCCATTGCATTCACTTACGCACAAATACCCTTGGGAAAGGTATTAATCCGTCTATTCCTTCCAGTTATGGGTTAAATAACAGGACAGATTGGGTTCTATAGCCTTGGCTGGCAACCAATCTACCACAGAAAGCAATGGCTACCTACTGTGGGATAATCTTTTGCCCAGTGAGTCATGTCTCTTTTGAGACATGATCGCCCAAGTGTGTTCCACGTATGGCACTTAACTAACTAATAACTAAAGGAAAACACTGGAGGATAGAACTACTGAAAGAACCAGTGTACATGTTAGGAAGTGATAACCGTCTCAGTAGACTAAGCATAACGATAAATATCATATGGAAACTTCTAGGAAAGAAAAAAAAAAGACAATCAGGAAAAAAAAATCATTCACCACCCAAATGAGGATAAACATAAAATTTCACCGCCTAATTACATATAATAAGTTTTAAGCTCTAGAATTAAACCACTGGATTGCTCGAGGGACATAGTAGATTAAAACATAGCTGGTTCCTTGGAGGTTGAGGGTTCAGTCCCTGTGTCTAGTAGTGCTGAAATGGCACACAGCCTGACTCAATGGAAGAAACGGATGTTGCAGTCGGTGGATGTTCAAGTCACATCGAGATCACCAAGTATTGTGTTGCTCCTAGTTAAACTAAAACTCGCAGAAACATTATTTTTCATTTGTAAATCGAAGACAATTTCAACAACGCGATATTTTATATTTTGGGTTTTATATAATTGAGTAACTAGGGCAGAAAATACTCCCATAAACATGCATTAGAAGACATGAAGTTGGGAATTATGTAGGTGATACACGTGCGTGAATGAAGCTCAGTTATTAAGAGTAAATATGTTCACATGTTCGGGAACAATGTTTTGTTTTTTTTTGTCTTTTAGACTAAACTAATTGGAGTAGATAGACTAAACTTTAATTGAAGTAGATAGACTAAACTATCGCCCGGTTCACACTCCACCCACGTCTATTGAACAGGTGTAGAAGCTCATCCCTTGTTCCTTGTTTAGGATGTGGTTTCCGGCTTTCTCTCTCCTAATCTTTTCACTATTACGTAGCCTCCTGCACATCAGTGGCGTCACCGCCTTGCTCGGGGTGATACGATTTAAAAAAAAAAAAATGAGAAAGACAGACAGTGTCCCGTTTTTATAGCAGCTTGACAGCGCCCTCTAACGACATATTGGCAAAACTTGTAAAGCTATCTTGGGATAACCCAAACATACAAGCAACAAAGATTAATGAGACTGATGAGAATAAATTAATATAAAGTATCCCCTTGCTATGTGATAACAGTCTACTGTCGTGTTCGGTTCAAACTGAGTATAAGAAGTAAGATGAGGTGCCGATCTGCATAGCTAACCATATAATGATGATAATTCCTCATCTCTTCGTGGTTTTAGAACCATTATCATAAAATTAAAAACAAAAAGAATATTTGTCACGTTTAGTTGATCAGACGTTATTTTTTACTGTTGGCAACAGTTGAAAGGTTCCTTTGAAAGAAGCGAAAAAAATTTAGATTAGAACGTACTTGCTTAAAAAATTTTAAACTTTTATTCATGAAATTTTAAATTAGTTTTACGAGGAGGTGCTGAAAAGTTCCCAGCTTATTCTCAAGATATTCTTGGTAGTGAGCAGTTAACAGAAAAGTGCTTTGTACTTCTAAAATGTTAAAATGTACGAATAATTATCAATAGATCTTGTATTTACCTTGCACTACCAAAAATCCTCTTCTCAAGGGCTAAGCGGTGACACATGCTCGGTTTAACATGAGGTGCTCCTACGCATGCATATAGTGCAAGGACAAAGGCACTTCAACGTGTTGTAACGGTTAGCAAGCTCAATCAGTTAAAACTGAGTAGTGAGTTCGATCCTCACTGGGTACTTCTTAATCTCGGTTTTGTGCCACATCTAAGATGCGCTGAGTAAATCACTACAGTTCAAGGTGCATTTCCTCCACAGATATCATGCTTTAGTGTAATGAGGGATGCACTGGAACCCGCAGGACCAGGCATATCTAATATTTTTAAGAGAAAAAGAACACTTGGTATTTACTCGTGGGGATCCCAAGCGCATGCACATGGGCTAAGGCCAAAAAATTGCCCAGTCCCAGCAAACCAATGTCGTACTGGCATCGATATTCCACCGACCTTCTTATGTTTGGGTAATGAGGAAGGTGCTGCTGCAGGTTTGAGATCACCGGGAACAAGCATCTACTTGTGTTCTGTCCGAAGACAGAAACAGAAATGAGAGATAAAATCTAGTTTGTCCGCCCACTAAAAAGATTGTATTGCTGTCCCGCGCTGACAGAAAATGATACAAGGTCAGCTTACTTAATGAAGGGAGCCTGACGCGTGCAGCCGGGCCAGGTTCCAAAATAGCACAGTCCCCGCAAATGTCGGTTGCACTGACATCAATGTTATTACCGATCCCCGACTCTAGTACAACGAAGGAGGGGTACTAGAGTCGGGGAGCTGTTCTCCAGAACCGGGCACCTCTCACTATTTTTAGTTACGCCCTGACCGAAAACAAAGATACAATTCTGAGTTGCGCTCAGTCCGAAGGCAGAAACACAACTGAGAAACAAAATGTAGTTTATCCGCCTGAAGGCAGATACTACACTTTGATCACAGCCAACGTTGGCAGAATGTGACATATAGCTGATTTAAGGCGTAGTGCTCATATACATGCATATGGGCCGATTTCAAAACTTAACCCAGACCTCCCGACTAATTGTCACAGTGGCGTCAATATCCACCAATAAGAAAGATCTTTAATATTTTGACTGGAGATGTTGCTTCAGGGTTAATTTTACTCGATCTAACTAATTTTAAGAAATATTCAGTGTGTTGAACAGCTGATTTTTAATCTAAAGATATGAATAAAGGGAGTTTTGCCGAGAGCTGTATGCTGAAGTGTCATAGTTTATTAAAAAAAGGTTTTAACCATTTTGGAGGCTTAGTGATGTGTTAACAAACCTTCAAAGATTAGATGTTATTGTTCATTGGACTAAACAAAAAATCTAAATCTATCTAAACTTATATATAAATGGAACTGTGTCTGTGTGTGTGCGTATATGTGTGTGTGTATGTGTCTGTTACCTATAGTCTCCGAAATGGCTGAACCGATTTTCTTGAAAATTTACACAGTTGTACTATAAGCGTCTGTGAGTGTTCTTAGCTAGGTTTTGTGTCGAGGTACCCCGATAAATATCGAAAATCGATAATCGAGAAAATCGGGTTATAGAAGGAGTGGTCCGATTTTAATCAAATTTGATACACTCATAGACAAAGACATAAGAAACGATATTCAGAAGTTTCGAAGGTTGCAGTTCTTACAATAGTGCAGAAAATCGATTATATATATATATATATATATATATATATATATATATATATATATATATATAAGACAAGATGTTTGTGTGTGTGTCTGTTTATCTGTCTGTATGTCCTTTATACAAATCCACAATTTTTATCCGATTCTCACGAAACTTCACAAAATATTCTTTAGGCTGACTCTGAGCTCCAGGACCATGGATTAGTTTCTTTCATTACACCCGAGCAACGCCGGGCTGTACTGCTAGTATGTTTATAATTTATTTTGCAAATACATTTCAACATAATACATTTTCTATACTAATTATTCAGTTTTAGTCAGTTAGTTGCTAAAAGTTGACCAAGGAGGATGGTTGCTATAATTTAAATTTTAATGGCTCTCTTAATTTGTTTTAAAACGATAAAATGGGGTTTCATAAGGCTTCGTTTGAAGAATAATAATGAAACAAGAAAGATAACTCTGCACAAAATATATAAGATCATTAAAATAAGTGGCTTAAAATAAATTTATTGCATGTCCACCATCGTCAGAAGCATTTAGCGAAGAGAGAAAACACGTCTGAAAAAGAAAAGAAGAAAGAAAAGAAAAATGAACACATTGAAATAATAGACTTGATAAGGGTGGATAAATACGTCCATCAGCTGACACATAGTTATTAGCTGAATTTTGATTTGAAATTTTCACTGTGTAAATGTTCGATCTATGTAATTAATGTGTTCTATTAGGTGCATTGCAAAGAAGAAGATTATAGCGAAAAACAAAGGTTTGTTGCATAAAATAAATGCCTTTTTTCATCGGACTAATTTTCTTCAGATTGCAGACTAATTGATGTACGGACGTATACCAAAATGAGGTTAAGTAATGTCGTGCGTATTCGTCATTGAACGACAAATTAATGACGCCTATAAATGACACGAATTTAACCTTATAGCATTAATTCGAAATATTATCTCATACTTTTCTGCTATTTTAGAGAAATTAGGTAGAGTTGCTCAATAGGCACTGCGACCAAAAATAATCATTTCTTTTTCATATTATTATAGATTAAATAGTCCCAAATCATGAATATGAGAAATATTTTTTTTATTAAACTTTATAAGAGTTTATAGGGGGTCCAGTTTGCCATATCAATTTATTGTAAATTGACCCTCTTTACAGAATAAAGAATAAATATGCTTATACAGCCTGATTTCTTAAAATAAAAAAAAATTAAAATTTTGTTTTTAAAATTCGTAATGTGTGGGGTTAATTGAAAATAACCTATGAAAAAAGACTTTCCGATTACGAATTTCATATTCTTTTGACTTTTATATTTTAACATATCACGTGGTCGAACCTATCTAATCCAAATAAATATATCTGAAGATATTTAAAGCATTTACATACAACACGTATCTATTTTTCAACGCTACTTTGTTTTTTGTTAATGTACTTAATTCAGTCGTAAATATTAAATACACAGAGCGAATATTATATCTTAGTCTACAAGGCATTCCTAAAGTCTGGACACATAGAAAATCTCATTAACTATATCCTTTTATATCCGAAGATTAAACATGATTTTGTTGAAAGAATAAAAGAATTGCCTTCTTTTGGGGGGTTATCCTCAATAAACATCATGGATGCAACACACTTAATTGAACGCATAAAGAGTGAATGTGCGAAAATTGACGGCAATGTTATTGGAATTATTTCATTGAGTTGACATGAATCTTGCAAACTTTGCATCACAAATGAGAGAAATCTTATTGAAGATTTTATTTGTTAATATTCTGATTCAATAAAATGCTGTTAAAAATTTCATTTATTGAAAATATGCATTTTTGCCTCTGAGTCCAGACTTTAAGAATACCATGTAAAATGATTTTATTTTTCAAGTAAAAAAAAAATAATAATAATAATAATCTCGTTGCAGTGCAAAAATCCCCGCCGCAGTGCTTATTGGACAACACCACCGAAAATTATGTTAAGTTTTTATTTGTTGGCTACATTTGTTGGACAAGGTCTGTCTGAAAAGGATCCAAACAGTTTATATATATATATATATATATATATATATATATATATATATATATATAGCCTACATAGGGCACTTTTCTTCTTTAATCTATTCACTTTGGGATCTCATAATCTTATCTCAGTGACCCTTCCACTTTTAAAAATAGTATGCAAAGTCTTCTTTCTGGATCGCTATCATCTGCATCGCCATGTTCATTTACTCTCGTCCACTGCGTTAAATCTCGGCCATTCTGACGACAATTTCAGCTTTAAGGAAAAACAAACAAAAATTACAGAAGCCAGATATGAATTCTAAGTAGGGGCCAACAAACCGAAGATGATACAATAGTTTTTAAAACTAAAATCACGCGAGAATGCGGCAGTCACACATTATACAAATTCACTCAACTGTATCTTATTGTCTATTTTTGCATGCACAGTCCAGTCCCCATTAATCATGTAACAAGCTACATCAAGGCTGCACAATCGGTTCTTGTGATAGCCAAAATGGTTGGATACTATCTCGTCAGAACTCGCATTGTAGATATCGTTACAAGGTATAATGCTCATAACTGAGAAACAAAATCTTTTTAACCCTTTGTTGCATATTCGTTACAGCTGTAACCAATATGCAACAAGTTAATTTTGCATTTTTTATTTTTTCCTCTACCTTATATATATATATATACACACACACACACACACACACACACACACACACACACTTCCCATTTAAGCGTTCCAAGTAGGAACATGTTTTGCAACATGTGACCTAGCGTTGTCATGTTGCAAAATCACTTTATCGCGTCTCTGCTAGTACAGCGCTCATTTGTTCTTCAATGCCCGGCGAAAACGTACCAATTGTAGTCGATAGCGATCTTCCGTGATAGTTTCGGTTGGTTTGAGTAGCTCATAGTAAACTACACCCAGCTGATCCCATCAAATCCAGAGCAGAAACATCGAACCATGGATATTCGGTATTGCCACTAATATTGATGCATGATGACCGAGCTTACCCGACTACGGTAAGGGTTATCGCAGTGTATCCACTTTTCATTGCCGGTCACGATGCAAAAAGCCTTTCCTTTTCTATCGTTGAATCAGCTGTTCACACGTGACAAGATGCCGTTCGACGTCTCTCGGCTTCAACTCATACGGAAATCAATGCCTTTGCTTTTGAATTATTCTTAATGCTTTCAAAACTTTTTAAAACTGTTGTGATCAATTCCTAATGATTCTTCAAGTTCAGCTTGCGCCTGACATGAGTCTTCATGAAATAATGCCTCCAATTCTTTGTCTTCAAACTTTTTCGGTGCACCAGAATGTTCTTTATCTTCAACATCAAAATCATTATTTTTGAAGCACCTAAACCAATCTCTGCATGTTGTTTCCGACAAAGCATGGTCACCCAAATTCTCAGCAAGAATTCTTTATGCTTCAGTTGAAGATTTCTTTTGAATAAAGTAGTGCAGTAAAATTCCCCATCGAATACATTTTCCTTGGCACGAAATCCGACAGATTTAACGCTACGAAAAAACAAAGTTGTTTACACTTCGGCGAAAAGGCATAACACTTAATTTCAAGTTTGCTTATAGTACTTCCTTACAGATGCGTTACCCCCTGAAACTACACGCACGCAGTTTTGGGAGCGCCATCTGTCCGAAAACAGCGAGAACTTATCCAATGTCCTAATATATATATATATATATATATATATATATATATATATATATATATATATGCTAGCAGTATAGCCCGGCGTTGCTCGGGTGTAATGAAAATTTAAAACTAATCCATGGTCCTGGAGCTCAAACTGTTTGGACGTTGGCACGAAAGACTAAAAAGCAATAGTTGTTTCCAGTTAAAGCGAAACCGTAGACTGAAAGAAAAATGAATGGATGCAAGTCAAATTTTGATTTCCTGGTATCGATATCAAATAAGTTTTTTTCGCCGTAAACTGAATTTTGAAGGCTAAATAAGTCCTCTGAGTAATGGTATCATGGCTGAGACTAAGAACTACAATTATACCTACTTAGAGCCAAACCCGAAGCAAAAACTAAAATAAAAGGGCTGAAAAAATACAAACATACAGTCAGATAAACAGACACACACACACAAACATCTTACCTTTTATATATATATATATATATATATATATATATATATATATATATATATATATTATCGATTGTCTGCACTATTGTAAGAACTGCAACCTTGAAACTTCTGAATATCGTTTCTTATGTCTTTGTTTATGAGTGTATCCAATTTGATTAAAATCGGACCACTCCTTCTATAACCGGATTTGTTTTATTATCGATTTTCAATATTTATCGGGGGTACCTCGAAACAAAACCTAGCTAAGAACACTCGCAGACGCTTACAGTACAACTGTAAATTTTCAAGAAAATCGGTTCAGCCGTTTCAGAGTTTATAGGTAACGGGCACACACACACACACACACACACACACACACACACACACACATACACACAATGTTCCATTTATATAAAAGTTTAGATTAAATTTATATTTATATATATATATATGTATGTGTGTGTGTGTGTGTGGATAAATACGTAATATATGTTAAAGAACAATACGGTAAAAGACAAAAGGAAAAATCATCTTAGCCGACGAGTTTCGTCCTCTGAAGGACTCTATCAAGGATATTGTTGAGTGTTGGCTTTTTCTTTTTAATTAATAATGCTCCCATCATTCTTAGCCCCCTTTTTTTAACATGTGGATACTGCTATTATAAGTGTATTATCAAAATTGTGTGACCTATGTTTTCCAAGACCTTGCTTCCTCGAAAAATGAACATTCAAAGTCCTGTTTTTCCTAGGTTTAAAGACAAATCATTGACATTAGAGGGGTAAACGTCAATATTTTTTGTGCTTTTTTTATTTACCGTATTTTCCGGCCTTGAAGATATTTTTTCATCACAAAATAGTTTAGCAACCCTGTATCTGGGGGGTTAAAAATTTTTAAGATATTACATTTAAATCTATTCCTCCCCTTCCTAAATATACCGTTTCAACACCCTGTAACCCCTCCACTAACAGCTCTGTCCTGTTGTACTTTGTGACCGTTGTTAACCTAAAACCCTCCCACACTTTACCCCAGGACCTTCGCCATTTGGAACAAAACAATGTCGCTGACGTGATGTAGAATTTCTATTAGAGATCCTATGTCGAAATGTACATCCGACACCTTTGAATTTTGAAAATTTTCTCTAATTTATATATATATATATATATATATATATATATATATAATATTTCAAAAGAATTTATGGATTTAATTTTAATCCGACTGTTTTTATTATATCGGTTGAATATGTGGGTCCAAATCTGACAAGATGATAGAATTAAAAAACAGATAGAAGTGTCTTTAATCTAATATGTTTCATCTTAAGTTACCTCAGAGATTTATTAATAAGACCCGAATTTAAAAATTAAAAAAAAATTAAAGACAAAGAGACAGTATGTTGATTGGGGTTTGATTTCATTGGTCAGATACGTGTCATATATTTAACCACTCATGATTCTCTCATACACATATGCAATCATCACGTGCTTATTATGAACTGACCATTCCAGGATTTGGATTTTTAATTTTTGCGTTGTTAAATCTTAAAAATCAAATTAATATTAATAGGTTGGATATTTTTAGTGCAAAGGTTATATGTTTTGTGCCTTTGGGTCAAGGGAGATAACTTGTTTATTTTCTGGGAAAACGAAAGATATTAATGGAAAAAATAATAATAAAATATAATATAATATATAAAAATAAAAAAATACAAAAGAACGTTATAAAAATAATAAATAAATAAAAATATATCGGGAGATCCGGGTCGATGTACTTGAGGAGATATTTAGTTCTATGCTTGCATGTGGTCATCAATTCACTTCTTTTGTTTAGTAAATTAGGGTGGTTTAGGTGTTTCAAGATAATATTTTTTTTCTTTTCTAGAAGGTATAAGTTGCATCTATTTTCTATTCCATTATAGTATTTGTTTTTTTGCGATGATATCTCAGGTAATAATTGGGTTTTGTTCTTGATTTTTAATTGCCAGAAATATTTTGAGAGGTCGATTCTTTGACTGTATTTACTATTACTTAAATGTAATTTATTATTGTAATATCCGTATTTTCAGTTGATCCAAGATAATCCATTGCCATCAGAATGGATGCTTGATCTGTAAATTATACTTTCGGTCATGACTTGGCCGTTTAGTACACAGGTCTTAGTTTTTCAGCAGTTACAATTATCTAAACTTATTTATAAATGAAACTTTGTCTCTGTGTGTGTATCCGTTACCTATAGACTCCGAAACAGCTGAACCGATTTTCTTGAAAATTTACACAGTTGTACTATAAGCGTCTGCGAGTGTTCTTAGCTAAGTTTTGTGTCGAGGTACCCCCGATAAATAACGAAAATCGATAATAAAAAAAAATCGGGTTATAGAAGGAGTGGTTCGATTTTAATCAAATTTGATACACTCATAGACAAAGACATAAGAAACGATATTCAGAAGTTTCAAGATTGCAGTTCTTACAATAGTGCAGACAATCGATTATATATATATATATATAGAGAGAGAGAGAGAGAGAGATAGATATAAGGCAAGATGTTTGTGTGTGTGTGTGTGTGTGTGTGTGTGTGTGTGTGTGTCTGTTTATCTGTCTGTATGTCCTTTATACAAATCCACAATTTTTATCCGATTCTCACGAAACTTCACACAAATATCCTTTAGGCTGAGTCCGAGCTCCAGGACCATGGATTAGTTTTAAAGCATTCTTTACACCCGAGCAACGCCGGGCTATACTGCTAGTTTTTAATAGAGTTACTATTGTCTATAGTATGGTTATTGTTATTTTGCAGGTTGGACATGTGTTAACTTAATACCATATTGTTATGTTGTGATATTTATTTGTCGATGGTCTTGACGCAACTATAACAAACCTTAACGTTGTTTTTGTTGAAAGATTTTTTTAGTGTAAGGGAATGGTTGAAATGCTTGTGAATTAAATTTAGGAAATTTTCTCCGATGTTATTTCTGACACTACGACTAAAAGGTGGGTTTAACCATATTATGTTACGCTGTTTGGGATTATTTTTATCTTCTTTATATGACTATTTTAAGCTTACTTTGTGGTTACTTTTTTCTAAGGCCTTTGTATATTTAATTTTGCTGTTGTCAAAAAAATTTCCTTATTACTAGAGTTGGTAGAAAATCTAAATTGGATAGACTTGTGTATGTTGTCTAGAATTCTATGATGGTGGTTAGATTAGTTATTGATGTATTTGTAATAGTATGAATTTTTTCTATATGATTTGTAGAGGCCATTATTTAAGTCAAAGGTAAGTTTGAGGAAGTTGATCATTTTGGCATTAGTGATGGCTGTGATATTTAGTTCGTGGTCTTTAAAAAACTTTATCAGATCCTTTTTAGTCAATCAGTTTGTTGTGGACCTGTTTTTCGAAGGAGGATTAATTCATAGTCTTTATATAGTTCGGGGCTTTGTTATCTCGAATATGCACCTTAGTCATCATAGTAATGATAAGCCGGCCAATTCACAAGCCTCCAGAATTATACGCACCCATAGCAATGCGGAAATCTGGGTTGTCACAAAAATCTGATTGTCCACAGCAAGTCATCATGAAATAATATAGATTTTTGTGCTTCTTTGATTATATTGATGTCTAGGTCATTGACGAGGCAGTATTTTTTTGTTAAGTTTAAGGCGGCAGTTAATAGCTTTTTCAGTTATGAACCGCTAAAAAACAAATATCAAACTTTATGAATGTTCATTCTTTTTTCTTTTTTTCTTTTTGTGGACCATTCTATCGCTTTCTCACCGATTCATACCTAAATCATTTTTCGCGTATTTGCAGGCTCTTTCCAAGATGGTTTTGCTGATTTTGTTGATATTGTCTTTAGAAATTTGAGTACTAGGTATTGTGGGTTGTTAATGTAATTTTCTTTGTGGTCTTTGACAGTGACGAATGTCTGTTGCTAGTGTAATTTTTGATTGTCATTTATTTTAAGATCCGTAGATATAATAGACGCAGAATTATATATATATATATATTGTTAAATATAACAGACAATGAATGTCTATTATGTTTAACTATGAGCTGTTCTAAACATCGTATTTTGGCTTTAATTTCGGGTGAAAATAAAGGTAAAAATTGTCCAACATTTGGATATTTTTTATTATGCCGGTTCTAAGCTTTCGGCTCATATGAACCATCTTCAGAGAGCGTATATATATATATATATATATATATATATATATATATATATATATATACTTATGCTCTAGCTTGCCGATTGAGCATGAGCACTATGAAGAAATGGTAGACTTCACCAACAGTACCTACTTACCGTTATTTACGTATCGTTAATTCAGTCGTGAATTTGAACACTCTCGGCTACTGTGTGTGCTTACATCGTGTATATAACACGCTAAAATCTACCTTCCTCCACCGTAGCTTAGTGGTATGATTGCAGACTGATGTCTGTTCGGTCAGATTTTACAGTGAAACAGGACTGCCCGCGGATGGATATATATATATATATATATATATATATATATATATATAAAGAGAGACGGAGAGAGAGAGAAAGAATCATTTGGAAGTCAGTCGATTACACATCTTTGGTTTCAAACTTTCGGTATCTTCAGACGTTTTATATCAACTGATTCTAAAACATTTTTTCAAACGCACAAGAGGAACGTTCAGAACGCACAACTGGAAGTTTAAAATAACTGGAATTTCTAAATAAGCGTGGGTTTTTTCAGGAATTTGAAACATTGTCATCCGGGTTTGTACGATCCTAAAATATATTTTCTAATATGTTTACATCCGGACATTACTCCGGACTTTTCATTTAGTAACCTTTCTCGTTCTGGAAATATATTATCGCTAACTTCTCTTCTTGGTACAATCTGCAGACATCACCATTGTTGTAAGGTCTGGCCTTTTTTTAATATGCTCCATGTTATATCAGGGTATTTACCGTTGTTTTTTTTTTATTTATTTACACACGTGATTAGCTAGGTTGTTACCATTTTTAAGACTCAAAGGAAATTTTGTGCAAATGTTGTTTGCATCTTTTTTTTTTTTTCGTAATCGTAGACTGTAAATAAATGTGATTATCCTTTTAAAATTTTAAGCAGTGGTTGTTTTGTGTTTTTAAAAAAATTATGCACCTATTAATGTCTTGCTATTGTCGGTAACTTATTTGTGTCTTGCACAAAAACTTCGATTAGGGTAGATAATCATATTTGAAATAGTTTATAGTATCCACTATAATAATAACGTTTGAATTAATAAACAAATAAAATATCAGATTAAAAATAAATACATTAACACTTTAGAACACACACATACAAAGGCATTTCCCGATTATTTCAAGAATGCTGTTAAATGAGAAGTGGTATTTGTTTAACTTTAAGAATTGTTGAACACGCTGAACTAAATAAAAAAAATAATAATTTAGAACGTTATGTAAAATAATCCCATAAACTTGTTTTGAATATAATTTCAGTTTATTATAGTGAATTATTTTCCTTAATACAGTCTGTATTAAAGCTTTAAGTAAAACACGTTTTATTTGGACTTTACTGATAAGAATTGATGCTGTGTATATTGAATATCTTATTCAATGTCCAGTCCTGCTATTCATATATAACAAATCATTTCTTCAGATTTTACATATTACATGATATATATTAAAGATATAGAATTTTACAATTAGTGGAAAATTGTATCTCAGTATTAATCCTGTTAGGGCACTTTCTCTGATATCGAGAACTTTATTACAAAGACTGCTCACTTTAATTATCCTATCTTTCAGATTTCCACTGACTAACAGTATTTCTGGCTTCCCATCACACACACACACACACACACACACACACACACACACATATATATATTATTTATTATAAATTATATTTTAGAACATGTACATAATTTATATATATATATATATATATATATCCCCTACAAATGGTACATTTGTTTCGACATTGAAACTTCAATGTCTCATCAGGCGGTATGTATAGGAATGGAAAGGCTTTACACTTCGCAGAAACCTCTCCCGAGTAAGACCCCCGAATAAAGGAGAACATGACTAAGGACACGCCATTCCTTGTAGCTGTAGAAAGAAATATAAAGGCAGAATGGGCCAACCCCTTAAAGTAAGGCCGTAACACGAGGGAAGATAGAAAAATCAAGCGTAGCTGACCACATATGGAGGTAGAAAGGAGTTCACCACCCCCTATGGTATGAAGCTGAAATAATAGAGAACACCACTGGAAACTACGTAAACTTAAGGAATCAGCGCATATGCTAGGCTGCAAAAATCTTTTATGTCGAATAGGCATAGAAATGAATACAATGTGGAAACCATTAATACGGAATACTAAAGAAAATCATTAACATCAAAAATTTCAATATGAGACCTGGTAAAAAAAAATGCTAGAGGAAATTATTAGCATCAAAGATTGCAATATGAACTCTGGTACAAAATTGGTTACAGAGACATTAGGTTCATAAGTCCAAGAAATTCACATGGCCCAGTGGATATAAACGTTGGTTAGTTCCAGTGACTTAACCCAAAGAGTTGTGAGTTCAATACCAAGCTACAGCAATGGTGAACAAATAACTTCGAGAGTTAAGTTAAAGGGAGATAACTACATGGCTACCAGTGATCGTAATAAAGGGTACGGTTCGAAATTCCTAGCACCTGAAGAAGGCCGGAACGTACAATAGCCGAAACGTCGTAAACCTGGCAGTAAAGATAAGGACAATAGCCCGAATAATGTAAATAGTGTAGAAATTAAATGATTTAAAGGTTTACAATACATACTCAGTGAATTCACGATATTTTAGTAGATAATTCTATTTAAATTATTACCGACGATATATGGAAAAATGATTTACAGAAAATTATATGAAATTCAGACAAAATATGTACACAATGTGAGACGATGCACCACGAGAAAATACCCTCGAACGCAAAATGAAACCAACCGTGTCTAACTTGAATGATTGATTGCTTGCTTCCGCGCGTAGGCGCCGATAAAGAAATAAAAGGGTTCCTGGTGACGATGTTCAAATTCAAGCAGAAAATTCCATAAAAGTGCAAGCGACGAAAAAGGATTATTTGTGTGTGTGTGTGTGTGTGTGTGTGTGTGTGGTTACAATATTAAGCTTTGTTGCCACGAGATTCTATTCACAAAGAAAATGTAAAACTGTGTGTGTGTGTTTGTAGGATATAGAATCAAGACAAAATGGGGATATTAGACAGAAGTGGAAAAGCTTCTTTTTTTTTTAAATGACAACACATTTCGTCTTCATATGGTCGATTTGCACCTTCAGATCAGAATGCAAGAGACTTTTTTGTATTGAAGCCGTTAATGTCTGTTAAAGTGATTTTTATGTATAGCAGCACTTTTAAAGCACTGGTAGTTCATCGTAACAATTCTGACTACAATTTCGACAATAAATGTCAGTCTGATCAGAAGAGAAACAGATTCATTAAAAAGAAAATTAAATGAGACTGCGCTGATCTCACAATTCTCGACGATAAACCTAAAACCAGGCTCATACATAATTTCACCGAAGATTGCAAAAGCAATAGCAGTCCAATGCGGTACACGAAGTAATAGAGAAATTGACAAAGATCTACTTGAAGTGGGCTATTTTAAAATTCAATAAAAGATCTACTTGAAGTGGGCTATTTTAAAATTCAATATTAAAATTCAATAGATATTAACAGCTTCAATACAAAAAACGTGGTTTTGTTCTTTGATTACACTCTGAAAATGCCAGCCTATCACACGAAGGCAAACAGTGCTGTCCTTTAAAAAAGAAAAAACTTTTGCACACACACACACACACACACACACACACACACACACACACACACACACACACACACACACACACACTTATTTAAGAACTTAGTTTTTGGTCATAATAAAATTAAACCAGTACACTTCTTCTTCAATGTGCCTTGTCCTTTCAGGACGTAGGTGACCATGGCTTTCCACGTCTCCCTCTCCCTGGTGACTCTTAACACGCTTTCTTCTGTTACACCACCCAACCCCTGTTCTGTCATCCACGTGCTTGGGCCCTTCAAATATGTTATCCGCTGCTTCACCCTGTCTCTTTTCCACTCTATCTGATCTGTTAGTATCAGGTTCTCCAAGCCTTCCTTCCTCATTGCATGTCCCAAGAACTTTAGCTGTAATTTCCTGATGCTCAACATTAATTTCCTTTTCGTTTCCATCCTTTCCAAAACCTCATCATTGATCACATGCTCGATCCATGATATCTGCAGCATCCTTCTGTAGAACCACATTTAAGTTGCTTCATGTTTTTTCTTCATCTTTGATGATATTGTCCAGCATTCACTGCCATATTGAAGAACTGACATCACATCCAGTACTCTCTTCTTTGTTTCTAGCGAAACACAATTGTATTAAAAAGTATTCAATACAATTATATTGTAGAACTTTTGAATATTTTTCATTTGGAAATCAGTTATTACGTGAGCTAGGTTTCTACCAAGTGGTGAAGCTAAAAATATTACAGATAAATTGGATTCAAGCCAAGAAATACAAATTTGAACCGGTAAACAAGCTTCCTTTACGATCAAAGACCACAAAGATTTTCCCAATAACCCCTCATACCGAATTATAAATCCAACAAAAACAGAAGTGGGCAAAATAAGCCATCAAATATTAAAAATCCTTTGTGACTTACTAAGAACTGCCACCCAAGCTAACCAGTGGAAGAACACAAGTGATTGCATTTCCTGGGTCCAAAAATCAGAAACAAAAATAAATATACGTTCATTAAATATGACATACAAACCTTTCACCCATCAGTTTCTAAAAAAGGTTTGATGGAAGCGTTTAATTTCGTTAAAAGGTACATAAACATATCATCTGACCAGATGTATGTAATCCTTCATTGCTGCAAATCAATAATTTTCCACAATGGTAAAGCATGGATTGAAAAAAATCTAATAACGGCACTTTTTATGTACCACAAGGATCGTATGACGGGGCTGAAATTTCATAATTGATGGATATACACCTTTTAAATAAAATCAACAAAATAATCCACATAGACAACCACGGATTATACAGAGATGACGGATTAATGACAGCACCGGGCAACAAAAGAGAGAATGACAAAATAAGGAAAGCACTTTACAAACTCTTTAAATAACTAGACTTTGAGATAATAGTCGAAACAAATAAAAATGTAGTCCAATATTTAGATGTAGAATTAAATTTACAAACTGGCGATGTCACTCTATATATGAAAGCAAACACAAATTTAAAGTACATAAACACAAGATTTAACCATCCTAAAAGCACAATCAAGCACATTCACAAAGGATTAGAGCACACGCTATCAAACGAATTCGTAAAACCAAACCATATTTGATGAAAATAAAAGAAACTATAAAGATGCTCCAAGAAAATCTGACCATAAGAACATTTTAGAATACAATCCCCAACCAAACAGACAAATAAAAATCAGTGATAGAAAATGAAACGTTATCGGGTTCAACTCACCATTTAACTTAAAAGTAAAAACCAAAATAGAACAAATATTTTTTAAACTGATTGATAAACACTTTCCAAAAGGCTCAGAACTAAAAAAAATTCAATAGGAATGCAGTCAAACTGAGTTATAGCTGTACTAGTAATTTAGAAAATTTCATAAAGAAACAAAACGCCAGAAATGTAAAAAGCATCGGACAAAAGATCATTAATAAGGAATGTAATTTCAGGGACAAAAATAAATGCCCACCTCAAGGACTTGGTAACACAAAAGAAGTTAATTACAAAGCAAAAGTACATGACTTAAATGATCAAAACAAAATATATTTGGGATCAACTAAAGATACATTTAAGACCAGATGGTTTAATCACAGGTTTACATTTAAACTAGAAAACTTTTTAAAAAATTGTACAAAATTAACTAGACACGTGTGGAAATTGAAATTAAAATAAGGAAAATACCCAGACATAACATGGAGTATAGTGAAAACAGCCAAGCCTTACAACGGTGGCAAAATATGTAAGCTGTACCAGGAAGAAAAGTTAGCTATTATGTTATTCCCAAACAAAAATGAATTACTGAATGAAAGAACAGAAATTATGACTAAATTTAACCATACCATAAAATACCTATTAGGGTCAGACAAGCATGGATGAAAACGTTATAACTTCTTTTAATTTTGAAAATTGAGCATTCAAAAACTCCCCGTTACGTGAGCGTTCTTTAAAAAATCAGTTATTGCAAATCACCTGAAGACACCACATGCTAGAAACCTAGGTAGCGTAATAACTCGTTTCGTTTATAAAAGATATATATATATATATATATATATATATATATATATTCATTTTAACTCACTTTTCATGTATAATAATAGCTGTAAGAACGCTAGAAAAAAACTGAATAAAAGAACTTTAATAATTCTCTTTTTCCATCAAATTTAATGAAACATTTATATAAAAACTATTACCCAAATATAATGAACCTGGTTTTGTAGCACACAATTTTGACGGACATAAATGAAACACAAAATTTCAACATTCTCATTTCTCTTTCAGGTGTGAGGAAAGTATTTTGATATAATGGATTCCAGTGCGACACAGGAAATGAAAATGAACGCCGTGCTCGAGACACAAGTTGTAAACCACAACGACTTGGAGATAGTGAGCTTCTTCACGGGACAGGTGAATAGAAAGAACGATAGATGTCTCTGCGAGTACCACACATAGGTAGCCATGGTGAAAAACATCAAGTTCTTGTATTTTATAGCATCTGGAAGTCATGAGCTTCGGGAGAAATGGGATGCCATCCCACTATTTCCAACTAAGACTTACGATCAATACTACTGCCCAAATTGAAGAACTAGACATTGTGATCGAGGGAGTGGCCCACACATATTCCAGTGGGACTCTCTTGCCTCCTACATGACTTAGATGATGAAGGAGTGGTTAACCGAAAAATTTCATATTCATGTCGTCCCCGCAGAATGTCACCTCATAGCTCTTCGCGTTTGAATTTCCTGACGACTACGTGTAGTGTGTCATCCAGAGGAAGACCAACCAGCCGCTCTACAATACCAAGGGCACAATGTAGTCCACCGTTGTGGGCATAATAACAAACATTGATGAGAACTACGTGTTCCGTCTATGCATTTGTTTCAGACGCTGAGGGAGTTTATTTGTTGGTTTTTGTTTTTCGAATAATTTTTGTTTTTTCAAAGCTGAACCTGTATATAAATATTTTTGAAAATATACTAATATTTTCTGTTTAATATTCTTGTTTTTCTTTTTATAATCTGGTGCCAAGTTACTTGCGTACCACGCGTACACACGCACACACTCACGCACACACACACACACACACACACACACACACACACATATATATATATATATATATATATATATATACGCTCTCACACCCTGATTGAGCATTCTGGAAGAATGGTAGACTTTGAAAAAACAGTAGCTACTCTAGCATCTACGCATCGCTCATTCAGTAATGAATTAGACCACTCTATTTACTGGTGTATGATACCTCATACGCTGAAAGTATTCTCATTCTACCGAGCGCCCATAGCTCAGGGGTACAATCGCCGACTGACGCCGATTTGGTCGGGTTTCAATCCTGGGTAACAGCAATCGGATGTCTAACCGTACTCATACAGCTGTGACATATATATATATATATATATATATATATATATATATATATATATACTTACGGAGTAGTGGATTGTGGCTCGCATTGAAGAATCGGAGAACCGAGTTCGAATTCTGGTGGAATTCATTACATACACCTACGTGGGAAAGGTATGAATCCATCTTTTCTCGCTCTAGCTAGGTGTAAATAGCAGAACAGACTGGCTTCTATAGCCTTGGGTGGCAACCGATCTAAGTGAAGGTCAACTCTGAATTCAGAACCTGTGGATGGTCATTTGGTGACCTTTATATATATTATAGTTATCCGCAGACAGATCTGTTTCGCTGTATCACAGCTCATCAGTACGTTTAGACTCCGATTGTTTTTAACCCAGGATTGAGACCCATTCTACTCGGCCATTCTACTTCTGGGCTATGGGCGCTCGGTAGAAGGCGGCAGACTTTTTAGCGTGTATATTATTATTATACACGCCCAATAGCCAGAGTGCTCTAATTCATTACTGAATGAGCGATGCGTACATGCCAGAATAGCTACTGTTTTTCAAAGTCTACCATTCTTCACAGAGGGTGTGAGAACGTATATATATAATTTCACCCCAAGCATTAGTGATCTCTCAATAGAAATCATTGGGAGATTGTGGGATGTGAAGGAAAGAGGAAACCAGCGGCCCTTTCTTTCTCTCCAATTTTTCGGGCTAAAGCTTAGGGTTGATTATTATCATGCCCCTTATATTGCTATATATACTAGCTGGACCCGTATGAATTACATAGTTTTACTAATATGTGATTTAATGCTGCACTCTGTACTTTTTAACCGATGACTATTCCTAGTGAGTTATAAGAAAAGTGACAGTCTTTCTTAAAAATACTAAAATGTTCTTCTTCTCAACAGATCGTTACATCACGAATCATAATTTACTCCCCACCCACTACAAACTACTGTTTTTATCTAAGATGACGACTAATCGTTCTCTGTGCTGCACTCTCTTTTTGTTTGTTTCTCTCCCCACTCCCGGACGCTCAGCACAGTTTGGGTTTAATAAGATTAGCGTGACACACCATACATATTTCTTATTTTATTTCTTTATTATAGTACTGCTCGGTTATTGCCCTGTTCGCACTGAGTCTAAGTACACCCTGAAGGCCCAAGGGATTGAACTCACAATTTCTATGGCACCAAATTCACGATATAACGCTTTAATCCACTTAGCTATCGTCATGTTACGGAACAAAGCCAAGTTAATTAAAGCTGGTTCGGGAAGTTGGTGACAGAATAATTGTGAGTTAAATCCCTGGAGGAGGCCGTGTTTACTTGGACATGGTGGAAACAGAGCGAGCAATAACTGAGCACTGCTAAAAATAAGAAGTAAACGAGATATCCGTAGACAAGTGCAGGAGAATGAGAACAGTATACCATGTAGATTAAATAAAGGGTTCAGATTGGAATTCCATGTAGGTTACTCGATATACAGCTGATAAAGTCTGACTGTAAGACAGTTAAGTGATAAAAGCTTTGGGCGATCATGTCTCGAGAGAGACATGACTGATTGGGCAGAAGCTTTTCCCGCAGTAGGTTGCCATTGCCGTCTGCGGTAGACTGATAGCCAGCCAAGGCTATATAACTCAATCTGTCCTATTATTTAACCCATAACTGGAGGGAAGAAACGGATTAATACCTTGCCCAAGGGTATTTGTGCGTAAGTGAATGCAAGGAATTCAACCTGGAATTCGAACTCGGCTCCCCGATTTGTCGTTCCGAGTCGATATCCACTGCACCACAACGGACAGTATAAATAAGTTGTTGTTGTAAATTCTTCCTTATTTTCTATGTTATCACGGTGTGCTAGTTTTCATTTTTTTTTTTTTTTAATTAATAAGAGGATCGAAATGGCATAACGTTCATCAATACAAAAAATGAAATCGGTGAACGGAGTTCAGATTCTGCTCGTGTCATTTTGCGCTAACAATGACATTGAGAATGTTATAAAGCCATCAATCCCAATAAATCGGGTTTAAAATTACACTCCACCACGTGTCCCTCAGTAATGACAATTTCGCAGGGTAACTAATGTGCATTGTGGTGCAATGGATATCGGCTCGGAACGAGAAATCGGGGAGCCGAGTTCAAATTCCAGTTGAATTCCTTGCATTCACTTCCGCGCAAATACCCTTGGGAAAGGTATTAATCCGTCTCTTCCTTCCAGTTATGGGTTAAATAACAGGACAGATTGGGTTCTATAGCCTTGGCTGGCAACCAGTATACCGTAGAAAGCAATGGCAACCTACTGCGGGATAATCTTCTGTCCAGTCAGTCATGTCTCTTTCGAGACATGATCGCCCAAACTGAACTGGAGTGATTTAGTAGTCCTGTTGCCTGGACGCTTTCAGTATGACAATAAGAAATCTACATCAGTGCAACCGCCTTTTCTGTCTCGGCTCGCAGGAACAATGAAAAACACTAAACCTAAAAAGCGGACTCAAGGTTGGACAAGTTGATCTCAATTTTAACACAAAAAGCACAAGCGGGAGAATGAGTCCGAAAGTGACTTAACAAGCGAAGAAGTTAACAGCTTACAATATGAAATAATACTTCTGTGTATTTAAGGAGATCTCGAGAATTTAATTTGAAAGTGAAAAATATATGTGTGAAGGTAATAAGAAACCACTAGAAAATAAGTATTAAAAATACAGAAATAAATTTTATTTTTCTTTCCTTGAGTTTATGTTCTCTTTATTTATTTTCTTTTGACTGTCACCTACTCTTGTCTATAAAATAAACGAGAATTACGCCTATCTATTTTTTTTTAAACTAAGAGATCCCACCACAGTTTATGACAGCAAATGGTGCATTTTGTGAAAAATGAATGTAATTGCAACACATCACATCCGTCTTTATATGAATTTATGAATTCCCTTTAATTATTGACCAACTCTCTACAAATGTACCCCCCCCCCCCCATTTAATTGACATCCCTTTATCTGATACCTCCAACTCTTTTATTCGAGAGGCAAGAGTCGCAGGTCCAAAATTTGTTCATAAACGAAAGTTGTGGCATGTCTTTATATAGAGAAGACTATTCGATTGTCCAAACGAATCATGTACCAAGTTATATATATATATATATATATATATATATATATATATATATATATATAAATGACTAATGAACTAAGAAAATATTTACAACGTTCAAAACATCAATTTAAATCAGTGTTTAGTGTAGAAATAGAGCAATTAATATTTATTATGAATCATATTTTAGAACATGTACAAACTACAATCTACTACAAAAGTGTACATTTTGTTTCGACATTGAAAGAACAATGCCTCAGGTAGTAAATATTATTTAGTAAACGTAAAATAACGTTTACTACCTGATGAGACATTGTTCTTTCAATGTCGAAACAAAATGTACACTTTTGTAACAGATTGTAGTTTGTTCTAAAGTAGCTCAGAGAAAAAATCGCCGACTGACGCCAGTTCGGTCGGGTTTCAATCCTGGGTAAAAAGACAATCGGATGTCTAACTATACTGATAGCTGCGGATGAATATATATATATATATATATATAAGCTAAATAGAACAAGTACTACAAATATTACTTATCCATAATAACACTGACCATCTCTCTAGGGAATGGGGTAAATAGAAGCGTATCAACATTAATAATAAAAGAAAAAAACACAGCATTCATAACCAAATATTTGACTTCTGAAATATTAATGCATTGCAAAATATTTTCAAAGCTTTTCGACTAACAGCAGGCTAAATCGCCACATGAACCGGAACTACTGGGCGTATATCCAGTGCTGTGATGACACTGCATTTCTGGGCGGAGGGCTTACTAGACTTTAGCTAACGGCCAGGGCATAGAGTTCCCCCGATTGTATCAATGGCCACATGTCCGTAACAAATGTGAGCATTTAAGTCGGAAGATATCAGCTGACTGACCTGGAGAGTGATTGACTTTACCAGATCTGCTTTGCGAAAGATACGATAAGCATGAATAAATATTTTGGGCGGAACTCGTCAGGTGCTCAACACAGCAGCCCTAGGACCATACTATGATGGGACTGATGATGAAGAAGTCTGTCACAAATATGGGACACACAGTGAGGACCGTATCTATAAACAGGCATTCTACTTTTAAATCGGTTCGTCAAAATACATTTATCTATGAATTATTTATAATTCTTCAGATTAGCATAAGTGTGGGATACCTAGTGAGGATCGTACTCATAAAATAGTCACAGTCTCCTATTACTCCCGTCAAGTCATACTTTAAATTATAGTTATTTACTGGACTTAAATTAGTCTGTCATTAAGGCCACAAATTTGGGATCGCTAATGAGAATCGAATTCACTACAGTTGTAATAGTCTGCAAGATTAATTTGCTATTGACATGTTCATCCGTCAGTGCCTCTTAGTTATGAGTAATATATAGGTGAGACATCAAGATATTGAAAAATTTGTGATTATGAACACAGAGAAGACCTCCGTTAACACAACCTATTAAATCTCTCTTTGTATCACTTAGAAACTAAACAGGAAATAATTTGGATAAAAAAAGATTACAATCTATTACGTAGAAGATGCATAGAAGGAATATTAGTATATATATTTTGTGCACAGTGCCCCTTCAGGACATGGGTGGCCACTAATCATGTACCAAGCTCTCTCTCTCTCTCTCTCTCTCTCTCTCTATATATATATATATATATATATATATATATATATATATCAGTCATCCACATACAAGCCTGTTTTGCTATATCAGAGCTCATCAGTGTGACTAGGCATCCACTTACTTCCATCCGGAATCGAAACTCGGCCGATTTGGTGTCAGTCGGAGTTCCTACACCCTAAACCATCGGCGCATGGAATGAGAGAGGAGGAAATTTTATTTAACGTGTTATATACATGCGGTGTATATACACACCAACCACCGAGGGATTAATGCGTAAATCGCAGAAGTGGAAGGTGTTTTTAAAAATTTTCCTCTCAAGAGTGCTTAATCATAATGAGAGCATAATTTATTCGTCAATATTAGTCATCCATATACGTCTGTTTCGCTGTATCACAGCTCATCAGTTTGGCTAGACATACACTTGCTTCAATCCGGGATCGAAAGTCGACCGATTTGGTGTCAGTCGGAGTCCTTATACCTTAAACAATCGGCGCATGGAAATATATATATATATATATATATATATAAATTAGAGACAATTTTCAAAATTCAAAGGTGTCGGATGTACATTTCGACATAGGATCTCTAATAGAGATTCTACGTCACATCAGCGACATTGTTTTTTTTCCAAATAGCGAAGGCTCTGGGGTAGAGTGTGGAGGGGTTTTTTGGTTAACAACGGTCACAAAGTAGAACAGGACAGAGCTGGTAGTCGCGGGGTTACAGGGTGTTGAAACGGTATATTTAGGAAGGAAGGGGGGAATAGGAGTTCATATTTTATAAAGATAGACAACTAAATGAGTTAAATTATTTTTTTAAGCTTAAGATTTTGGGCTGTTTGAAGAGGTGTATTTAAGCGAGAAGGAATGGGTTTCAATATAAGATTTTAAAAAAATTTTATTTAAGTTTATTTGATTAAACCTTTTAAATGCCAATTACAGGAAGTTATCAGTTTAAAAATTATTAGGGGAAAAAAAATTATTAGAGAAAAAATATTAGAGAAAAAAAATATATATATACATATATGTGTTAACCAAGGAAAAAAGGGTTTAGTAAAAGAATCCATATTTTCTAAAGATAGGCAATTAAAGGAAGTTGAGATAGGAAGGTAGGGGGGTTAAAATACTTTTCAAGGTTAACGTTAGGGTAAAATTAATATTAAAACTTAAATTGAATCCTTTTAATTTATATTCTAACATCTAGTCAACGGGGATTTAAATTCTAAATTTAAGTATTCAAAAAATTTGCCTTGTGGCGGCACTTACTGATGAATTCCCTCCTAAGATTCAGTAGCCGGTGTTGGTGGGGGTATTTTAATATTGAAATTTTTTCCAGTAAACATAGACAGCACCTATCACGAAAATTCCTCGGAATACGGGCTGAACCTATCAGTTTCCAGCTAATTTCAGGATCCAGCCCTTCCTCTTTCATTTTCCAGAATGCCCGCGAAAGGGCTGTCTGGTACCTCTGACCGGGGTTCGAGAAGGAGTACCTGTGGTTATACAGTCTTTGTTTGAAAGGACCGGCGGACATACCGATATAGGTCCGGAAGTGGGGTTTTTTTTTGTTTTTTGTTTTTTGTTTTTTTTTTGTTAGATGGAGCAATGCGGGCTTCATAAATCACCTGGGTGGATTTGCATTTTCCCACCACCGGGCAGGCGTCCACAGAATTACAGCTGCATTCGTTTAGAATTCCGGACCTAGATTCAGCATTGCGCAAGTTCACCAGAATACTCCTATTATGGGAACTAATAAGGCTGTCCATATTCGGGGTGCAAGAATAACTAATTTTAAGGGTTGTACCTTTATTAAAAATCTTCCGTAGAGGGTTAATGTTATTAAAATTTTTGTCTATTAACTTGAGAAAATATTTTCCAATATTGATGTTAGTTAGTTTACAATAAGGGGGTTAAACCAAATTCTTTTTCTTTTTCTACTGTTTCCTTTATTTTTATTTTTGGATGATTCGGAGTCTATTGTAGGTTTATTATATGTTAACTTGTTCTTATATCCGCTTTTTTAAAATTAGCTGGAAACTGATAGGTTCATCCGACACCTTTGAATTTATATTGGCTCTGTATTCTTAATACATTGAGCTCTCTGCCTGCATCACTTTTTAATGTTAAATTTTTTTTAATATTGATTAGGATCAGGTTTTTGGAATTTACCTTCCTACTCTTCCACTTCGGATTAAAGAAAAGCAATATATATATATATATATATATATAAAACCCAAACGGAACCAACCACAAGAAAAAAAAAAAAAAACGACTTCCGTTTGGATTTTTTTTTTCTTTACTGCGGAGTATCGTATGTCTTGTCCTTATTCCGCGGATTTCTTTTTTTCTCCCCTTTTATCCGACGCCTTAGTGCACCGGATTGTAACGGAATTAGGTTCTGTTTGTTAGTGGTTTTTCTAAAGGTTTATCTTAGTATAAATTTACAACCTAACTACTTACAGAGTCTATTTAGTTATTATTTTGAGTAATATATATATATATATATATATATATATATATAGTGCTCTTTCTGTTTTCAGCATTTCCTGTTCTGTTGCCCCTTTACACAAGTTCATTAGATAGCTTACCAATTGTCCTGCTCTGAATTTTTGTTGTTTTTATAACCCGTGATATCACAGCTGGAATTTATCAAATACTTCAAAGTGAAGTAAAATTCAAGCGACAAAAAGAAACAGAATCATTAACCACGGCTGTGTTTCAACATTGTGATTAATTATTTTCCATCCTACAACCTCTTTCCTACAGACAAAACATCGCAAGCCTCTCGTTATTTTATAGTTATTTCCATAGTAAATATTTTGACTAGCTACATTCCTTAGTTCCACCAGTTCAGACCTTCACAGCTAAGACCCCCTCCATGTACACCGTGACAGGTCAGTCTCATTCCCTTCGTACTCCAGTAGTTAGTAAGAAGTTTCAAATGGACAGCTTCTTCCCCAAAAAAAACCTTTGGCGAAATAACTCTCGAGTGGATGCTTCCTCGTTCACCGCAATCTTTACCACTTCAAGTTAATCGTTTTCTTTTCTACATATCCTCACGGCACTTCTTACCTCCTCCGCTTACGTTCACACAACAACGTCATTCAGTAACCCTCTACATTAATCTCATTGTCTCTCTCTCACTTCCTCTAAGAAACGATGCTACTACTACACTGCCATCCTCTCTCATCCTATAAACGGAGAATCGAGAAACAGAAGTAGAGCAAGGACCACCAAAAAACAGCCAAGCGTGTCGCGTGGTAAAGTTAAGCGGGCATCTGCTTAAGACATTTTCCGTCCTTCTTTGGCTCGAGAAAAATACGGTAGACTGACACCGCCATCTATTTCTAAGATGATAAATACTACCAACTACCGAACTGAAACGAACTTTCTTCCGACTGCCATTAATATATGACTTATAAACGAACTTTCGCTACCACGAACTACAAAGGACTCGCTCCAACCTCAATCAAACAAATAAATATATATTATTTATTATACCTTTGAGTGTGTTCCTTTTATTTTCGAAGTTCCGGTAAATAATAGCAAGAATATCTGGTAAATTTCGACAACATATACTTAAGTAGCACCTCTAAATGTTGGGATTCTAGCAATTTTGATGCATTATTTAAACTTGGCCTCAAAGCCGTTGAAACAGTTTGCAGCATTCAGAAATAGATATTAGTTGGATGTACTTTTCAACACTTCTTCGTCATTGTATGAGGATTTGCCTTGGATTAATTTCAGAAAATATTAATTTCTTGCTTTCAAGTAGGTACCTCTACTCATTTTCGATATGTAAGTTTTTAATTTGAATTTTAAAAAATAAAAAACGCTTTCTTGAACCTTTAATTTTAGCTTAAATGAAAGCTAAATGATTAAATTTACCAGTTCCAGTAAGCAAAATATTCGGGTGTATTTTAAACAAAAATTATATTCTTTCAAACCTAAAATTTTGATTTTATTTTTTTAAATGTTCAATTTTTTTAGCCATTTCTTGAGCAATCGACACGTTTGTAAACAAGTTAATTCTTAATTCTTAAGTTAACTTAAACTGATTTGAAACAAATATTACTTGTTTATGGCATGAAATTTAGAATAAAATTATTTCTTAATCAGAAAGGTCTGACTCGTTGACCTTTCAAGTAGGCGATGATAACCCCTGTCGTAAATCAGTTCACACGTCTGGAAGTATGGTGACCAAAAAATGACATAACTCAATTTCACATTTCGTAATAGGAACAACCCTTGAAATATGTAACCTTTTAATGATAAGTCTCTTATAAGTTTCCATAGTAAAAGAAAATGCGCAGTTTAACGTAAATAAAAAGTTTTAAAAATTATTATAAAAATCTTAATTCTAAATTATTTGTATAAAGTTTTTCAATTTTCGAAAAATAGGAAAACTACGCGTGAAGTCAGTCTGCAGTGAATAACATTTTTGAACCGTGGTTAGGGAGTGAGATAAACAGCAACAAGAAGTTCCATATTATTCTGCTCGTTAACAGTAATAAAGGTAGGTTTCTTCAATAAACAATTACCTATTTGAGTTCAGCATATACATTTGCACGGAAATAAGGATGCTTTGGAAAATTTTGACGGGGTAAAGGCCTTCGAAGAACAAAACAAAAATTTACCATATATATATAATTTGAAGAAGTTTGTCACTTTGCTGCGCAGTGTTATTTTAGTCATGCCAACTTCGAAGTTTCGTGATGGCATAATTTAACACTCAGTTAAATCACAAACTTTTCCACATTGATTATATTAATGCTTTATTGCTATCCTGATATTGAGCACTTACGCGCAAATACCCTTGGGAAAGGTATTTAATCCGTCTCTTCCTTCCAGTTATGGGTTAAATAGCAGGACAGATTGGGTTCTATAGCCTTGGTCGGCAACCAGTCTACCGCAGAAAACAATGGCAACCTACTGCGGGATAATTCTGCCCAGTCAGTCATGTCTCTTTCGAGACATGATCGCCCAAGCGTGTATCACGTATGGCACTTAACTGAACTGATATCGAGCATTTCACAAAACAATCTGCCTGCCTAAAATCCCTTTCTCCCAGTAAATCATTAAAAAAAGCAATTTTGGCATTAATCATAATCACAATTTAACACTATATATATATATATATATATATATATATATGTATGTGTGCGTGTGTGTGTGTGAAAGTATCCGTGTCATGTGTTTATACCCTTTGATCATCATTAACAAACTTAGCATATTTTTATTTATACTGTTCGATAATTTTATAATGAAGAATCGTTGTTTCTTTCTTTCTGTCTTTCTTTCAATAAAGATTTGATAGAAATTATTTATATAACAGAAAATTCCTATCATATAAAAGGTTGAAAATGCATGATAAGGTTTAGATGTATTTTTGTTCACAGCCTGTATAAAATGAAAATTATGTATTATAAGGAAGAGGAACACAATTTGAAAATTTATTCCATTCTCTCATGAGATTAACTAAACACAAAAATAAGTTGTCTGTCGCTCAACCTTGAAAAATTTTTACTTTTAAATAATAAATGCGTTTATTGGATTGTTCATTGTTTAGATGCTTTTCGGGTTTATTGAGGATGTGAGTTGTGGCGCAGTAGTAAGGATTGGTTGATAAGTTTCAGGTTGGTTCTCAGATGATTAACTCAATAAGCAACCGGTTTTCTGGTCGAACAATTATCAGAAAAGTTTATATATATATATATATATATATATATATATATATTCTAAATTATATTTTAGGAACATGTACAATTTTTTTGTACATGTTCTAAAATATAATTTAGAATAAATATTCACAGCTCTATATATTATATATCGAGCACTGATTTAAATGAATGTTTTGGACGTTGTAAAAAAAATTTTTCTTCGTTCCCTATTCACTCGGATATATATATATATATTGATTGATTGATCAAGCAAAGCAGTAAGCCACTAAGATACAAGGGGTTACTGGGTGTGGAAACAGAAACATTAATAAGGAGCAAGAACAAAGGAAGTGTAATCAGGAGGACAGTAGATAGTGATTGACATTGCATTTAAATCTTTGAAGATTAAAGTTAGCTGGAAAGCATCAAATCAGAAGAGAGTTCCATCATCGGAGAGTGCGAGAAAAGAAACTGTTACTATAGAACTTACATCTAGCCAATCAAACTGTTAATTGATCAGACCTTGTCGCCAGTACTGCTTACAAATTTAAAAACTCTAGATACCATAGCGAAGAACTCACCCGAACAGTTTTTTTTTAATCATATCACCCCGAGCAAGGCGGTAACGCCACTGATGTGCAGGGGGCTACGTAATAGTGAAAAGATTGGAAAAGAGAAAGCCGGAAACCACATCCTAAACAGGGAACAAGGGATGAGCCTCTTAACCTGTTCAATAGACGTGGGTGGAGTGTGAACCGGGTGATAGATAGATCTATCTACTCCAATTGAAAAAAAAAGAAACCAAAGTGAGAAGATTGGAAAAGAGAAAAGCCGGAAACCACATCCTAAACAGGGAACAAGGGATGAGCCTCTTAACCTGTTCAATAGACGTGGGTGGAGTGTTGAACCGGGTGATAGATAGATCTATCTACTCCAATTGAAAAAAAAGAAACCAAAGTGAGAAGATTGGAAAAGAGAAAGCCGGAAACCACATCCTAAACAGGGAACAAGGGATGAGCCTCTTAACCTGTTCAATAGACGTGGGTGGAGTGTTGAACCGGGTGATAGATAGATCTATCTACTCCAATTGAAAAAAAAGAAACCAAAGTGAGAAGATTGGAAAAGAGAAAAGCCGGGAACCACATCCTAAACAGGGAACAAGGGATGAGCCTCTTAACCTGTTCAATAGACGTGGGTGGAGTGTGAACCGGGTGATAGATAGATCTATCTACTCCAACTGAAAAAAAAAAGAAACCAAAGTGAGAAGATTGGAAAAGAGAAAAGCCGGAAACTACATCCTAAACAGGGAACAAGGGATGAGCCTCTTAACCTGTTCAATAGACGTGGGTGGAGTGTGAACCGGGTGATAGATAGATCTATCTACTCCAACTGAAAAAAAAAAGAAACCAAAGTGAGAAGATTGGAAAAGAGAAAAGCCGGAAACAACATCCTAAACAGGGAACAAGGGATGAGCCTCTTAACCTGTTCAATAGACGTGGGTGGAGTGTGAACCGGGTGATAGATAGATCTATCTACTCCAATTGAAAAAAAAAATAAAAATGGTAGTGAAAGTCCAATCAAGAGATTTCTGCTAAAATCAAAAGAAAAGAATTAAAGAAAACCAATTAAACATGAAAAGCTTAGAATTTAAATTAGGCAGAAGGAAAAAAAAAGACTTACTTTAACAATATTTCAAAGAAAAGATTCTCAACTCGAAACGAGGGTCGTCTTTTGTTTCTACATTGAAGGAGCGATGTTTTATCAGGCAGTTAGCGCTATTTAAAAAATAGTATTTGCTAACTGATTTATCATAAATACTCAGATCTATTTCTATATTGAGCATTGTTTTAAATTAATGTTTTGAACGTTGTTAATATTTTCAGTTGCCATAAAAGTATTTACAGAAATTGCACATGTCTAGACCCACCATTTCGATATCCCCTACAGAATTCAGTGACAGAGTGGAGTCAAAAATGACTGGTGGAGTAGCAGTTGCAATTGGGAAATAGTGAAACAAATATATATCCACTCAGCCTAATGCATCAAATGCCAGAATGAAACTCAAGTAACGTTAGTAACATTACAAGTAAATTTGTTTACTTGTGATGTTACTAACGTTATTTCGTAATTTATGCTCACTTTCTCCTTGGAAAACAGAAAAATGGTTCAAGCCTAACAAAAAAAATATACCTCAATACATCACATATATGGCAATATGATGTTCAAGCATGAAACAAACTGTTTATACGAAGGCCATGTTAAGACAAGCTTAGTGGTCGATCTAGCATATGGAAGTTTGGGTAAATTTTGACCCTTGAACCGACTGTACGCGCGAGGGTTTCCGTACCATCGATCATGCAAAGACAAGCATAGTGCCCAATCTCGAGTATGTAGCGACTGGGTAAATATTGACATTGGAACCGAGTGTGTGCATTCGGGTTCCCCACGTTAAACAACTGACCTTGGGAGGAGGGAATATGATTATACACAGGCATTTCTGCACTACAGACTATGAAAACACAATGAAGAGTGCTCGATTTCGCGTATACTGGGGCTCAGTAAATTCTGACCCTTGACGCATGGGTAAATACACAGGTATTTCTGCGCTAAAGACAATGCAAAGACAATGTATAGTGCCCGATTTGACTTATGCAGAGGAAGGGTAAATTTTGACCTTTGACGTGAGGGTACGTGATCGGGACCCCAACCGTAAACACACCGTGTAAAGACAATGCATAGTGTCCGATACCGCGTATGAGGCGGTTGGGTAAGTTTTGATCTTTGACCCGAGTGTACGCGTTAAAAAACCTGACCTTGAGTAGCATTTCGCTTTTCCATGGAGGACATGGGTAAATATCCAGGTATTCTGCGGCTCTGCGGGAGGGATGCTTATCATTTCTCTGTTCCGTCTGTCTTCGGGTAAAGTGCAACTCAGTTGTAGCTTCTGTCTGCGGACAAAGAAGCAGCTGAGGAAAATAACCATTCAGAGGGGCTCGGTCCTAGGGTTCAGCTGCCCACATTGCACTAGAGAGTTGGGATCGGGAGTCGGTACCGACGGTTGTGTTGACTGGGGAATCTTTGTACCTGACCTGAGTTTACTCGTGTTTCACATAAGCCCGATCTTGTATCACATCTCGTATCAGTAGGAAGACAAGAGTAAATACTGAGGCGTCCTACGGTCAAAATGATGAGGATATCAAACGCTACCAGGGTGAGGTAGTTAGACATAGGTTAGACAAGATGTTTAACGAAGCTTAGAGCATCAGCGCAGAATTCATCGAGGTTCGGATCGCTACGTTCGTGAGGTAGCCATTCTGGATGGATGCTTTTCAGTAGCATTTCCAGAGCCGCATTAAGAAAAAATCTAGACTCTTGACGTAGAGTTTCGCAGCTATTTAGCCGACATAACTCTGCTCAACACAGAGTTTAAGATTTTGGCCAATATCCTGACAAAGCGTTTTCAGTCAGTCGCAGAGATTTTGTTAGGACTGGGACAGAGTGTACTGTGAAGGGACGGACAATTCCGAGCAGCCTGAACCTGATCCGCAAGATCCTAGAAGGAGTAAAAGACGATGAGTGCTGCCCTGATCAATTTGGATCAGTCCAAAGCATTCTATAGGGTCAACTATCACTAATTGGTTGCTGCCCTGAAGGTCACCAGTTTCGAACCCAACTTCTGCAAGTGGATCAGCCTTTTGTATCGCTACCTCAGTGGTGTAGTACAGGCGAACGGAAAATGTTCGAGACTTTTTATACTGTTACGGTCGTTTCAACAGGGTTGTTCGCTGTCACCTCTACTGTACGCTTTCGCGTTGGAGCCCCTCATTCGCCGGCTGAATCCACGAGGAATCGGTGTCCCTGGAAGATCTAGAGCCAGAGTTTTCGCGTACACCGATGATATTTTCGTGTTCATAAGGCCGACCATCACTACCTGGCTGATGTTCTGCAGGCTGCTGAATTCGAATCCAACTTCTACAAGTGTATCAGTCTTCTGCATCGCTCTTACTATGCTATAGTACTGGTGAACGAGAAACGTGAGAGGGCGTTGCTCTTCCGGGGCCCTTTAGTTGAACGGATGTTTCTATCTGCATACTTAGAATGTGGTTAGGGTCCAGCCTACAGTAAAAACGAATTGATCGTGGGCACTTAGTTCCGAAGGCGGTAATTCTTAAAAGGTAGACCTTAGGTGTGCTCCCAGTATATCTTTACCCTTATCCTCTACCAGCTGGTAGTGCTCCCTCTCTGCGAGAAACGCAGCTTGGCGATCGAGCGCTTTCTCTTCTCCCTCTTGTTTAGTAGACGCAAGCCAAAGGTCTGTAGAGAAGCCTGGGTCTGTGAGGTTGGCTTTCTTGCGCAGCGCGTTGACGAAAGATTCTCTCTGGGCAAGGAGTATTAGGGATGTATTCGCTAGCATTACCACCGCGCTACGTTTCAAGGCTGAATGCCGACCTAAACTCAGAAAACAATCCGAATTCTTGCTCGAATATCGATCGGCCTGGTAGACTACTCCGCGGTGCAGTGACCTTTTATGGCCTAGGAAGACATTGTATCGGGAACTAGTGAATGGTGTTGCGTCGAACCCACTCAGCTTGAATTGTCAGTGACCAAGTTAACTCTCTCTGGCCCTGGGCGCCAATGGCGAATTACCTTAGCAACCCTGAGTTTTCACTTACTTGGCGATAGATCTGGAACGCACTATCACACTGGCGTGGGTTTCAGAGCGGGCTGGGCGGATTTGCCCGATTGTCATCGGTGTGACATTCGTTTAGAAGAAATGAATACGCACTCCTACCACTGTCCTCATGTGCGACCATTCTGAGAGCTTGGCAAGTTAACGGCTTTATCGATCCCGAACATCTCGTGTCGATTGATCTCATATACACGTGCGATAATGTGTCGTCCCTGTGAAACGGCTGGGGTTTCTAACGCTGCTAGCCGTGGCAAGGATAATGCGGTGGACGACGCGGTTGGAGGGAATCTTACGATACGAACATTATTCTCATCAAGACCTGGTTGGATTCTTTCGGCATCAGCTCAAGATGACGATCAGAACTGACAGAAAGCGTTTACTATCGACAGATATCAACGAAAGATGGGTTAAATACGGTGAGCCTGAATGGGGTCAGCTTTGATTTCCTTTTTTAGTAACTTTTTGTTATGTCGTGAGTAAGAATAAATAACACAACAACAGGAATAGGTTAATTGTTGTATTCCGTGAAAATAGTATTTACAAAGGTTATTAGTATCCAATACAAGAAATAAGGTTAATCGTCTCAACCGTCGTAAGACGTAGTATGAGCAATGGGTACTTCCGGGTCGTCACCGGAAGTCTATGACTGACTTGTCAATCGGCTGTTCGGCACACTCTCGTCCGTAGATGCCACCATTACTTTACATAGTAATGGAATAGTCCATTATAGCCGAATAGGCGCGGGCGTCCCAACATTTTTTGACACAACGGCGGGGTTTCCTGTTGGACCCTTACTCTGGTTAAGCTAGACTCTTTGTTTACCTAGTTAATGTAATTGTTGTTCTCGGACTGATCCCGGCATTGTCTTTCGTTATGATCCATTTCAAGGTTCCCAACCTCCCCAGTTTGTTGTTTTACTCCTTCTTTTTATCTTGACTGGGGCAGCTTTTGATTACCTTCTCCATAATTCATTTTCCTTCCGGCATCTTTCGTGAGTGAGCATTTTGATTTTGTCTATCGACAGCCATTCTCAAATGGACAGGTTTTACAAGCATATTTTATTTTTAATGCGAATGTTTTGTTGTAATTTATTTTTACTATCAGTTCATCCCCCCCCCCCACCTTCATTTTATCCAATAAATTTTATATATTTTTATAAAAAGAAGTAACAAAAGACATTGTAAAAAGAATTATGTCATGGGTGTTTTAACAGCCCTGCTCTTTTTTGAGAATGCAGCATTGTGAAGTATATCGAATGAATAGAGATTAATTAATATCTTGTCGTGTTTAAGCATATTGTAATGAATAGGTCGCAAATCAGATTAGTTCGGTTTAGGATAGTCAATGACGACCAACTTCACCCAACTTCCCCTACTTGTGCCACAATTGTATTCTTTGTGCAATGAATAATAGGATGACGAGGATGAAAGTGTAGTAACTGTTGCAGCAGTCTACAGTCAGCTCACGGCTCAAGCCATAAGCAGCAGTTCCAGTAAGCCGTCATCATATCCATCATCATATCCATCATCACATCCATCATCATATCCAGCTCTAGCTATACTTACCAACGATATGTAATAAACTGTCATTTTTAGAACAAAGCCCGTCAGCAAACATAAAGGTGCCCAATTCAGAACAACGGTCTTCATCAACTACAAAACAGTTCTTTTCATGACAACATTCACCAGCGACTTCTAAAACTGTCCTTCTCAGAACAATGCTATTCTCACCTTCTATATGAGGTTGAAGAGTCATTTTTGTTTAATGCACTGTAACATTATTTTTGTTGATGTATTTTTCCTCAACAAAAATAAGCTTAACAATATATTGTTTTTTACTGAAATCCTTCGTTTTGTTTGTTGTTTTCCTCCGTCATTCAATATCGGTTTACGGGCCAATATAGCACCCGCAATAAAGTTTTTCTTTAACAACGAAAGTATGATGTCCACCCAGTCTGTCTCGACTTGATTGTTTGTCTTGCCCCACGTTTTGTTGATTAATTGTAATACTGGCCTGGTCCGAATGATCAGTTGGAATTGATGACTTGGTTTGGTCTGGCCAGAGTGAAGTCACACACAAAAAAGTAAATTTGGATAAAAGAAAAGTATTTATATACAGTTCTTAGTTACAAAGTTTTTAATACAATTATTGATGACTCAAGCAGGTCTATATTTTTCATGCAATAATTATCGACCCTTCCCGATTATTGTGACACAGTGTTGTTGTCTTGAGTTTTAACGAATCTTCTGGAATAAGGCTTAAGTCGGAGATTGTTCGTCATAGCGGCAAATCACATCAAATCAAGTGAAACGGTGGTCTCGCCTCCTTTTCTCTGGTCTACCAGGTCTTTCGTATCCGGTCTATGTTTCTTCACCACTACCGTCGAATCTCTCTCGCGTGTCACGTCTCCGCCGGGTCTCTCCGATCTTCACACACTGTCTTCTGGTCTACACTCTCTAAGTGTCACCTCCGCCGGGTCTCTCCAGTCTGCACACACTGTCTGTTGGTCTGCACTAAATGTCGCATCCGCCGGGTCTCTCCGGTCTGCACACACTGTCTTCTGGTCTGCACTAAGTGTCGTCTCCGCGGGGTCTCTCTGATCTGCACTAAGTGTCGTCTCCGCCGGGTCTCTCTGATCTGCTCACACTGTCTACTGGTCTGCGCTCTCTAAATGTCGTCTCCGCCGGGTCTCTCCAGTCTGCACATACTGCCTACTGGTCTGCACTCTGTGTTGTCTCCGCCGGGTCTCTCTGGTCTGTACACACTGTCTACTGGTCTGCACTCTCTAAGTGTCGTCTCCGCTGGGTCTCTCCGGTGTGCATATACTGTCTCTCCGATCTGGTCTCCGGCGGGTCTCTCTTGTCTGTGTATTTTCACCTCTGTCGACTGACTTTTCTTCTTCACGTTGAATCTCCCTCACTCACTCTCGCAGAAGATGGCCGCCCCGAACCCGAAGGTGGGGGGCACGAACGTCGACAGAGCATGTGCTGAATATGTCTTGACTTCTCTCTCGGTCTCCGTCATTCTCACTTTGCTGTTCAAAATATCCAGCTTATATTAAGCTCCGCATCCAGTAAGGGTTGGGTATGATGTGCTCTGGGAACGCGATTGTTCCCTCAACAACCAATCATTGGTCACTTGATCAACCTCGTCTCTTTCTCTCTTGTGTTAGTGCCTCTCACCGCTGCCCAAGGAGTGTGGAACGTTTCTCCGCCTTTCCTGAGATTCTATCTGGAACCTTTCTTCTTCTGTCATCATCACTTCCTGAGGGCGTGGTTAAGTCCAAACGGCTAAATCTATTTATTGCTCTAAAATGTCTTTTTTATCGAGCTTTTGTGTGTAGTCGATTTTCACATCTGGGATTCATCACTTTTTCTTGTCAACCCTTTTGCCAACAACTGACAAAAAAAGGAAACAATCGCTTGATTTGAAACGTTTTTAATTATCTAGGCCTTCTCGCTTCGTATTTAATTGTCGTGAAAATTATCTAGTTTCATCTCGGAGGTTCTTCGAATACGTCGTCACTTATTTCAGTCTTTGAGCAAAAACCAGACGATTTTTTTGTTTTCATAGCTTCAATTACCATCTTCCTTCCCTTATTTCCCTTCGTCAGGTCATCAGTAGATTAAAAGTTAGTTTTTATCAATTGACCGAATTTATGTATTCAAGAGTCATAAAAAGTTTAGCTTAGCTTGTTATTCGTTTTCGATAATCGTAAAAATATATATGTATACTTCTTAGGTGGTCTTTTAGAATATGTCTTCACTTATCTCAGCTTTTTGACTAAATCCAGATGTCTCTTTGTTTTACATTTTTAGAGGATGAAAAAAAAAATCAGTTAATATTTTCTTCGGTTCCCTTTCGTCCGGTTATCAGTATATCTTTCAGTTTATCGAAAATTAGAGTTTTCTGACCTCTTAGATTTTTTTCTTTCAATTTACTATCGCTTTGTCCAAATGGTGTCACAAAAGTACAAATTTCAACCAAGGAAAAAATTAGTTGTTACTTAACCCTAGCTTACTTTTGGTAGATCACAAATACTGAGCAGCCGTGAGGATACAACTCACAGATTTAGTTTGCTGACTATTACAGCAATAAGAGTAGGTATCTTCACTAAATCACTGAAAAAAAAAAGCATAGTATGAAGAAAAAAGGCCACAAACTTAATAAAAACGAACTTTTTTTAATTACTTTTCAAAATTTTGTAATCTTTTCTAACACGTTCAAAATTTATGGGTGAATTAGTAAATCTTGTATCACTTAAAGCTATTATTATCTCAAAAACAAAATTTCGTACTAAAACCGTTATTATGTAATAAAAAATAAAAATATTGCGTACAAAATATTTAGATTTTGGCATTAAATAATCCATGCCGCTAAACAAAATTAACCAATAACAAATAATTCTAAAAATAATTAATATAGTTTATATTACGATTTTTAAGTGAAATCACGTGATATCCAGTCCTGAACTTTGTTTTCAGTATCTAAAGTGAAATAGAGATTGTAAATGAAACCAACTCTTGTTTTGATTTGAGTTAGCGGGTAACCAAAACGGTTACGACTGTCTTACAATGGAAAACATAACGATGACGTCACCCACTTTTCCCCGGTGACAAACACATCAATTTGGAAATTGTCGCAAAAATCAAATAATTGTCGGGTTTTAATGAAACTTTCAGTATTCATTCACAAATGAATGAAATTATTTTTGAAATTATTATTTCTTAAAAATCTTGGTAAAAAATATTTACTGTTACCCACCCTCCTCCACGTAAATCCATGACATTTTCAAAAATTTTAATTTATACCTGTCTTTAATTTTATTAGTTAAACGCAGGACTCATTGAGGAATATAAATCATCCATTTTTTTTTTTAATTTTGCCTCTGTATCCGAAAATTTGCTCCGAATAATAAAATAAACAAAGCAATAAAATTCTGATATTTGATAACCTTTTAATTGTTTGAAGAAATAATAAAAATTATAATCTGAAGAAAATATTTTTCCGATTACTAATAAAATTGTAAAATAATTGTTTTCATATATATATATATATATATATATATATATATTTATCATTTCGCCCCGAACAAGGCAGAAATGCCACTGATGTGCAGGGAGCTACATAACTGTAAAAAGATTAATTAGAAAAGAGTGAGGAGTACAAACTAATTAGAAAGGAGCAATAGAAAGCTGAGAATGCAGGTGCGATGACAGATACATAGGTGGATAGAAAGGGAAGGATATACGGGGTTGGGGAGAGAACTAGAGTCCAGTGGTTAGTAGATGAGTATTGACTTTGCATTTAAATTTCTGGAGGTTGTAGCCGTCAGGAAAGCAAGAATATGGGAGCGAGTTCCACAGGCGGGAAGTGCGAGAGAAGAAGCTGCAGGAGTAGAATTGTCGTCTGCATTTGGCTAACCTGACTGTGAATGGGTGGGACCCAGTTGCCAGTCTGGTTGCACGAGTAAACACCTGTTGAGGAGGCATCAGTGACTTAAGTTCTTCCGAGCAGAAGCCATGAAAGTATTTATAGAACAGACAAAGGGAGGCCACATTTCGACGGTGGGGAAGTGGCTGCAGTCGAGCCGCCAGATCAGTACCTATCACATTACAGACTCTCCTTTGGAGCTTGTCAAGAACACTGAGGAGAACGGCAGGGGCGCCTGACCATAAATGGCAGCAGTACTCCATGCACGGACGGATGATTGACTTGTATATATGCAGGATGGATTTAGGCAGAAAAAACATCCTGGATCGACATAGTGACCCAATCTTCTTAGCAGTAGATTTTGCTATGGATTCAATATAGTGGTTCCATTTGAGGTCTGAGGACAGGGTAAGTCTGAGGAGGCGTAGTGTATTGCTCTCCGGGAGAATCGCTTGGTCCATGCTTATGGGAGGCAGGAGAGGTTGCCTGTAATGGTTGACAGACAACAGCTTGGTCTTAGACGAATTGATGTTGACAAGCCACTTCATGCCCCAGTTCACCACAGAGTGTAGATCCCGTTCAAGGTCAGCATCGAGATTATGTCTGTCCGCTACGGTGCGATAATAATATATAAAATTTCAAAAATATTTTTAAAATCTTCAAATATTTGTACCCGTTAGATATTTTTAGTTAAGAATTGATTATATTGCCTATCGTACATATCGTTTAATAAAAATCGTTTTGCCTTGATATTTTTAAAATAATTTAAAAATGATTTTGTGTGTGTAAAAATGTTCATTTTTATTAAGTACGATGTTCCGTAGGGGACATATTGATTTTAGAAGTTAACAAGTGTTGTTGATGATTTCCCTTACATGGTAACCACAGAAAACCGCAGTATTTTCTTATGTTTATGTTAAGGCTTACAATGAAATAAAATAAAATAAAAAATAAAGTGTAAACATTTGTGTAAGTATTAATAAAATGAAAACTACTACAAAAAATTTAATAACTTTAACTTATAACAATCATGCAAACAATTCGTATTAATAAAGAATAAAATGAAAAATAAAATATTAAAAAGTATAAATTAATACTAAATTAATACCATAACATTTCATGAATTTTCATAAATTAATAATAAATAAAACACCATAACATTTCAGGTATTACTAAGTTACCTATGTATTTATTAAATTTAAAGTTATTAAATATTTAAATTAATTTAAGAAAAGTTTACGTTATTTTCAAAGAAAATTCATTTTTCAGAAACTATATTCAAACGTAAGCTAATGCAACTAAAATTCAATAAAATATTAGATTACTGAAAATATTAGTTCTTTTAAATTACTAGGTAGATATCATTTAAAGTTCACGTGTTTTAAGGGTAGTTTCTCGTGAAAAAAATGGTTACGTTCACATTCATCAAATTATGCCATTTTTGGTAAACCATACTTAGCCTGTCAGTCAACAGGCTGTCAACTCGTCAATTAGCACTTCATAAATATCTTATCTCCGTGACTAAGAAATGCCTTTTTTCTTAATTCTATGCCGTAAACAAGTAATATTTGTTTCAAATTAGATTAATTCTAATTTCAATTTACTATTTTTCCAGAATTAACAAGTCACAGAAGTATATTTTTTGTAAGATTTTTAAAACCGAGAATTAACTTTTGTTTACAAATGTGTCGATCACTCAAAAATGGCATCAAAATTAAAAAATTTAAAGAAAATCTCAAACTTTTATATTCCAATCAATATAATTTCTGTTTGAAATAAACCAGAGTATTTTGCTTACTGGAAATAGTACATTTAATCATTTAATTTTCAATTAAAACTAAAATAAAAGTTTCAAGAATTTATTTTTATTTTTAAAAATCAGTTTAAAAGTTACATATCGAAAATACCAGGGACGTACATATATATATATATATATATATATATATATATATATATATATACGTGTAAAATCCTTTGTACAATAAAGACGGAAGCTGATGATGGTTCGCCTGAAATAGGCCTATACATCCGATTTATCATGAAATAACGTGCCTGCCTTAATTTTTCTTATATATATATAGTATAGTTGAAAATAGTGGTTCCTTTTTGCTATAGTGTTCAAGCATGTGTACCATGGAGAAGATTAAGGTTTTACTTGGTATTTCTGAGAAGGGTGAAAGCGTTCATGCCGAGTTTTATCAAAGAAGAGACCTTAGTGGCGCAATTTTCAATTGGGAAGTAGGAGATCTCAGTCCATGGGGTGTCACAAAGAAAATTGCGGAACGAGTCCCAATCAGCACGCTGGTAACGGAAAGTGGTTTTATGGATAGGGGGCTCCTGTTTAATAGATGACTGGAACGAAGTATCAATAGCTATCACATGATGGTCGGAGTTATTAAGACAGCAGCATTGCGAAGCTCGGCAAGAGCGAGGAGAGCAGGCAGGAAATAAATCAAGTAGAGAAGTCTATTGCTCGGTTTTGCTAAGGAAACTAGAAGGGGAGTCTACAATTTGATTGGAGGACTGGACATTGGAAAATTTAATGTCTGAATGCCAGCAAAATTAGTATATTTAGCCTGATTCACTTACGTACCATGGTGAGCATTAAAGTCACTGAAGACTGAGAACAAAGCTGTGCCACCGGAAATACATGCAGGAACGCCTACCCTTGAACGAATGGTACAAAAATACCCCGATATTATGCGACTGCTGATTAGAGTAGCCTCCCTAAGCGCTATCAAAGAGTACTGGCTCCTAATAACCAGCCGGAAGCAGCAGCCAGCAAATTCTTAACAGGGTATCATCCCACTAGAAAAGTCAAAGCTACTGACTAGTCCGATCACCAAAAAGTTAAGACCAGTAAATCATTGTAGCCCTGGTAGAAGAAAGAAAGAGATCCGATAAATCATATCCTGAAAAGGAACAAGAGGTGAACCTCTATTTCTGTTTAATGGACGATAGATGAACCTATCTACTCGTATAACTAACCAATGACTTTTGGTACGTTAGAGTATATGTTTGATATTTATATAATCAAATACAAAATTGATTTTCAGTTATTTTTTTCGTAGGTGAAAAGATTAGAATTAGAACACATATTTACTTTTCGTTTCAATTACGTAAAATAAAAGAAAAAATAAACTGCAAAGCGTTATAAAAAGACGATATATTTATTTTTAACGATTATTTCACACTGAAAAGTGAAAAAATTCCCACACCAATCTGTCTATTGAAACAAAATTTAAACCGGTTATATGCATTTTAATGGAAAGTCTACTTCGCGCCAATGAATACAACACATACAATACATGACTACGAACACTTTCTACATATCGACTATTGAAATTTACTCAGTTTATTTTCCTGTGTCACAGGGCAAGATGAGTAGGTGTAAGATAATTGTATCGTGCCAGCATTCCAAGTAGGCTACCCGTAGGACTCTAGTATTTGAAATATAAACATTTTTTGTTTTGTTTTGTTTTTTAAACCGAGAATTCAAATACCGCATAGGGAAAATATATCATGAAGCAAGCCTTTTGATTTCAAATTTTAAAAAATATATTATTTTGAAATTATTATATTTATCTATAGAATGTTGACATATTGGATATTCATAGATTTCTTGAAAAAAGAAATGATATAAAAGGAGCGAAAGAAACAGAGAATATGGAAGGAGTGAATGTAAAAGAGAATATGAAATGAGTTAAAGAAAGAAAACAGAATGAGTGAAAGAAAAAGAGAATATGAAAAGAGTGCAAGAAAGAAAGAAATTGGAAAGAGTGAAAGAAAAACGAATATGAAATAAGTGAAAGAAAGAAAATGGAATAAGTGAAAGAAAGAATATGGATGAAGTGACAGAAAAAAAGACTATGGATGAAGTGAGAGAAAAAACCGTACGGATGAAGTGACCGAAAAAAAGAGTATGGATGAAGTGACCGAAAAAAAGAGTATGGATGAAGTGACAGAAAAAAAGTGTATGGATGAAGTGATAGAAAAAAAGAGTATGGATGAAGTGACAGAAAAAAAAGTGTATGGATGAAGTGACAGAAAAAAAGAGTATGGATGAAGTGACAGAAAAAAAGTGTATGGATGAAGTGACCGAAAAAAAGAGTATGGATGAAGTGACAGAAAAAAAGAGTATGGATGAAGTGACAGAAAAAAAGTGTATGGATGAAGTGACAGAAAAAAAGAGTATGGATGAAGTGACAGAAAAAAAGACTATGGATGAAGTGAGAGAAAAAACCGTACGGATGAAGTGACCGAAAAAAAGAGTATGGATGAAGTGACAGAAAAAAAGAGTATGGATGAAGTGACAGAAAAAAAAGAGTATGGATGAAGTGACAGAAAAAAAAGTGTATGGATGAAGTGACAGAAAAAAAGAGTATGGATGAAATGACAGAAAAAAAGAGTATGGATGAAGTGACAGAAAAAAAGAGTATGGATGAAGTGACAGAAAAAAAGAGTATGGATGAAGTGACCGAAAAAAAGAGTATGGATGAAGTGACAGAAAAAAGAGTATGGATGAAGTGACAGAAAAAAGAGTATGCATGAAGTGACAAAAAAAAAAGAGTATGGATGAAGTGACAGAAAAAACATGGAAGAAGTAAAAGAAAAAATATGGTATGGCTTTGTTTCAATTCAATGAACATACGAGTCTAGGCAATTGAAATAAGGCAAAATTAGGAGAGAGTATAAAAATAAGAAAATAGCAAGAAAAAGATTAACTCAAATGAAAAAGGAGTTGAGGATAAAGTAACGAGAATGTGGGAGAGGATAAAAAACATGAAGGAAAACAATAAGAAAATTTAAATTTAAATCAGCTATAAGAAGGAAAAAATGATCGTTTATATATTTGACAGATATACTTCTTGATCAATCTATTTTAAGATGAATTTCGTTAAACTAGCTTTATCTATGAGAATGGCAAAGTATCAGAGCTTTTACAACTAAATCCATATTTCTTATGCCAAATAAAGTTTGGTGTATTCTCCGCTTGTCACTACTTCATAATTGAACAAAGTGAAACTTTCATGCAGCCGAAATCTTTGTGTCATCAGTAAGAAGAAAGACTGGAGAAAATTCTGATATGAAGATTGAGCACAATTTTCATATCAAAATTTTCTGCAAGTTTTTTCTTACTAATGACAGGAATATTTCGACGATAAAATTTAATTTTATTCACGTGTTTTTCTCCCCAAGTGTCGATTTACTGTTGAAATATTTTCACTTTCATAAAATACAGGCAACTGAAAACCGTAATCATTTGCATTGAAAACAATTTCAGTGAAAAATACCTAAATCCCCAAACCCAGATTATTGGATTTAATAATAATAATAATAAATCACATGACCGGGTGTGATCGTAGATTCGCTGCTCTGCTGAGCACATAACCAGTTCCCGCCATATGTCTCGGATGAAAATGCCTAAGTCTTTGTAAATTTATGTTCCAGCCAACTCAGTGACGTTTTCAGACCATTTTCCCCTTTGTCTGATTCCTTTTACCCAAGGTAGAAGTGGAAATGCTCTTATAACGCGTCCATACCATTTCAACCGAGACCACCACACTTTTCGGTGGTCGTGATTTCAACTGTCTCTTTCTAACAGTGGTTATGAAGTCTTTCAATAATTGTTTCTTGCTTGATGATGTCTCGCCGCTGTGTCATTAGTAACGTCGTAGATATCAGAGATGCCTAAGACGGTTCTGTAGCATTTCATTTCCAAAAGAATAATTAGTTGTTGCTTTTTTTTTCTAATTTCATTCTAGTGTATAACGTTTTCGATATTTATTAAATAAAGGTCTTTTTAAAAGTTTCCATTCCAAATTTCATCGTGAAAATAAAAAAGTGCATACACTTCAAATATTTAATCTAAATCTAAATCTAAACTTAGTTATAAATGGAACTTTGTGTGTGAATGTGTGTGTGTCTCTGTGTGTGTGTGTGTCCATTACCTATAGACTCCGAAACGGCTGAACCGATTTTCTTGAAAATTTACACAGTTGTACTATAAGCGTCTGCGAGTGTTCTTAGCTAGGTTTTGTGTCGAGGTACCCCCGATAAATATCGAAAATCGATAATCGAAAAAATCGGGTTAGAGAAGGAATGGTCCGATCTTAATCAAATTTGATACACTCATAGACAAAGACATAAGAAACGATATTCAGAAGTTGCAAGGTTGCAGTTCTTACAATAGTGCAGAAAATCGATAATATATATATATATATATATATATATATATATATATATATATATATATAAAAGACAAGATGTTTGTGTGTGTGTCTGTTTATCTGCTTGTATGTCTGTATTTTTTCAGCCCTTTTATTTTAGTTTTTGCTTCGGGTTTGGCTCTAAGTAGGTATAATTGTAGTTCTTAGTCTCAGCCACGATACCATTTACTCAGAGGACTTATTTAGCCTTCAAAATTCAGTTTACGACGAAAAAAACTTATTTGATATCGATACCAGGAAATCAAAATTTGACTTACATCCATTCATTTTTCTTTCAGTCTATGGTTTCGCTTTAACTGGAAACAACTATTGCTTTGTAATCTTTCGTGCCAACGTCCAAACAGTCTGAGCTCCAGGACCATGGATTAGTTTTAAAGCTTTCATTACATCCGAGCAACGCCGGGCTATACTGCTTGTTAAATATATAAGACGCGATATTAAAACAACTAATGATAGAAAATGAGAAACTGTGGAAGGCCACAGCAGGTTTTGTCTTTATGATCACTTCATTTGCGTTCATTGCAGTGTTCGATGTGAGGCAAATTTAGATTTTAATTTTTGAAACTATTCTCGAATTTTTCGAATGTTGCGGTCAGCAGAATCCGCGGATACAAACGACCGGCAGTTTAAGGCTTGTTTTTGGAGATCCATTTCCTAGAATACACATTCTTATTACATCAGAATGGTTAAAGTCGTAGCAATTCCATGACACCTGTGGAAATATACTGATGAAATTAGGCAATTTTTGCAACCACCACGCATTTTGTACTCGGGATCCAGTTCTGAAATATACCATGTGCCGAATTTCATTCTGATGAGATAAATTCTTTTATGCGCCGTGTCACTTCAGGACGTGGGTGATCATGGCACTCCACAACTTTCGATCTTTTGCTGGCTCTTTATCATCCTTCTTATATTTATTGAAAGCAAAGATCTTTTAAGAACACAAGAATGCGTTTCGTGTATCTTATTTGGATGTGCTTGTTTGGATGTGCATTGTGGTGCAGTGGATATCGGCTCGAAACGAGAAATCGGAGAGCCGAGTTCGAATTCCAGTTGAATTCTTAGCATTCACTGACGCGTAAATATTCTTGGGAAAGGTATTAATTCGTCTCTTCCCTCCGGCTATGGATTAAATAACAGGACAGATTGGGTTCTATATCCTTGGTTGGCAACCAGTCTACCGCAGAAAGTAATGGTAACCTACTGCGGGAAAATCCTCTACCCATTCAGTCATGTCTCTTTCGTGACATGATCGCCCAAGCGTGTATCACGTATCGCACTTAACTGACTAATTTGAAAAATAATCATGGACTACGAAACAATTGCTTTAATGTCATTACATGTTTTTACTAATGTTTTCCAATTTACTGTTTCCTTTTATATCAATGCTTTAGGTTGATGATATACTCTTTAAAACAAGCATCCTGAGTATAAAAAAAAAAACATCTCCACCGACAAAACATGAATTCGTATTCCATTTCCCACGAGTATATCTTTCATGGACTTTGTCTTAATAGAGACGGCTATGGAAACGAAAATGTCGGAAGAGCTAAAACTAAGTCAGTTTCAGCTTTTCATATAACTTCCGACTGTTGCGTCAATATCTCTAGAAAAGTGTGATCTTCACCATGTCAGTTAAACATACATATGATTTTTTTCACACGAAAACACTTCTTAATTCACAACGAATTCATAACAATTTATTTGAATATAGCATCACGCAAAATTCATGTCTTCTTTCCGGATACGGAAATAAAAACATATGAGTAAATAGTCTGAACGATAATAGAGTATATGCTAACTTTCAACTAAACAGTAAACCGTCTTAACATGCGCAGAACATTCTACGATTAATTTCCGGCTCTGGAAAAAGCATTTGCAATGAAGTTTACTACACCATCCAGATAAAACATGGTTCACTGCATATGGATTGGGATAGATAGATAGATAGATAGATAGATAGATAGATAGATAGATAGATAGATAGATAGATATGAACAGACTGAGACAGATAGATAGATAGATAGATAGATAGATAGATAGATAGATAGATAGATATGAACAGACTGCTTGATAGATATAAGGTAGTAGCGACAGAAACCGTTTTAAATAGAGACATCAGGCTGACAGATAGACATACAGACAGACAGATAGATAGATAGATAGATAGATAGATAGATAGATAGAACAGACTGAGATAGATAGATAGATAGATAGATAGATAGATAGATAGATAGAACAGACTGAGATAGATAGATAGATAGATAGATAGATAGATAGATAGATAGATAGATAGATAGATAGATAGATATGAACAGACTGCTTGATAGATATAAGGTAGTAGCGACAGAAACCGTTTTAAATAGAGACATCAGACTGACAGACAGACAGACAGACAGACAGACAGATAGATAGATAGATAGATAGATAGATAGATAGATAGATAGATATGTGCGTTATGTTATTACTAAATATCGAGAGAATGATAAATGTTTAAGAAAAAGCGGTGAAAAGAAGAGTAAACGGAAGAAAAGGAAAGGCAAATAAAGTTGCTTTAATATGCTGTTGTATGTAACGAATCATTTTAAAATAATTCAGGAACTTGAAATCAATACATTGATAAAACATTTCAAATTTATTACTTGGCAATAAGCAATAAAGACTTCCGAAAATTCTATCTCCATTTTCACACATTCCTTCATATGTAAAGACATGCAACTTAACGGCTATTTGTCTCTTAAGAAAACATAGATCCTTTAACTTAAGTTCTGCCAAATTTGCGTCATTATAATTCATGGGATGAAGAAAATAAATACGCTACAGATTCGTCAGTAGTAATTTAGATTCATAGATTTCTTTACAGAGAATCTCTTTGTACTGTTTCTTGTTATGACTAAATTCTAATATCAAGTCAGTCAGTTAAGTGCCATACGCGATACACGCTTGGGCGATCATGTCTTGAAAGAGACATGACTGACTGGGCAGAAGATTATCCCGCAGTAGGTTGCCATTGCTTTTAGCGGTAGACTGGTTGCCGACCAAGGCTATAGAACCCAATCTGTTCTGTTATTTAACCCATAACTGGAGGGAAGAGACGGATTAATACCTTTCCCAAGGGTATTTGCGCGTAAGTGAATGCGAGGAATTCAACTGGAATTCGAACTCGGTTCCCCGATTTCTCGTTCCGAGCTGATATCCACTGCGCCACAAAGCACATAACGAATCTCCATTTATTGAGTTCTTTACTCCAATGTTTATTCAATCTAAAAATCAAACGATTATTTATAACTCCAATTATCATCATCAACATCATTCTTATGACTGGGTGTGGTCTTTGGGAGGCTACGCGTCTAAGCACCTAGTCATCCCCTCTACATGTTTTCGTTAGTATTCATTTACGCGTGTTTAGTGCAAATGTTGTCTGTATCGTAGAAAAGGTGCGTCAATAAAGTTTGCTTACGATACTATTAGCCCTTGATAATGATCGAGGCAGGTGAAAATACTCGAATAAGATGAAAACTTAAACATAAACTTTAAATATTTTTAACCTGGATGTGCAACAACTTATTTAAAAACTGAAAAAATACAATAAAAAGTTAAACAGGGAGACGACATTTTTTTAATTTAATACAACTATCGCTCATTCACTAATGAATTAGAGCACTCTGGCTATTGGGCATGTATAATGATAATATACATGCTAAAAAGTCTGCCTTCTTCTACCGAGCGCCCATGGCCCAGAGGTAGAATCGCCGACTGACGCCACTTCGGTCAGGTTTCAATCCTGGGTTAAAAAGCAATCGGAGTCTAACCGTACTGATGAGCTGTGATACAGCGAAACAGATCTGTCTGCAGATGACTATATATATATATATATATATATATAAACTGCGTCTATAGATTATATGCAAGTCATGAATTGGTATAAAGAGTTGCGTCTTTAATGTTAAAAGTCCTATTATGATTTTGTTTAGATTCTACTCAATATTATTAACTTAGATATATAGTGAGAGAGAAAACTATTGTTTTTGGTTGGAAAAAATTGTACTAAGTTAACAAAACAGACTAATCTGACTGTCAGTAGTTTATTTGCAGCTATTTATTTTGATATTTTTACACTATTATACTTTGTAAAACTTATGTAAAAAAAATAATATCAAAAGATTCTAGAACAAATTCGTCAATTTCTTAAAGGAAAATCATAAAAAACATTTTATTTTAAAATTAAAAGATATATTAACAAAAAATAATAAGAACCTCCTAAAATTTATTGCACAAATGCTCCTTTCTTTTCAATACCTCTTAGCAGCCTGTTGTCAACATCTGATGTTATATTTGCAATTTTAGCGGCTGGTAAGTTGTTTGCAGCAACTTTAACTGCCTCCCAGAGGTCACACTTGCTGTTGAATTGCCTTCCATAAGAATAAATATCTCTCTTGAGGATGCTCCACGGGTTTCTCAATGGGATTCAAGTCACAGCTATTTGAAGGCCAGTCCATAAGGGAATCTTCAACAAATCCCTTTTCTTTCAACCAAGATTTAGTAAACTTTGATGCATGACTTGGTGCGTTGTCTTGCATAAAGACCATAGATCTACGCTTGGCTAAAGACTGGTTATCAAGCCATTCAAAGAAATACTGCTCTAGAAAATCACAGTGCCTTTTTGAATTCATTTTAACCCAGTTTTTTTTACTTTAAATAGACCCACAAGCTCATTACCAATAATCCTAGCCCATATCATGATCCCACCGCCACCTTGTTGGCGTTTAAAAATATTTCTTGAGTCATGTTGCTTGCAAACCCATCCTCGAACCCATCGAGGGTGATCCTTGATTCTTCTGTAAAAAGCACTTTACTGAAATCAGTTTTCATGTATTTTTGTCCACTGCAATCTTCATTCCTTATGTTATTCATTGTTAAAATGGGTTTCTTTATTTGATTTTTTACATCAGCAAACTTTCTTAATGCTTTACACCTTGTTTCCCTTGATACCATAGGAGCTCCAGCGGCCTCAAATATGAACGCACTTGACGCATTTGGGTTTCTTATTAATTCTTTTCGGATATGTGATAAATATCGCTTTGTTAAATTCCTGAATTCAACCATAATTTTTTTTCCTTGGTTGAATTCCCATTTGACATATTTTCTTGATGGTTCGATGATCCCTTCTCAAATCCTTAGAAATTTGAAGCGAAGACTTTCTGTTGTTAATTTCTTTGATTATATAGTTCTTTTCATTCATTGCTAGTTCTTTTTTACGAGCCATAATACTAAATTTTAATTTTTGCAAATAATCTCTTGACACCGCAAATTGCTATAATTACTGAAAAAATACTAAATATCAATATGAAACTGAAAATTGGGTCTTAATTGCTGTCATGATTATTCGCTATACATAATAATACAAATTATTTCATTGGAAAACACATATCTATGAATTTTACATAAAATAGTTGACAATATCTCTTTTGCATATAATCTCTAGGTGCAATTTAGCGTCTGCTAGTCTGCAATTGGTGTTATCTACTATAGCTTTCTGGAAGCCTATCAGAGCATTAATGCCGAACTTTACTGCAATCAACTTACTGAAATGCATCCACGTCTGCAAAAAATGAGACCTGCATTGTTGAATCGACGTGGTCCAATTCTACCCCACGATAATGCGCTGAGCCTTCTGACAAAAATTGGTTTAAATGTTTTAAGGGGAGGTTATCTGCACATTCAAATAAAATCTAGAATTGGACGATCATAAGTTGCTAATTATAATACCTTCAAGCATAAAGAACTTGACGAGCAGAAGTGCTACAATCCTTAAAACATGCTAAATGTAAGATATTAGTTACAGGAACTCTAGTAAGGTCCAACATGGTTAAAACACAAAAAATACTTTTAATATTTTTCCAGAGAGTGTGATGTTTCTATCTCGGGAAAGAGGAAGAGAGAATAGAAAAAGAGACATAGAGGATGAAATATTAATTTTCTCCCTTACATTCGTATGATTTGCCTTTCAGAAACCATCCCATTTCCGAAAAAAATAATTTCTTTCACTTCAGAATCGTTAACTTTACTGAAATTAATTTTCTCTTTAATATTTTTCTTTGTTTTTTTTGTTTTTGTTTTTTTTTCACATTTATTTTTAGCTGTTTGAAGTGAAACCTCGTGCGTAAATGACTGAGATTCCAGTTTCTTAATTATCGAGTCAAATCCGCAGATCTTCGGCGTCGGAGTCACAGGCGAAAGAGACCCCATTGCCCAGCTACCAAAATCATCCCACCGCCCACAGATCAATTGCAAAAAGGGTCAGTCAACATGACTTCCACTGTGGGGTATCAACAACATATTCCTTCTTTGGCACATTCATGTCACGCATACACGCCTAGATTTAAGATATCGGCATGAAAATGTTGCGAGAGTTAGTAGAAAGGGAGACGTTTATGTAATCAGGTATCACTTCAGCGTCTGCTGCCGCCATAACCAACCATAAGATTGTCCCTCCACACACTAACTCGCGTTTTCCAATCCAGTCGTTGATAGAGTTTATCTCTATCGTTGACTGTTGCTAATTCACTCGGCCTATCGCTTATCTACTCCCGTTTGCAAGTTTCTTCTATTCTTCTGTTCTCTTTGACTTTTATTTCTTATTTCTCACGGGTTTTATCAAGCATTGACATAAACCCTTTTAGCTGCTCCGACTCATCAGTCTTTATTTTTAAACATTTTTAATTTATTCTTTTCTCCTTTAAGACGATGTCCAAAGAATATTCATGCCGTCTTTGGCCTCTTCAGAGTACTCCTTTTCAAATTTCTCACGCCTATCCTAGCGCCTCTTACAATTTTGCAAAGTCTGCATTCTCTTTAATATAGACATGGCGATGCTAGCATTGGAAAAAAGGTAGAATTTGCTGGGATCCAAAGATATTGACAGACTTGAGTGATGCAATGCTCTGCCAAAAGAGTCTACATAAGATCAGAAAAATCTACTCGTTCAGTTACTGTGGAAGAAACAGTCAAGGTCACTAAATAACGTCTTACTGCCAACTGAGAAACCTAACGAAAGAGTGTCTGTTCACGGATCTGTGCTAAGGTCCCCCTTTAATTAGTTGCAACGTTACAAGTCCGTACAACCAATTCTCAAGATCTGTAAATACTTTCCGATCAGACCTTGTAAAGGCGTTTACTGCTAATATATTTTATGCTTCTTTCGGTTAATTCTGTTTCTATAAAATGTCTTATGTTGACAAAATTCTATTACAGGTTTTCTTACGTTAACGAAAAGTTTGAAAATGGCATCCTCAAAAAAGTTCTTACACTCAATTATCAAGAAAACTTTGCTGGACACCTCATCCTGATGTAATAGTGACTTACTAAGCCTAGCTTAGGTATGACACAAGGCCGAAAGTGGGGAAGCACATAGTGAGGATCAAACTCACTACACAGATGTAATTTATTAGATTGTTACAAAAATAATAGCCGATTTCAAAAAGATAATTTCATTCTTGAAAGATTAACTGTAGAAATGTTGAAATTAATCAAAATACGAGTCTGAGTATTTATGCATCTCTGCCATCGATGGACGAGATTATTTATTCCTCGTTGACAAAAAGTCATTGGCTGTGATGCAGCAAAATCTTTGAAAGCTAATTCCATATCTGGTTTGGACCTAAAAATTTTACCATTTAAAAATGTACTTAAGTGCTTTAAAAATGATAATTAGTGGGTGAAAAATCCGGATAATATGGAGGACGTGGTAAACTCTCGTATTCCAAGTCTGCGTTATTCTTGCCACACGTGGTAGCGCATTATCGTGTGGTAGAATTGGACCACGTCGATTCAACAATGCAGGTCTCATTTTTTGCAGGCGTGAATGCATTTCAGAAAGTTGATTGCGGTAAAGTTCGGCATTAATGCTTTGATTGGCTTCCAGGTAGTTGTAGTAGATAACACCAATTGCAGACTAGCAGACACTGTAATCTTTTGCTGATGCAACTTTGGCTTTGGGAAATGTTTTAGGGACTGATCACGATCTGATCGTTTACAGTTATCATAAAAGATCCACTTTTCATCACAAGCGACTTTTCGGTCAAGAAAGGGATCATTGATGTTACGCAAAAAGAGCGTCGAGCAAATTTTACAGCGCCTAGGGTTTGATTTTAGGTTGAGATCATGAGAAACCCATTTATCGAGCTTTTTCATCGTGCCAGTACTCTGCAAATAGCGTGAGACTGTTGCAGTGCTGACACCAAGCGTCTGGCACTTTGACACGGGTTTCAACAACTGCTTGCAATTATTTGTTGTCAAGACTGCATGATCGACCTCTATCTTCTTCATCTTCAAGGCTTTCATCACCAGTACGGAACTTCTGGAACCACCTTTGTACTGTACGATTACTTGTGGACCCATCTCTCCATGTTCTCTTGATATCAGCAGGAGGGCAAGTTTGAACTCATGCAATAAAAGTAAACGAAGATCATGTTTTGTCATGTTCAAAATATAGGGCTCCTATGCATCAAGAATATTTTTGTCTGAAAATAAGCTAAAATTATTACAGAGCACGCATCAATTATTATGTATATCAAAATTCACCTAATATATACCGTGAATACTATGTTAAAATGTTTTTTATACAACAGTCCGAGTATCCATTATTTTTGTAACAACCTAATACCCAGCAAGACAACCTTGCTGACCATCACACCATGTCGAAGTTGCCTCGTCCTGATGTAATAGTTAACAAACTAATCTTACAAATCATTGTGTTCGGTCAACTTTCCTTCCTTTTCCCTAATTAGTATGCACCGCGCTTGGCCGGTCATGTGACACTTAACGGCCAATCAGTGAAACACACTCTACCGAGAACAGTATTCGTGTAGTCTCATGTGTAGAATTTAATCCTCATGGGATGGCCCATGATTGCAGGCTTGTGCCAAAACAAAGTTAAATATTAACAAGAAATATAAGATTTTTTTACATCATCCTCCGAAGTTATTGCAATTTGTTATATAAAGGTTTTGAAAAAGAAAGTCGCCTTCTGAAAGAACAAAATAAAACGTTCAAATGTTTCATGTTAGGTTAACCTTTTCTTTTTCTTCTTTCCTTTTTTTTAAAAACAAAATCATTATAAATAGCTGAAATGCTTGTTGCTGAAATAATTCTGATTGTGCTGAATTGATCTGTTTCCAAGTTTTAAAGCTTTTAAAGTGCTTGCCATTAATTTAGCGCCCCATTAATTTGATTCAATCGAAGACATTAAGCGCCAAGTTGGTTGACATAGGAGTCGTTAAAATATTCCAGTCTTACGTTTTAAGTTTATTTTACTGAGTGTGGTCTTGCATCGTCATTCCGAAAAATCCCACATTTTCTCTTGGCGGAAATCGGAACATTTTCGCGTAAATGTTTGCTCGTCAAGTTTACAACTTGTAAAGCACAAAATCTACTATATTTCGACGACTACTCATCATTGAAACAAAAAGGTTTCCTAGAAAGAGACACTTGAAATTTCTGCAACACAAAATGACGTTAAACCATATAATGTCCTACATTTTTTGTGAGAGTTGTTAATAAAGAGAATTACATTGCTATGAAAGACAACTAAAAAGGGCGCCAATCAGCTATTTAACCAAAATATTTCCAATTAATCTAAATTAGTTTTTAAAAAACAACAAAGTATTTTGCTTGTTGGAAATATTCTATTTAATCTATTAGCTTAAAATTAAAACTAAAAGAAAATCTTTAAGTATTTTCACTTTAAAAAAGTTCATTTTGAATCTTAGATATCACGTTTTTTCTTGAGGTCTCTAATATATATATATATATATATATATATATATATATATATATATATATCCGCAGAATCACAGCTCATCAGTACGTTTAGACATCCGATTGCTTTTTTTTTTCATCAGTCGGCGATTCTACCTTTGAGCTGTGGACGCTCGGTAGAAGAAGGCGGACTATAAGCGCGTGATATACCATGTAAACACACGCCAGTATCTGAGAGTGTTCTAATTCACTACTGAATGAACGCTGCGTAGATACTAGAGTAGCTACTGTTTTTTCAAAATCTGCTATTCAAGTTGCATCTAGTTCAACCAACGTCGTCTTCCTGTTTAAATTATATTGTTGCACATCTGGCTGAAAATTTCAATATCGTAAACAAACTTTATTGGATATAACCTTGCCTACCATACAAACAACATTTACCCAAAACACGCATGAATGAATCACAAGATATGTTGTGAGGGCTGACCAGGTGCTTAAACGAGTAGCGTCCAAACGACCACACCCAGTCATGAGAATGATGTTGGTGATGATGATGATCATTGGAGTTATAAATAAGTATTTATAATTGTTCATCTTTCTTTATATATTTTCCTTATCCAAAGCTTGTATGTACCAGATACTGTATAAGTACATATATTTGCGGATTATGTGCATTGTGGTGCAGTGGATATCGACTCAGAACGAGAAATCGGGATGCTGAGTTCGAATTCCAGTTGAATTCCATGAATTCACTTACGCACAAATACCATTGAGAAAGGTATTAATCTGTCTCTTCCCTCCACTTATGGATTAAATAATAGGACAGATTGGATTCTATAGCCTTGGCTGGCAACCAGTCTACCACAGAAATAATTGGCAACCTACTGCGGGATATGTTTCTGCCAATCAGTCATGTCTCTTTCGAGACATGATCGCCCAAAGCATGTATTACATATGGCACTTAACTGACTTAGTTCATAAAATAAAAGTTAAAGACATTATCTACTGTCTCGACGTAGACATTACTGGATATCTTTTGCTATTCTTTACCTTTTTTAGGCAACTCTTCATTGAGGAATTCATTTTAGTTCTTTCCATCCTCTTTTGGGGTCTTTTGATAAATGGTTTACGCTACGGTTAGTGGTTGTCAGTTTTGCTTTCTTCGCTGTTCCAATTTTTTTTTATAATCGTTTCACCCCAAGCACGGCAGTGTGGCCACTGGTGCACAGGGGGTCACATGAGGGGAGAGTGAAGAGAAAGAGGAACAGGTCACAGGGGATGTCGGAGAATGGATAAGTAAAGGATAGAAACACTGGTTTGAAGAGAGCTGCGTGAGAGTAGAGCGGAAAGGTAAAACAACAAGATACAGGGGATGTCGGGGAAAATATGGCCGTCAAGGAGATAAGAGCTTATTATTAAATGGTCACTGTATATTGTCAGCCAAAAGTTTTCTTTTCAAAAAGGATTTTATTTTATGTTGAAGTAACGCAAAACACAAGAAATTGTGTTTTTTTTTTCAGCATGCATTGTATTAAGCTGAGTTATAAATATATATATTTTTTTTTTGTTTATCAGCTTTATTCACCAATTTATCTTTAAAAAGATAATTTATCTTTCATTAATTTATCTCAGCTTTATTCACAACTAGCAGTATAACCCGGCGTTGCTCGGGTGTAATGAAAGCTTTAAAACTAATCCATGGTCCTGGAGCTCAGACTCTTTGGACGTTGGCATGAAAGACTAAAAAGCAATAGTTGTTTCCAGTTAATGCGAAAACGTAGACTAAAACAAAAATGAATGGATGTAAGTCAAATTTTGAAGTTTGGCGAGAATCGGATAAAAATTGTAGATTTGTATAAAGGACATACAGACAGATAAACAGACACACACACACAAACATCTTGCCTTTTATATATATATATATATTATCGATTTTCTGTACTATTGTAAGAACAGCAACCATGAAACTTCTGAATATCGTTTCTTATTTGATTAAAATCGGACCACTCCTTCTATGACCCGATTTTTTCGATTTTCAATTTTTATCGAGGGTACCTCGACACAAAACCTAGCTAAGAACACTCGCAGACGCTTATAGTATAACTGTGTAAATTTTCAAGAAAATCGTTTCAGCCGTTTCGGAGTCTAAAGGTAACGGACATGCACGCACACACACACACACACACACACACACACACACACACACACACACACACACACACACACACACAGAGACAAAGTCCCATTTATAAATAAGTTTAGATTTAGATTTAGATAAAGCCAATTTACATTTTATTCAATTAAATATTCACCATTATTTGCAATGACATGTTGCCACTTATTAGACAGCACTTTTGGGTAAAATTCCGTAGATGTTGATGTGAAAAGTTTTTGACAAACTCTTTTTTAATCAAGAAAGACAATAAAGCCACTAAGACGCAAAGAGTTACAAGTGTTAAAGAATATGAGAAAAAGAAAAACATTATTAAGGAGAGAGAACAATCAGAGAATATGAATTAAGAATACAAATGATAACGATTGACAGTGCATTTCAAAGTTGACTGAAAAACAAAAAGCCGGAAGAGAGTTCCACAAGAGAGAAATGCGAGAAGCTGTTAGCAGAGAATTCATGATTACATCTCGCCGTTTCAACTATAAAATAATGCGTTGCCATGGGGGAACTGTTTTCAACTACTGACGAGAGCGGTACGCTTTATGACCCAACTTTTATGAACACGTTGCATCTACTGAGGATAAGATTTCCGGATATTACTCATGGCTTAACCTAATATAACGTTGATTATTCTCAAGTTAAGATTTTCGGTTTACAGCCATTTCACGTTGAAACGCCGGTTCCCGTACGACCACCGAAGTTAAACACTGAGCCTGGTCAGTATATGGGTGACTGCTTAGAAATACCAGGTGCTGTAGCTTGGACGTGCGGATGGTGTAATAGATAATAGCTCAGAATTGTTATTCGGAGAGCTGAGTTCCCATTCATGCTAGATTTGTAATATTCACTTGCATACAAATACCATTTGGAAAAGTATGAATCCACCTCTTTCCCGCAGCTATGGGTTAATTAGTAACACTTCTTATTGAATCGTTATTATCTCGAAAAAATTCTTACAACCTAATAGAATATACTTATTTTCTGGATTTAGATAACATGCAAAGAGTTGATAAGCCATAGAAAACGAATCAATCAATCAAGCTGTTGATTTCACTAGGTCTCTTCGGCTGTGGATCATCGCTCAACAAGAAAGGAAACTTTGTAAACCATTTTTAACACGTTAAATCATTCACAGAACCTTCTCCATAAATTGTACACATCTTTATGAGTGGGTGCGAAAGGCCCTTTTTAATCGATTTTTTTCTGATTTGCAGAAAAATTTGTTTATTTTGCCCCATCCTAAATGTTACAATCAATAAGAACACACCAATTTTGACACTTTAAAAAATCATATCATAGCAGTTGTCACAATACAAGCACAAGCAATTAAATGAAGTTGAAATTTCTAGGGCACATGAGGAAAGAGGCCTTGGAAAATCTGATACTCATCGGATAGATTAAAGACAAAAGGGACAGAGAAAAAAAAACGCATAACATCAGCTTCAGTAAATAGATGGCGGAACAGAGTTTAGGAGAAAGAACAAAAAATCAAAATTTATTAGGAGCTACAAACGACAAGAAGTTGTGAAGAGTCATCACGAAACATGGCACTTAAAGAAGAAGAATGCCGTGAATTAACTATTTGGCCAGCCCAGTATATTTTAATACTGTTGTGACGTAGCTCGAACACGTGATATACGGTTCACAATATATAAAGGACTAATATCGAGTAGCGATAGTGAAGTCGACAGCTGACGGCTAGCACGGTCATCGTCTACTCACCTCACTAGTTGTTGCCACCCTGCACGGACATGTACTACTGTATCTACCGAGAATAAACGTATTACTTATACCTGTGTATTGTCATTCCTCCACGATACAACAAATACACACATTAACTCTTTTTGTTTTCTCCTCTATTTTTTTTTTTGTTTCTTTCCTTTTCTAAACCGTTTGTACGTGAGAAATAAAACGTTCAATTTACTTAATCACACAGATACTCTTAATATTTTCATGTTTCTTTCTTTCTTGTTTGCCTTCTGGACATACGAGATACACTCCCTCTCTCTTATTCTCTCTCTCTCTCTCTCTCTCTCTCTCTAGACGGTAACAATTTCTCTATCTCTTCTCTCTTTCTTATTTTTCACCACTTCTTTCTTTCTTTCTTTCTTTCTTTCTTTCTTCCTTTCTTTCTTGTTTGCCTTCTGGACATACGAGATACACTCCCTCTCTCTTATTCTCTCTCTTACTCTCTCTCTCTCTCTCTCTCTAGACGGTAACAATTTCTCTATCTCTTCTCTCTTTCTTATTTTTCACCACTTCTTTCTTTCTTTCTTTCTTTCTTTCTTTCTTTCTTTCTTTCTTTCTTTCTTGCCTTCTGTACATACGAGATACACTCCCTCTCTCTTACTCTCTCTCTTTCTCTCTTTCTCTCTAGACGATAACAATTTCTCTATTTCTTTTCTCTTTCTTATTTTTCCCCCACTCTTCTCAATATCTTACAAATATTTAACATTCATTCACTACGACTCTTTTTCATTTTTGCCGTTACAATTCCAAAAATGCCTGCGCAAGACTATTTACCAAATGTGCCATGATTTTAAAGTTCAACCGTTTTAAGTTTCCTATCATAGGATGTGCGTTGTGGTGCATTGGATATCGGCTCGGAACGAGAAATCAGGGGGGCCGAGTTCGAATTCCAGCCGAATTCATTGTATTCACTTACGCGCAAATATCCTTAGGAAAGATATTAATCCGTCTATTCCTTTCAGTTATGGGTTAAATAACAGGACAGATTGGGTTCTATAGCCTTGGTCGGCAACCAGTCTACCGCAGAAAGAAATGGCAACCGGGATAATCTTCTGCCCAGTCAGAAAGCGTGTATCACGTATGGCACTTAACTGACTGATCACCGGCAAGTGGCAAACGATAGTAAAACACTATTTTTTTAAAAATAATAATTGTGACACAAAGGAAGATGTTAAGGTGTGATAATCTTTCATAGTTAAACACACTCAGATATCAGTAATCAATTAACGTTCGTGAGAATTCATATTTATGTGGAAGAGACTTGTACTCTTCAGACTTGCCAGTTTTACCAACGTAAAAGGATCCCGGGCGTCAAAAGTCTGCTAATGAAGTCAGAAAACCAAAGATTCAGAGTAAAATATTTTACATTATTCAAACAGCCGCTTTATAAAATAGCTGAGTGTAATTTGACATTCCGCCTACTTCGTCTTCTATTCTTTTAAATCAATAAGAAAACTCCAGCTGCTGTTTTGTCGTGTTAACTTGTATTGCTTTTGTGTTGGTCACTTATAAGCCTATCAAAACTCATTCAGGTTAATTCAAGAGAGAAACTGTGTGTACGTACTTAAGTAGGTGAGACAATGCGTAAAATACAAACAAAATTCTGCAATGGACTGCCGAGATAGTGGTTTGTCTGGAAAGTTCATGGCGATTTTTAGTCGTTCATGTTACAACAGATTAGAACACCTCAAATTTATTGACAGATATAATATGCTTATATTTTCTATGAAAGCGCACTTCAAAATATTTCTTGAGAAAGAAAGTTTAAAATTAGTTAATTTGTGTCAATTTTGCATCCTTATGAAAATGGAAGATTATAAGGTGCATTTTAGACATTTGATGCTTTTTTTATTGCCATAAAGGAAAAAATACATCGCAAACAACAAAAAGATATGTGCTGTGTACATGAAGGTACTTTAACTGACAGAAGTAGTTCGCAAAGTCTAAAGTTGGTGATTGAAGCTTTATTGATGAAAAAAGCTATGGCAAACTCTTACTACAGATAACAATCAAATCAAGGCATTTATTGGGAATAATCCGCATTATACAACGCGAGAATTGACAGAAACACTAAATTTATCAAAATCCACCACCCATGAGCACTTAGTGAATCTTATATACTCAAATAACTACGATATTTGAGTAACACATGATCTGAGTGAAAAGAATGTTTGGAATTCATTTCTATATCTGATATTTCATTTGCTGTATAAACGAAAAGGAAATAGCACTCTTTTTTAAGCAAATTATGACCAGTGATGAGAAATAGATAGTTTACAACAATGTTCAACGAAAAACTGCCTGAGGTAAACGATATGAGCTAACTTTAGCCACCCCAAAAGCGAGGCTTCATCCTAAGAAAGTCATGCTGTACATTTGGTGGGATGATTGGAAAGGAATTCTGTATTATGAGTTTCTTCCAAGTAACCAGTCAATTGATTTTTAAAAGTACTGCTCACAGCTGGACGAACTAAAAGCTGCAATCCAAGAAAAACTCTCAAAATTAGCGAACAAGAAAGATTTTATTTTTTTTATCAGGATAATACCAGATTTCACATTTCTTTGATGACACTCAAAAATTGTTGCAGCTTGGCTGGGATGTGTTACCCTACCCGTCATATTCAACAGGCATTTCTTCTTCAGATTTTCATACATTCAGGTTCTTGGAAAATAATCTCAATGATAAAAATGTTAATCCTTTGGAGAACATTAAGAATATCTTAATAAGTTCTTTGCTGAAAAACTAGCGAAATTCTGGGAACACGGAATCTTTAAGTTGAAGAAAAAATGGAGAAAGTTTGTGCAACAAAATGGTTCATATTTAGTTGAATAAATATTTAATGGCATAATTTCTTTTTGTGTTTTAATCTATAATAACCCTTAGATGTCAGCATGAACATTCTGGACAACCCAATAGGTAGTTGTATATATATATATATATATATATATATATATATATATATAAATATTACGGTGAAGTCCATGCCGAACGGCGACAGTCTGTTTGTTACCTGAACGTCATGAAGATGGAGATGGCCTGAAGCAAGAAACAGTGTGACGCCGTCTTGATTTTGTTCTTTGAGTCTACTTCTAAATTTACATACGCTCTATCACTGATACTGAGAACTTTAACCCCTAAATATCGGATAACATAAAATTATTTTTCATCATATATATATATATATATATATATATATATATATATATATATATATATGATAGATCAGACAGATCTGTTTCGCTGTATCACAGCTCATCAGTACGGTTAGACACCGATTGCTTTTTAACCCAGGTTTGAAACCCGACCGAAATGGCGTCAGTCGTGTGGCTCTACCCCTGGGCTATGGGCGTTCGGTAGAAGTAGGCAGACTTTAGCGCATATCATTATAGGCGCCCAATAGCTAGAGTGCTCTAATTCATTTTTACTGAATGACCGATGCGTACACGCCTGAGTAGCTACTGTTTATGAAAGTCTACCATTCTTCCAGAGTGCTCAATCAGGGTGTGAGAGCGTATATATATATATATATACGTTTATAATAAAAACAGTTTACTGTATCACAAGAGCCGTTGTGTTTCGTTACTATCTTATTAGCACCTCGTCAGGCAGTAAAATATTTTTCAGTTAAAAATCACCATAAATAGAACAACACAATTATTACCAAATACAGAAAATTAAGGTGAGGTGATTTTCGGAGGGTTTGTCTCAGTGAATCAATAGAAAGTCATGTCATGATAGATAGGAAAAATTGGGGCGTAGGGGACTTGAAATGACTGCAGACTCATAAATTTTCTATGCCAGTGGTGAAATAAATTGAATGGTGCATATGTAGCATTTAGCAAGTCTGAAAAGTTATCGCTTGTTATTGTGAAACGGTTACAGGATTTTCTTTAAGTTATTTTTCAACTTAAAGTAGTGAACAAGAGACATGGACGGGAAAGATTTTTTTTAATACACTTCACGTCAAACATATGTAGTTGACTTAGCGGGGATCTATCCGTTAAGCCGAAACAAATTAATTATCAGAAGATAGGAGAATCAATCAATATATGCCAGGAGATAGATTATAGATGTCTAGTTATACATTAGGAAAAATTAACTATACTTTAGGGTATATTTTCGACGATGATGACAAATAGAAGTTACTTGGTTACGTTTATTGAGCAAGTTTAGTTTTGGAAATTTGATAATTTGTAATTTTTCCTGTAAACATAGAAAAGATGGTTCATGTAAAAATTTACAAGTTCTGTTTTTTTCACTATTTTCCATTTTACGGTAGGGGGGGGTCTTATTGGCATCTTTTAATTGCCAATAATAAGTAGAAAGTAATGCTCTATTACAGTAAGTTTTATTATTAAAAGATAAGGTGTGAAAGTAATGGCGGGTTTTTAAAGGATTATTGGTGCAATCAATATAAAATTTTATTATTGTAATAATATTTATTCCGTTTATTCATTCATTAAACAGTATATTTATTTAGTTTCGTCTATCAGCCTGAATATTCAAGAAATCTTATTAAATAAATATATGCGTTCTCTGGCCGTATTCGAAACTGCGTCCTTCTTGTCAGGAGAATCCTGCGTTAGATTCGACATGCTTTAGACTGACTCGGTCCCGGAATGTGTCGCTGATCAAGCAATGCCAAATATTGGCCTATAAATGCAAATCCTTTCTAGATTCTCGAAAGTTCATGTCAGCTTAAACAAACGTAAACAAAGCAATTTCTAAATAACTAATGATTTTTTTTATTTATTCATTGATCCGACAGATATATATATAGTCATCCGCAGACAAACCTGTTTCGCTGTATCACAGCTCATCAGTTCAGTTAGGCATCCGATTGCTTCTAGCCATGATTGAAACCCGACTGAATTGACATCAGTCGGGGATTCTACCTCTGAGCTATGAAGGCGGACTTTAGCGTGTTATATACAGTGTAAACACTCGCCAGTAGCCGAGAGCGTTCAAATTCATTACTGAATGCACGATGCGTAAGTAGATAGGTAAACCCGTTGCAGGGTAGTTAAACCATTAGTGTATTTCAACGTGGGGGTGTCTGAAAACCACACCATGGGCTGATTCAAGTCTTGTGAGTGAAACTGAATAGACAAAACTATAGCTTCAAGTCACAGGTCATCATTACCGACTGTTTGTGATTACTGGCCTTGTTCAACTACTAATCATGCCAGTTTAAACGTTCTCTCTCAGAAACTGTAACTAAGGTCCTCTTAGCATACCTGCTATATAAATCGCAGGCTGATGTTGAAGAAACACAGTTGTGAACGGACAGGCGCTTGCAATTGTGATTAGCTAGTCATCCTAATTGACTCCCTAGTCTCCCGAGATTGACGGATATCTACTATTAGTCTATCGATTAAAATCTGTTAAACCGAGGTTTAATGGATTTCGCATTTAATAGACCTTATCACAGGTTGAGATTTGGCATGGACTATCCTTAATTTTGTAAATTATCTTTTATTTTCCTTTTATAATAACCTCAAACATTTTGTCTATAATTATTCCTGACATACATGTTATTTATGATAACATGAGTCGCCATGATAGATTTTAGGTAATATTTTAGGTCATTTTCAAAGCCAGAAATAGATTCTAAGAGGAAGAAGGATTATATATTCTTTATTGGTAGGTAATTGAATGATAAAATGGGTAAAACAGTTCTGTGTAACGCGTTTCGTCTTTCAAATGGACTTCTTCAGACTAAATAATGGTTTTATTTATAGGATCAACTATACGTAGAGAGGGAAAACGAAATAAAGACGTTGGTTAATACATCAAGAGAAACGCTGAAAAGCAAGGACGCTTAGCTTTGATTTTAATTTTTTGGCGCCCGATTGTCTCGATGTAAAACTTAAGAAACTTCATTGTTATTAGTTTATTTAAATAATGTTTGCAAATTTTATCATTTTTTCCGTTTTATCATTCAATTATCCACCAATCTTATGATACATCGAGTTTATATTTCATATTCTCCTACATTCTTTATTAGAATTTAATCATTTTTTTATTGTAAAATGGTGTATTAAAGGATTTGTAGATTAAAATGGTAACAAGAATGCTTTCCTGTGTTATATTCGTATTTAACAAGCTTTCAACATTATCGGATACTTCTTATGATTTAGTCCGTTAAATCAAAGGTTTAATGTTTATAGATATGCATCTATAAATACATAATCTAATTTTTTAATTCGTACATGTACACATATGCATACATGTGTACAACAAAACACGTCTGTTTCAATGTGAACAAATTTTGTTGAATGAACAGCAGTATTGAATTACGGTCTTCTCACCTATAAGCAGGGAAAATAGACGCCATTATTGTACACATATTTGACGTTTAATGAAGATAATTAAACAATTTAAGTTAAAGCTCAAGAGAAATAGCCAAGCTCAAGAGAAATAAACCTACTTCAAAATTCAAAGATATTTTCAGATTTCCGTAAAACAGGAAAAATCTTTGGTGAACCAAGTTGTGGACTGAGCCAGTATCACACAAAGTCAAATTTAGAAATACGATTTTCATCTGTGGAACTTACGATTATACAACTACCTAATGAAGAAAAGAAACCATCGCGCGCCATTCGAGTCAATCTAAGTTACAAGAAAGGAGTATTCGTGTCAAAAGAGGAAAAACGGAAAAATCCCAATTGAAAAGTGACAAATACAACAGAGTATATGTCAAAGAAATGCAGTATATCTTCAAAACATCGACTATGCATAATCAAGAAGTAGCTGAAAGAAAGCCGTTTTTTCTAAGACAGTCAACATTTAGCATCTCACGATCAAAACATATGATTTCTCGTTATAGCATGGCAAAAACTTTGAGGCATTGGTCGTTCAATACTTCTAGGACGCACGATAAATATTAAATCATGAAAATATATAGGTACTTTAAAAGAAAAGCCTCGTATTCACTGATGATAAATATTAAACAAAAATTGTCATGGTTTGTTGAAGATAGACACTCCTGTTATACATTAAAACTGTACTGATAATGGCACGTCCAAAAACAAGCGACCATGTCTGTCTTGACATGAATCCAACTGAACATGTCTGTACTATTTTGAATCGTGAAATATGGAAAATGTCCAGAACACTGCCGACAAAAGATTAATGTTTTCAATACAGCCTGGTCGGATATCCTACAACACAAGATAACAAATCTGATAATAAATAAAAACTGAAAGAACAAAAGCATGGCAATTTGCTGACAAGCCTACAACATTTTGATTTAGATAGTGGAATATGATTGAACTGTTTAAATCGTTGACTAGAATCCTTGGTTGAAAAGAGTAAAGTCTATGTTATATATATATATATATATATATATATATATATATATATATATATATATATGGTGCAAGAGATAAATTGCGCAAAAATCTCATTTTAATAGATATATTTAATAAAATTACACAAAAATATCTTGAATACCAAACAGTAAATTTATTCAATGTAACCGCCATTGGCTTCAATCACGGCCTCCAGTCGACTTCGGAATTTCCTGAAACTTTTCCGAACGGTCTCCTTGTTTAAGCTGGTGAATGCCTGCCATAATCCTTGCCTTCAGTTAATCTTTGGTGTTACAACGGATTAGGATTAGTCTCACGCTTAACTGCGCCTCACACATAATAATCAAATGGGTTGCAGTCTGGGTAGTTACGTAGCCAGATGTAAGGATGTGGTCACAGAAATTATCAGACGACCATGACTGGGTTCTCCTGCTTGTGTGTGTCCTGTTACCAAACATAGGGTCTTCCAAAAGCCAATCTCTTGACCCAGGGCAGCAGTATCTTCTCAAGGCACTCGATGTAGGCCTCGGTGTTCAGTCTGGGGACCTCACCAACAAATTCCGGAGTTATTTTCTTATCAGAAAGATCAAAGTGACTTTTTCGAGCTTCTGTACCTTCGTAATCACAATTAGACTCACCCAACTTTTTCCGAATCTTCTGCACTGCCCTCAGATTGGCATCAAAACATTCTCTCATGTTCGTATTGGAACTAATGTCAAGCAATACAGCAAGTCGTTTCCAAATTTCTGATTGAGTGAATCACGTTATGTGTTCTTTTTCTCACAGACGATATCCAACTAATCTTAGTATACTGTTCAGTCGACAAAACAAAAAAACAAACAACGCGCATGCGCGAAATTAAGAATATAAAATGGCGATAATTTACCCATCGCAACTTGTATATATATATATATATATATATATATATATATATATATATATTTGTAAACAAACTTGCACAAACTACGTGCGTGACATTGTGTATGTGTGCGTACATGATGTTTATAGATAAGTGATGGTCAATTTATGACGCAGTGGGTGTTAAACATAAATCGAACGTGATTTGGTTGACATGATGTTAATGATGTTTGTCTGATTTAAGTAAACGTTCAACTTTTTCTATTTAACTTCATCTCTCTCATTCACAGACACATATATATTTGAAAAGGGCACATAGGCATTTTGTATTTTGTTCTTTCCTTAACCAATTATTTTGTGCCAACACTTCATCAGAAGGAAACCGTTAGTAAAATTAGTAGAAACAAGAAGACATTTTTTCACAGCAAAGTAGTTAATAATGAGGGGAAACATTGGAACATGGTTAAAACAATTTATTAGTAAAATAATTAACGAATAAAAGATGAAATGTTCAAAAAAATATATAAAAAAGAAACCCTATTTTTTACTCACAGTCCTCCAAATAAACAAAGTGAGCGAATAAATTGCTCTTTTTGTTTTCACAGACCTGGTTGGTGTAACTTAATATAAATCGTTTCGAGTACACGTAAATGGTGTTAGGACCAGACAGTGTAAAAATGTGAAAAAGTCATCTACATATTTCTTGGCAAAGTCCAGGTTGTCAAGTAAGTTTTTGGTTATGGGTGAGTCATATGCAGACTGAATATTATTGTACAAAAATAATATTATTAAAATACGAAAATACACATTTAAATTGATAAAATCTGTTGGATTAATAAATAGAAATCCGTTTCTTTTTTTCAGAAAATTGCTATATATATATATATATATTTCCAAATGAATAAAATCGAAGAAAATAATTGTAAGGTTCAAAACATTAATTTAAAACAGTGCTCAATTTAAAAATAGAGCAATGAACATTTATTGTTAATTATTACTTTAGAACATGCCATGTGCAAACTACAATATATATATATATATATATATATATTATAACGGTAAAGTAACTCTTGGACCACCCTGTAGCCACCCCGTTGTAAAAGTAATGGTCAGTGAGGATAGTCTGGTTAACTATTACTATTAGAAAGTGCGATTCCAACTGGATGCCTTATACTTGTGGCCTTGTGCCAAATCTAGGTTAATTTTATTAATTTAAAATCGCTTCTTAGATTCTCAATGAGAAACGAAGCACAATTTAAGTAATATCCTGTTTCAACATACTGACCACGTGCTGCAGCTTCGCCATCGCACTAAAAGTGAGAAGCTCGAGTTAGTTCCTAAATATGGACAGCAGAACGGAAATAAACTAGAGGGTTCAGTTCCAAACCTGATCGACAAGCACCTGATGAATGCCAGAGGAAACAACGATCGAAACGTCGTAATAATAACATGAAAAATGAGAACAATAGCCCGCTTGTAAACAATGTAAGTAACCCAGTTCATGCAAACCATTGAGAAAGTCGAAAATACAGGAACTTTCGACCGTTTATCCTCAATTTTAATTTGGATATTTACGAATAGGGTTATAATATTGATTTGGAGGTTAAGGAATAAGAACAGAATATTGATTTGGATCATTGAGTAGGGTCAGAATATTGATTTGGATATTTAGGAATGAACTCAGAATTTTGATTTGAATGCTTATGAATAAGGTCAGAATATTGAATTGGATATTTAGAAATAAAGTCAGAATTTTGATTTGAATGCTTATGAATAAGGTCAGAATATTGAATTGGATATTTAGAAATAAAGTCAGAATTTTGATTTGAATGCTTATGAATAAGGTCAGAATATTGAATTGGATATTTAGAAATAAAGTCAGAATATTGAATTGGATAGTAAGAAATAAGGTCAGGATTTTTTAGTTGGATAGTTATGAGTAAGGTCAGAATATTGTTTTGGATAGTTATCAATAACATCAGAATATTGCTTTGAATAGTAAGGAATAGGGTCAGAATTTTGATTTGGATGCTTATGAATAAGGTCAGAATTTGCATTTGAATAGTTAAGAATAAGGTTAGAATATTGATTTGGGGATTTAGGAATAGGGTCGGTATATTGATTTTAATAATTATGAATAATTTCATCATATTGAGATTTGAATAGTTAGAAATAAGGTCAGAATAATGATTTTGATACTGATGAACAACATCAGAAAATTAATTTAGATTGTAATAAGTTCAAAATTTTGATTTGAACAGTTAGTAATAAGGTCAGAATATTGATTTTGATAGTTATGAATGAAGTCAGAATCGATCTTCCTCATCGTCACTGTGCTGAGAATGGACGACCAAGATGAATACTTTAATCTATCAACCTCACTATAAGCCTTATAGATGATACGCATGCGTACACTGCCAAGAATCATCACTTCGTTTCCATCTAATTATAATTGCCACCCGATTAAATTATTAAAAATATAATACAATATTAAAAGAAAAATATCAATAATAAATTCTCATCATTGAACGTCTGTGATCACTGACCCTGACCAAACATGTTTAAACAGATTTTCAATCACAAGCGGTCAAATATATATTCCTATATATAGACAGACTGAAAGAGAGAGGGGGAACGAAGATGTACTTATATTTCCTGAGTGTCATAGAAGTTACAGTCGTGTATACCAAATAGTAAGCGAGTGAATCCAAAATGACAAGAGCAAACGAGTTTTATTTTGACAGATTATACAAAAAATGTGTCATCAATTTTTTGCCCACCTGCTGCATATTTTAAAAAGCATAAAAAAGTCAGTGAAAAGTTAATTTTACAAAGTACTGACTAATTGTGTAAATATGGTGCAATTATTGGCATGTATAGTAGCCAGAAATTGTATTATAATGATCTGAGTTATAAAACATGATTTCTAAATTAATTCAATTTTTTACATATATCACAAATTAAATGTCCTGAATGCATCTGGTATGCAAATATTAATTATATATTGTTGAATTCATTATTTTTTCTTGCAAATGTCTTTACTTTTCTTCTTGAAGGCTTAGTTTCGTCTCGATATTTTACTAAAATCATATCAATGCATTCTATTTGCATTTTTGTCGCAATAGTAAACATCCTGTCGCGAACCTGCACCTGTTCAATTCAGTGACTGATTCGGGAATAGAATTTAAGACGGCCCTGAATATTAAAGCCATTCTCTTTATCTCAACATGACCCATGCTCAGTCGGAAAGGACTACACTGGTTTTGAAAATTATAAATGACACATTACAATATAACTAGGAAGAATAAACTTTTACCGGGAAGCTAAATTTTCTGAAAGTAGTTCTTTCTCGAATTGATATTTCGAGGACAAATACTAACGTAGCAAAGCTAAATTTTCTGAAAGTAGTTCCTTCTCGAATTGATATTTCGAGGACAAATACTAACGTAGCAAAGCTAGATTTTCTGAAAGTAGTTCCTTCTCGAATTGATATTTCGAGGACAAATACTAACGTAGCAAAGCTAAATTTTCTGAAAGTAGTTCCTTCTCGAATTGATATTTCGAGGACAAATACTAACGTAGCAAAGCTAAATTTTCTGAAAGTAGTTCCTTCTCGAATTGATATTTCGAGGACAAATACTAACGTAGCAAAGCTAGATTTTCTGAAAGTAGTTCCTTCTCGAATTGATATTTCGAGGACAAATACTAACGTAGCAAAGCTAAATTTTCTGAAAGTAGTTCCTTCTCGAATTGATATTTCGAGGACAAATACTAACGTAGCAAAGCTAAATTTTCCATCAGTGACAAATTTGCTGGAGATAGTCGTTTATCCTAAAAATGACATTTACGGAACAAATACCAACGTAGCAAAGATAACGTGTTCATGAATGTAGGATCAACTTTTTTTTAGTTCAAGCATAAAGCATTCCATGCCATTTTTTGTCTGAGCGATGATTTCATCGTTTCCTTTATATGATTTGGTTAGTTATGAATAAGGTCAGAATTTTGATTCGCACAGTTAGGAATAAGGTCAGAATTTTGAATTGGATAGTTATGAGCAAGGTCAGAACAGTGATTTAGATAGTTATGAGTAAGGTCAGAATATTGATTTTGATAGTAAGGAATAAAACCAGAATATTGATTTTGATACTTATGAATAAGATCTAGATTTTTATTTGAATAGTTATGAATACGGTCAGGATATTGATCTGGCCATTTAGAAATAAGGTCAGAATATTGATTTGAATAATTATTAATAATTTCATCATATTGACGTTTGGATAGTTAGAAATAAGGTCACAATATAGATTTTGATACTTATGAATAATATCAGAATATCGATTTGGATAGATTAGGAACAAAGTCACAATTTGATTTGGATAGTTAAAAATAAGGTCAGAATTTTGATTTGGATGCTTATGAATAGCGCCAGAATTATGATTTAGATAGTTAGCAATAAGGTCAGAATTTTGATTTGGATACTTATGAATAGCGCCAGAATTACGATTTAGATAGTTAGCAATAAGGTCAGAATTTTGATTTGGATGCTTATGAATAGGGCCAGAATTACGATTTAGATAGTTAGCAATAAGGTCAGAATTTTGATTTGGATGCTTATGAATAGGGCCAGAATTACGATTTAGATAGTTAGCAATAAGGTCAGAATTTTGATTTGGATGCTTATGAATAGGGCCAGAATTACGATTTAGATAGTTAGCAATAAGGTCAGAATTTTGATTTGGATGCTTATGAATAGCGCCAGAATTACGATTTAGATAGTTAGCAATGAGGTCAGAATTTTGATTTGGATGCTTATGAATAGGGCCAGAATTACGATTTAGATAGTTAGCAATAAGGTCAGAATTTTGATTTGGATGCTTATGAATAGCGCCAGAATTACGATTTAGATAGTTAGCAATAAGGTCAGAATTTTGATTTGGATGCTTATGAATAGCGCCAGAATTACGATTTAGATAGTTAGCAATAAGGTCAGAATTTTGATTTGGATGCTTATGAATAGCGCCAGAATTACGATTTACATAGTTAGCAATAAGGTCAGAATTTTGATTTGGATGCTTATGAATAGGGCCAGAATTACGATTTAGATAGTTAGCAATAAGGTCAGAATTTTGATTTGGATGCTTATGAATAGCGCCAGAATTACGATTTAGATAGTTAGCAATAAGGTCAGAATTTTGATTTGGATGCTTATGAATAGCGCCAGAATTACGATTTAGATAGTTAGCAATAAGGTCAGAATTTTGATTTGGATGCTTATGAATAGCGCCAGAATTACGATTTACATAGTTAGCAATAAGGTCAGAATTTTGATTTGGATGCTTATGAATAGGGCCAGAATTATGATTTACAGTTAGCAATAAGGTCACTTTGATTTATGCTTATGAATAGCGCCAGAATTACGATTTAGATATTGGCAGCAGTCAGAATTTTGATTTGGATGCTTATGAATAGGGCCAGAATTACGATTTAGATAGTTAGCAATAAGGTCAGAATTTTGATTTGGATGCTTATGAATAGCGCCAGAATTACGATTTAGATAGTTATCAGTAAGGTCAGAATTTTGATTTGAACAGTTAGGAATAAGGACTGAATTTTGATTTGGATAGTTATGAATGAAGTCAGAATCGATCTTCCTCATCGTCACTGTGCTGAGAATGGACGACCTAGATGAATGATTTAATCTATAAACCTCATTATAAGCCTTATAGATGATACGCATGTGTACACTGCCAAGAATCATCACTTCGTTTCCATCTAATTATAATTGCCACCCGATTAAATTATTAAAAATATAATACAATATTAAAAGAAAAATATCAATAATAAATTCTCATCATTGAACGTCTGTGATCACTGACCCTGACCAAACAAGCTTAAACAGATTTTCGATCACATGTGGCAGAATATAAATTTCTATATATAGACAAACTGAAAGAGAGAGAGAGATGGGAACGAAGATATATTTATATTACCTGAGTATCATAGGTTCTACCGCCGCGTCTGCCAAATTGTAAGCTCGTGAATCCAATGTGACAAAAGCAAACGAGTTTTTATTTTGACAGATTATAAAAAAAAATGTGTCATCAATTTTTTGCCCACCTGCTGCATATTTAAAAAGCATAAAAAAGTCAGTGGAAAGTTAATTTTACAAAATACACACTAATTGTGTAAATATGACGTAAATATTGGCATGAATAGTAGCCTGAAGTTGTATGATAATGATCTGAGTTATAAAACTAGATTTCTAAATTAGTTCAATTTTTTACATATATTACATTTTACTGTCCTGAATGCATTTGGTATTTTTTTTTAATCGTATCACCCCGAGCAAGGTGGTAACGCCACTGGTGTGCAGGGGGCTACGTAATAGTGAAAAGATTGGAAAAGAGAAAGCCGGAAACCATATCCTAAACAGGGAACAAGGGATGAGCCTCTTAACCTATTCAATAGACATGGGTGGAGTGTAAACCGGGCGATAGATAGATCTATCTACTCCAATTGAAAAAAAAACAAAACAAAATGAGAAGATTGGAAAAGAGAAAGCCGGAAACCACATCCTAAACAGGGAACAAGGGATGAGCCTAATATTAATTATATATTGTTGAATTCATTATCTTTTCTTGTAAATATCTTTACTTTTCTTCTTGAAGGCTTAGTTTCGTCTCGATATTTTACTAAAAACATATCAATGCATTCTATTTGCATTTGTGACGTAATGGTAAACATTCTGTCGTGCACTTGCATATGTTCAATTCAATGACTGATTCGGAAACAGGATTTAAGACGGCCCTGATCATGAAAGCCATTTTCTTTATCTCAACATGACCCATGCTCAGTCGGACTGGACTACACTGGTTTTGAAAATTATAATGACTTCCACTACATTACAAGATAACTAGCAAGAATAAACTTTTACCAGGAAGCTAAATTTTCTTAAATTAGTTCATTCTCAAATTGATATTTCGAGAACAAATACTAACGTAGCAAAGCTAAATTGTCCCTCAATGCCAAACTTGCTGGAGATAGTCGTTTATCCCCAAAATGACATTTACGGAACAAATACCAACGTAGCAAAGATAACATGTTCATGAATGTAAGATCAACTTTTTTTAGTTCAAACATAAATATTCCAAGCCATTTTTGTCGGAGCTGTGATTTTATCGTTTTCTATATATGATTTAGTTAATTATTAATAAGGTAAAAAATTTTATTTGGATAGTTAGGAATAAGGTCATAATTTTATTTAAATTGTTATGAATAAGGTCAGAATGTTGATTTTAGAACAAATACCAACGTAGCAAAGCTAAATTGTTCTCTAAATACCAAACTCGCTGGAGGTAGTCTTTTATCCTCAAAAAGCTATTTTGGAATAATACCAAACAACAAAGCTAAATTGTTCATAAATGCCAAACTCGCTGGAGGTAGTCTTTTATCCTCAAAATGACATTTACGGAACAAATACCAGCGTAGCAAAGCTAATTGTGCTACCGTACCAAACTCGCTGGAGGTAGTCTTTTATCCTCAAAGCCAATTTGCAAGAACAAATACCAACGTAGCAAAGCTAAATTGTTCATAAATGCCAAAACAACTGGAGGTAGTCTTGTATCCTCAAAATGACATTTACGGAACAAATACCAACGTAGCAAATACAATTGTTCATAAATACCAAACTCGCTAGGTAGCGTCTTGTATCCTCAAAATGACATTTGGAACAATACCAACGTAGCAATGACTAAATTGTTCATAAATGCCAAACTCGCTGGAGGTAGTCTTTTATCCTCAAAATGACATTTACCAGAACCACAGAAATACCAACGTAACCAGCTAGAATTGTTCATAATCTGCTTCGCTGGGTAAGTCTTGTATCCTCAAAATGACATTTACGGAACAAATACCAACGTAACTCAAACTAAATTGTTCATGAGAAATACCGACTCATGTGGAAATTGATCTTACCATCATAAAATGACGTTACAAGACCAAATACCTTGGCAAACTAAATTGTTCATAAATGCCAAACTCGCTGGAGGTAGTCTTGTATCCTCAAAATGACATTTACGGAACAAATACCAACGTAGCAAACTAAATTGTTCATAAATGCCAAACTCGCTGGAGAGTAGTCTTTTATCCTCAAAATGACATTTACGGAACAAATACCAACGTAGCAAAGCTAAATTGTTCATAAATGCCAAACTCGCTGGAGGTAGTCTTGTATCCTCAAAATGACATTTACGGAACAAATACCAACATGGCAGCTAAATTGTTCATAAATGCCAAACTCGCTGGAGGTAGTCTTGTATCCTCCAAAATGACATTTGCGGAACAAATACCAACGTAGCAAAGCTAAATTGTTCATAAATGCCAAACTCGCTGGAGGTAGTCTTGTATCCTCAAAATGACATTTACGGAACAAATACTAACGTAGCAAAGCTTAAATTGTTCATAAATGAAACTCGCTGGAGGTAGTCTTGTATCCTCGAAATGACATTGGAACAAATACCAACGTATAAAGCTAAATTGTTCGCAAATGCCAAACTCGCTGGAGGTAGTCTTTTATCCTCAAAATATTTGGAACAAATAGCAACAACAAAGTAAATTGTTCATAAATGCCAAACTCGCTGGAGGTAGTCTTGTATCCTCAAAATGACATTTACGGAACAAATACCAACGTGGCAAGTTAATTGTTTGAAAGAGATGAGTTCATTTTTATTTTACTTGAAGCACAAAATATTTTAATCCATTTTTGTTTGATCTGTAATTTCACCGTCTCCGATAGCAAAGGTGATTGAAAATGTCCCGTAGAGATTCCATCAACACTTTCCAGGATGTTTCTTTTGTGAAAGCAGTACATTTCCCGGTTTGATCTCACCTTTACAGTGCAAGAAAGCCCAGCAATAATCCACATAATTCAGGTTACATGTTGTTATAAATAAGACAAAGGATGGTATTATGACGAGTTGGGCAAAAATTGGTAATGCTGCATAAATCATCAAAGTAGTAGTGTAACAAAAGAAGCCATCTCTATCATTACGCCTAATTATCTCAAGCGAAGGTAATACTACACGTGTATCAGCTTCTCATATCTTTTCCGAATCAGGAGTATATATATATAGTAATCCCCAGACAGATCTGTTTCGCTGCATCACAGCTCATCAGTACGGCTTAGACTCCGATCGCTTTCTAACCCAGGAGTGAAACCCGACCGAATCGGCGTCAGTCGGTGATTCTACCCCTAGGCTACGAGCGTTCAGTAGAAGAAGGCCGGTTTTTTAGCGCGTATAAACACGCCCAATAGCTAGAGTGCTCAAATTCATTATCGAATGAGCGATACGTAAATGCCGGAGTAGCTACTGTTTACAAAGTCTCCCACGCTTCCAGAGTGCTCAATCAGGGTTTGAGAGCGTAAATACTATAGTCATCCGCACTATGCTCATCCGCAGGTGCTTGGAGGGTTTTTCGAAACGAGTATAACGACAAGTTTACATTTACATATATATATATATATATGTTTACATTTACATATATATATGTGTGTGTGTGTGTGTGTGTGTGTGTGTGTGTGTGTAAATGTAAACTTGTCGTTATACTCGTTTCGAAAAACTCTCCGAGCACAAACGCGGAAGGAAAAAATGATGATAAAAAAAGAATGAGCTAAGCACTTGAACATCAGTCAAAGTACGCAGCCCAAAGAAAAAAACCCGAGACGAGTAACCTAAAACAAAAAGCGCTCAATACGTAAGTAGAGCAAACAAAGTAAATAACTAACCTAGAGAGCCAATGAACCTACCAAGGTTTCACCAAATTGGATCTTCAGGGAAAGTTGGCTACAACTTTCCCTGAAGATCCTATTTGGTGAAACTTGGTAGATTCGTTGCCTCTCTAGGTTAGTTATTTACTATATATATATATATATATATATATATATATATTGTTAAATATAAGAGAATGTCTATTATGTTTAATCATAAGCCGTTCTAAACATTGAATTTTGGCTTTTATTTCAGGTGAAAATAAAGACAAATATTCTCCAACATGAACAAATGACAATGTATGTATTAACCAAAAGAATAATCTGTGAAGATATCTACTGCACCGTTGTGGTGCAGCAGATATCGGCTCGGAACGAGAAATCGGAAAGCCGAGTTCGAATTTCAGTTGAATTCGTTGCATTCACATACGCGCAAATAACCTTGAGGAAGGTACTAATCAACCTCTTCTCCCTCCATCTCAGGGTTAAATAGCAGGACAAATGGTTTTCTATAGTCTTGGTTGGTAACCAGTCTACCGTAGAAAGTAATGGCAACCTACTGCGGGAAAATCTTCTGCTCAGTCAGTCATGTCTATTTCGAGACATGATCGCCGATAGCGTGTATAACGTATGGCACTTCACTGACTGAATCTGTGAAGACAGTTTTAATGAAAGGAAAAGAATTAAATGAAATTATGAGAAGAATGTACTAGACTATTTTGTGTGTGTGAGAGTACAGAAGTTTAAGGAGGAAGCAAACGCGCCTTGTCTGTAGCGTTTCTATCTACATGCGACTTTATCTGAAACATAATTTGAAAAGCCAAAAAGAGTGCGAGTGATAATCTCATTGAGCACCCGCTAGCGAGCGCTTTTGAAAGAGCCAAGTTTGATAACCCAACCTCTTCCGTTACAAAATATTATTTCTCCGCTACAGGTACATAGTTTTAGTTCACAATGAAGTTATAAAATTCAGTTTTTTTCTGAAAAATTATCGTGAGTAATTTACAGACTGGATTAATTTTTATCTGTAAAATGCTTATATCGGCATAAAATATTTAATTAAATTACGAAAACGCATTGCCCTTTTCCAATTTTTTTTTATTATTTTAAATAAATATATCAGTAAAAATTGCTTTTAATTACTGATTGTCTGGCATAAAATATATTAAGTATTTTTACATATTAGACACTATTTTGTTTTGATCTGTTAAAAAACACCCCCAACCAGCACCAAAATAGCAGGCATTTTTGTGTGCTTTTCTTAATATTCTTCTTAATATGCCTTGCCCCCTCAGGACGTAGGCGAACAACTTCCTGTATCTTGTTGCTGTATTTACTAGCCTTCCCACGCAAGGCCGGATGTGACACATGGTCATTTTATTGTGGGTATTCCCGGCCATATAGCCGGGCAAAAAAATGTCTGTCTATTTTTCCCCAGTCGTGATTCTACCCTTCGGCGGAACCACGACTGGGTTTGTGCTCTCTGCTCGGAAGCAGAGAGCACCCTCTACCCGAAGGCAGAGAGCTGACAGTGTTAAGACGATTGCTTCCTGTATCTTGTTGCTCTTATTAAACTTTGTTATTTCTCCAAAGCTTGTTCAGCCACCCGTTTACTTAAGCTCACTATGTATGTTATATATTGTTTTTCTCTGTCCCTCTTGCCCTCTATCTGCCCCGTGAGTATCGGATTTTCCACACCCACCTTCCTTGTTATATTCCCCCAAAACATCAACTGTCTCTTCCTGATGTTAAGTATTAATTTCCTTTTAGTTTCTATTTTTCCTAAAATTTCGTCGTTGCTCACATGTTCGGTCGACGGTATCCTCAGCATCCTTCTGCAGAACCACATTTATGTTGCTTCAAGTCTCTTCATCTTTTACTTTGGGAAGATCGTTCAACATTCATTGGGGTACTGGAAGAAGCAAAAAAGAAGCACGATGTCTAAACACCAGGCCATCCTGCTTACTTTCGCGACCTAGATCATCAACTCCATCGTTACCTAATTCTCAATTTTGATTTAACAATATTGACACACCTAAAAGCATACTCTCCAACTACCCATCCTTAATTTTCAAAAAATAACCATGAATTCATTTTATATTTTTAAGATAGATCATTTTTCCCTTTTATTTTACCATGCCACGTGATGAACAGTATTCTTCTTAAACATGAAAATTTTTGTGTATCAATATAATACTTTTATAAATCATTGTAATAACAAAATGACATTATATATATATATATATATATATATATATATATATATAATATTTGGGCAGCAATTTCTCTTTTATACATGTTTCATTAAAGATGGCTTACAATGTAGTGCGATCACGCTTTTATTTTAGTTTTCCTTGTGTTCGTATGTTTTATTTTCTGGACATAAGATGTGTAAAAAGTTATCAAAATATTTTGTATGCCCGAGCGCTTTTGGATATTCTATTAGCCATTATCAAGGATGTTTTTCTTATTTTCTATTTTAACTGTATGAATAGATTTTTTATACATTTGTAGAGTGATGACAATGTTTGAATAATGTTCCAAACACCGTGTTTGGAAAATGAAACATTCCTATAACTCTAGATGCATACATATAACAATCTATTAGAAGTAAAATATAAATCATCCTTGATAATGGCTAAAAGTATAGCCGAAAGCGCTTTTATATATAAAGCATTTGGGCAATTTTATATAATCTATATTCTGAAAACAACTTATAAGAACACACGGAATGTGTTAGGGGGAGAGGGAGAGAAAACGGAGCCGCGATTTTTAAATTAAGGCTGCAATGTTGTTCTACAGAAGGATGCTGCGGATATCGTAGACGGAGCATGTGAGCAATGACGAGGTTTTGGAAATGATGGAAACGAAAAGAAAATTAATATTGAGCATCAGGAAGAGACAAATGAAGTTCCTGGGACATGCAATGAGGAAGGAGGGCTTGGAGAACCTGATACTAACAGGCCAGATAGAGGGAAAAAGAGACAGATGAAAGCAGCGGATTATATATTTGAAGGGCCTGAATAGGTGGATGACAGAACGGGGGCTGAGAGACGTTACAGGAAAAAGCGGGCTAAGAGCCACCGAGGGTAGGGAAACGTAGAAGCCATGATCGCCTACGTCCTGAAAGGACAAGGTACATAGAAGAAAAAGAAGCTATTTTTTTAATGTATATTTAATCTCACTATTCAAAAAATGCATAGTCCTGGAAACTTTTGCACACGCCTATTATATCGAGTACTACTGGAGAGAGAGAGAGAGAGAGAGAGAGAGAGAGAGATTATGATTGTAACAACAACGAGCAGAATCTAAGCTGTAATTATAACCCTAAGTATAACAGATTTTTACAAGTGCACGTATTGCTTAGCTCTTCCACTAAGCCATCGTATTTTATGATGGAAAACCCCCTCTATTTACGTTTCAGATTGTATTCTTATAGAATAAGGATAAGGTAAAAAAAAAATAGTGATATTCTCCAGCGTCTCGGTAAAAATTAGTCTATTAAAGAGTGAGAGAGCTGGGTAAATGGGTCACATCTATGGAGCATACTACTCTGATGACGTAATAGAAATAGTACTTTATTTTAAACTTAATAAATAAAATAATATCATTTATTTATTTAAGTCATTTTTACTTTCCAAATTATTTTTTGATTGCAAATAAATGGATATTAATTTTGAAATTGTAGAGTATATATGAAATATCAAAAATTTAAACATCGTCGTCTAAAGATAAACCGATATAAATATTAATAAAAACTGAAAACAGATAAATAGATAGCAATTTGTATCTTAATGACATCGCACATTTTTTTACAGGGTGATATAGATAAATTTTCGTCTAAATTAAGCAAAAATAAAGTTAACACTGACATTTCATTTTAACGGATATATTTACTAAAATGACAAAAATACTTTGGAATACTAAAGAGTAAATTTATTTAATAAAATCGACATTGGTTTCAACCCCCGGACGACTTTGGAATCTTCTGCATCTCTTCTGGACGGTCTCCTTGTTTGAGTTGGTGAAAGCTGTCATAGTCCTTGCTCCAGTTCATCTTTAGTGTTACAAGAAGATTTGTTGGTCTCTTGGTCAACTGCGCCTCATACATAATAATCTAGGGGATTGAAGAGTGATGAGCTAGGTAGCAACATGTAAGAAGTGATGTTCTCCCAGAAACTATCTGACAGCATCACTGAATACTCTTACTTGTGTGGCATGGTAAAGAGTCTTGTTGCCAGATATAGAATCTTCCAGCAGCCACCCTCTTGACCTAAGCCAGCATTACCTCCTCATGTCACCTGATGTAGGCCTCCGGGTTGAGTTCGAGGCTCCCTGGGGAAAATGAAGACATAACGCCACCATCTCTAGTGATCACTACATGAAAACCATGATGTTGACTGGATATATAATCCAACTCTTTCCGAATCCTCTGCACTGTCTCCTGACTTATACTCAAACACTCAAAAACGTTCGTATCAGAGCTTACAGCTCCAATGCTAATCAGAACAAATTTTTGGCGGAGTGATTTGCGTCATTCATTCTTTTTCTCACAGACGGTGCCGAAGTTACCCCTATTTTATTCCGCAGTCAACAAAATCAAAAGAAACAACAGGCTCGGAATGAGAAATTAGAGTCCGTGTTTGAAAGCCAGTTAGGTTCATTATATTCACTTACGTGCAAATACCCCTGGGAAATGATTATGCATCTCCCTCTTCTTCCCACTATGGGTTAAATAGTAAAACTTGTATGAGAAAATCTTTATCATTTTGCAATTCAAAAATATGTTTCGACTTTATATAACCACAAAATAAGCCATAAAAACAACAACAAGAACAAATCAATCAATCAGTTTATCTGACTGATGTAGAAGTATTGTCTAATATTATTCTTCTCTGAAATGTGAATCCAACATTCTTTAATATGTATCATTTCATAGCTGTTTTCATTTTTCCTTTGGGCAGGAATGACGAAAAATTACATCTGTTTTACGTTGAGTTGATATGCTGCCATAAGTTTCTCATGTTGAGAGAGTTCTGTTCCCGATTGTCTTGCCAGTGAGAAACGAGGAACATTATGCCCACAATTAAAAAAAAACTCCTCGTAACTACAAGAGCTCGAACACCGACTGCTGAAATCAGAGAAAAAATTGTAAACATACACGCCCTAAGCAGATTATTTTATGTCTGCATACTTGTCATATATTTTATGTGTCTGATTCAATGCTGAAGCTGAACGCTGTACTGCACAAGAATATGGTAAGAAACGTGTGTTGTCATAATGAAACCTTTTTTTTTTTTATAATCATATCGCCCCAAGCAAGGCAGTTTACTGCCACTGTTGTGCAGGGGGTTACATAGGAGGAAAGATATGAGAAAAAGGTGGCAGGTTATAAGGGGTGTCAGAAAGTGGGTAAGATAAGGAAGAAAATACTGATGAGAGTGGAGTGGACGGAGAAAGGAGCATGAGAGAGAGGATGCAAGTTAGTGAGATAAAAGATGACTATTGACTTTACATTTAAATTCTTGGAGATTGTAGCTACCGGGGAAGCAAGTAAACAAAAGGGAATTCCACAGACGGGAAGAAGATGCTAGAGTAGAATTTGCGTTTACATTTTATTGGTTTCACAGTAAAAGGGTGGGACCTAGTTGCTAATCTTGTGGCTCGAGTAAATTCATGTATAGGGGACGACAGTGAGTTAAGTTCATCGGAGCAAAAGCCGTGAAAGTGTTTGTAGAAGAGACACAGGGAAGCCACATTGCGCCGGTGAGAAAATGACTGTATCTGAGCTGCCAAGTCGGGATCGATCACATTACAGGTTCTCCGTTGGATTTTGTCAAGGACCCCTAGACGGATAGCAGGAGCACCTGACCAGATATGGTAGCAGTATTCAATGCACGGACGGATGGTAAATTTATACCTTTAAAATCAGCATCCAAAATTTCAGTTTTTTGCTTGATTTCAAACACTGACCTTTAACTTTAGTTAGAAATAGGTAACAACTATTTTTTTTGCAACACCCTAACACATCTTGAAATTCTTACAATAGTTAGCATTGTTGAAGTTATCACTAACATTCTTGTCAAGAGTTACAAACTCTATGTTTCGTTCAATTTCGCAAACCAATCGATGACATTTTAATATTTGGAAAAATACTTTAGCAAAAACCCTACTTTGCGTTTTAATAATTTCTTTCATTTCATTTTATAGAACATCATGGTAAATAATACTTTTTAAGAAAATTTATTTTTCGCTGTTAAAGAGGAAAACTTTTTGCGTAAATATTTCTTTCAGGAGCTAAACGTTGAAGCGTTTAAGCTTGTGATTTGTTTATATCCCTCGCAAACACAAACTGAAGTGGGAAATGGATTCTTGCATACAAAAACTTAAAGAAAAGATATACATAAAAACAATATTGCATTTTTATTAAATAACAAAACTTAATTTTTCCAAAAAAAAATGAATGAAAATTCATTTTTCTAAGCTTTGCACCCCATTAAAAGCAATTGTACTTCATACCGCTTTATCTATTTGCATTTCTCCCCAAAATTTGGTTTCGATCGTCAATGTATGGCTATTTTACTGGGTGTAACAGACGGACAAAATAACGGAAGCCACATAATTTTATATTTAGATTTAAGCCTTGATGCAGTTTGCTGTTTATCTGTAACCCTGACTGTTATCATCTCGAAAATCAATATTACTGTGCACGCGGTGAAATATGTATTACCTATTGTAATAATCTAAAATCTTTTATAAATTATATTAGTCTGTTAAATTAAATAAATTGATTTAACATTGAGTTCTCTTGAGTTCGTCTCTATCGGAATTTACCTGGATTGTATACCAAGTGTACTATGTTATATATATATATGTGTGTGTGTGTATGTGTGTGTCTATAAACATATGTATATATGTATATAAATATATGTGTTATATATATATGTATAAGCATGTATATATATATATATATATATATATATATACACGCATGTAAATATATATATGTGTGCGCGCGTGTGTATAAAATATAAAAAACCTTTCCCGAATTTGTCCAATACTTTAAGTTGAACAATGAAAAAAAACTGTTGCTGTTTCACACTGACATGCGATAACTTTTCAAACTTGCGTAATGCCATGAAAAATGTCTGGATCTTAAACCATTTTAAGTCTCCCTCTCCCTTTACACTTACAAACAAATTTCTCCTATAAGTCATGACTTACTCTTCTATTGGTTCACCGCGACAAACACTACGAAAATCACCCCCACCTTAACTCTCTGGATTTGGTCAAAATTGTGTTGTTTTTTTTAAGCTTCTATATATAATGATTCCTAACAGAAAAAAATATTTCACTGCCTGACGTGGTGCAAATAAGATTACACCGAAATCCAATGTATCTTTTGTTGCAGTAAACTATGTTTATATTATAATCTTATGATAAAAATATTGCCATATATAATGCTCTAGTAAGTACCGAGCACTTAAAGTTATAACTACAATCAGGGGACTGCCAATCCATTACTTTGTAATACTTCTGACACACACACACACACACACACACACACACACACACACACACACACACATGCAGTGTATACGTATATACATATACATATATATGTATACATAATACACACACACGTATATATATATATATACATACATATACATATACACATACATATATTTGAATTTTTTTTTTTTAACATTATTTTTTAATAGATACTCGTATTTGAGTGGAAAGTGTTTATTTATATATAAGTAAATTAACCACGGTTTCACCTAAACGGATCTTCAGGGAAGGTTGGAGCCAACCTTCCCTGAAGATCCGTTTAGGTGAAACCTTGGTAGGTTTGTTGGCTCACTAGGTTAATTTACTTATTCTGCTCTGCTTACGTATTGAGCGCTTTTTTGTTTTTGATTACTCGTCTCGGGTTTTTTCTTTGGGCTACGTACTGGCTTGGTCCAAATCGCTTTGGCTGATGTTCATGTGCTTAGCTCTTTCTTTTTTTTACAACTATTTTTCCATCCGCGTATATACGCGGAGGGTTTTTCGAAACGAGTATAGTGATAAGTTTGCATATATATATATATATATATATATATATATATATATATATATATATATATATATATATATATATATAGGAAAGAATATTAATAAAAAGTTTTGAATTTAAAAATGTACTTTTTTTTAACAGTATTTGTTTATTTTTATTATATTTTATATTTCAGACCGCCCTCGGTCCTTCATCAGAAACAAGTGATTTTTAAATTTGAATTAGAAACGTATTTCACGATAGCGTCCGAATATTTTTTGTTTACATCACGTGGTGTGTTTGTTCACAACATGCGGCACGTCCGTAGAGAAAGTCTGTTTGTTTTAGATAAAAATTTCTTGGACTATCTGAAAAAAAATTTTTAGCTATTGAAATATTTGTAAAGATTCAACACACCTAAGTCCCTATTTAACCCTAGTTTGTGTGTATTTAATTTTAAAATCCAGTATTTTTCTTTCTGCGTGTGTATGTAGAACTAAAATTGGAGTCTATTAGTAAACATTTGCAATTTTCTAAAGTATGATCAGGTTGATTAAAATGGGCTGCAATTGGGGAGTATACATTTTTTTTGTCGTATATTTAGTTTGTGATTATTGAAGCGAAATCTAAAGCTATTACCGGATTCGCCGATATATCCACTGTTGGGGCAAATTGAGCAGAAGATAAAGTATATGATGTTTTTGCTGTCACAAGTAAGGTTTGGTGGGTGTAATTTTATTTTGGTGTTAGGTACAGAGGATGTTTTGTCTGTTTAAATGTTTACAAATTAAACAGCGAGGCTTCCCACATTTTAAATTCCCTGATAGGTTTGTATTATTTAAATATTTGTTAGAAGTGAGGATAGTTGATAGGTTGGGTGTTTGTTTCTTTGCATTTATGGGTGGTTTATCGAAAATGTCTTTGATGTTTTTGTTTGATTGGAGGTTCCTGTAATCATTTTTTAAATTTTTGATAAGTGTGTAGGAATATTGATTATGGTTAAAAACCATGGGAATTCGGTTGTTATCTTTTCGTTTTTTGTATGTGAGAAGTGTGCTACGATCTATGTGGATGGCTTTATGTAGTGCTTCCTTTATTATTTTTATTGGATATTTACATTTTAGAAACTGTTTTGTTAGGTTGTTAATGTTGTTTAGAAAATCTGGATGATCTGAGCAAATGCATTTTATTCTAATAAATGAGCTGTATACGATAGATTTTTTTAATTTGAGGGGATGACAGCTGTTAAAGTGTAGGAATTTGTGTTGGTTTGTGGGTTTGTTGTATAGACTGGTGGAAAGTGTATGTTTATTTAATTTTACCATGACGTCTAAGAAAGGGACGGATGTGTATGAGTACTCCATGGTAAATTTGATTGTATTGTGGAAGTTGTTGCAGAAAGTAAAGAAGTTTTTTTAATTTTTCTAATCCATGAGTCCATATTAAGAAAATATCATCAATGTATCTAAAATAATGTGATGGTTTGTATTGTGAACTGTCTAGTATCTTTTTTTCTAAAATATGCATAAAGATATTGGCATAACTAGGTGCCATTTTCGTGCCCATTGCTGTGCCACTAATCTGTAAATAGTGTTTGTTGCTGAATTTAAAATTATTGTGTGTTAAGATGAAATTTATTAATTGGCATAAATCTGTGATTTGGTTGTTAGGTAATTTGCTTTTAAGGAACTCATGGCAAGCTGATACTCCTTCAACATGTGGAATGTTCGTGTACAGAGACGTAACATCCATCGTTACTATGATATTATCACCTGGGACTAAATTAATGCTTTGTAACTTGTTGAGAAAGTCAGTAGTGTCTCTAATATAACTAGGTATGTCAGGTAATAAAGGTTTTAGGATATTGTCTATGAATCCAGATATAAGTTCTGTGAGGGTACCAATGCCTGATATTATGGGTCTGCCAGGTGGTGTGATTTTAAGTTCTTTTGAAATTTTGTAGATTTCTTCATTATTTGCTTGTTTAGTATGATGTGGGTTGGATGAAGAGGTGTTATAACAGTAAAACAGTTTATAATTTCCACTGGCATTAATCGTACCTGCATACTTCCAACACCGGGGAGATATCGTCTTTATATCAAACGTGTCTTATGAATTCACCCACGAAAGATTTAATGGCAAGCAAGATTCAATCTAACCTTCAATCCAATATAACTATTAATTTAACATTAATAATAATGTCAAACAAATAAAAATTCAGATATATCGGCTAATGCCAGTTTCTCAAATTTTCGCATAAATTCGTGATATTGTCTTCGGTTGTGTTTGTTTATACAGTCTGAGCAGATATTAATCGTTCGATAAAAAGAATCAAGAGAAAAACTATATAAAGGTCAGATTGAATCCTGTCGACTGTGAAATCTTTCGTGGGTCGATTGGTAAGACACGTCTGATGTAAAGACACATCTTCCCGGTGTTGGGAGTATGCAGGTTCGATCCCCGCCAGAAGATAAAAATTTTCCAAACGATTTCTAAAACGATTAAGGACAGTGGAAATTATAATGTACTGTTTAACTATATATATTTTAATATATATATTTTAATTATTTATTTGTTTAATATATACATATATATTTTTTAATTATTTGTTTATATATATATATATATATATATATATATATATATATATATATATATACTAACAGATAAGACCGATACGAGGTTTCGCACAACGGCTCGTCAGGCCCTGACGAGCCGTTGTGCGAAACCGCGGTAGGTCTTGGCGATCTTACTATTCTGTTAGTGTGTTTGCTCTGCGTTACTGCCTTCTAGTTAAATACTTTTCGGTTGTGTGTATCGAGCACTTTTCTTTTCTGGTTGTTTGTTCCGTTAGAGGGTTTTTTTTTCTTTTTACTGGGAGGAACCGTATGTATTGTCGGTCCCACGCAGTTTTCTTTTTTTCCCCCTCTTTGCCCAAAGCTTTATAGCCGAGGACAATAACGGATTTAGATTCTGCTGGTCATTCATGGTCTTAAAAAGTCCCTTCTATAAAATTTTGAGATTAGAATACACGCAGAGTCGGTTTAATAATAATAATTATTATTATTATTATTATTATTATATATATATATATATATATATATATATATTAATTATTTATTTGTTTAATATATATATATATATATACATATATATGTTTTAATTATTTATTTGTTTCATATATATATATATTAATTATTTATTTGTTTAATATATATATATTTTTAATTATTTATTTGTTTAATATATATATATATATTAATTATTTATTATAAAATAAACAAACTTTCTACTCAGATACGAGTATCCATTATAAATAATATTAAACAAAAAAAAAGTCAGATATGTCGGCTAATGCCAGTTTCGTATAATTTCGTATAAGAATGACCAATAAATAATTTATAATGCCTAGTTTCTATCTGAAAATAATTATATTATGTATCTGAATACAGTACTAATAAATATATATATTTGATGTATTCGTTTCCGGTGCAGTGGGAAACTCTTTCATAACTTTTCTCACTTACACTATATGCATTTATCTGAATTAATTTTAATTTTACCATTCATATCAAATATTAAGATACAATTAAGAAACTCTTGTCTTCCATACTGACAACATCGCGTTTTATTTGTTTTTTTCGTGACTGAAGTAATAGAAAGTACTCGAACAGAAAATGAAGTTTTTAAAGTATTCCAAACTTTTGATTGATATGTAACATCTTAGTAAAAAGTTGTAAAAATAGGATAAAAATTAAACAGATAGATGGGGCTATGATTCGAATTGAGATGCTTCAGAAAACAATATTGCTTGAGACAGCCAGAATTCGGAGAAAGATTTTGTCGATGTAGAGAGGTGTAAAAATAACCCGCTTCTGATCATTATATACATATATACATATGTATATAGAATAAAATGTGTTTGTGTGCGTTTGTGGATAATATCTTGACACTACAGGTAATTTATCTAATTTAACAACTGAGATTGATTTCATGAGAATGACATTTACCGGCTCGATATCAGAATTACCACCCCATGCTGCTCAGTCTCCTATATCAACTATCATTAATGCCTGAAGAAACAGATCGTGAATTATTTTTGCAGAAACAAACGATTTTATTTTATCCCAACTAAATGCTCATTTTAACTTAAGTCCTTCTCACGCCATTTTATTCAACTTAATTCCAACAGCGAAAATAAATTAGTCCAATTCTAAACAGAATGAAATAGTACATTTTCTAACAAATACATTGGTCTCGTTCTAACTTGCAACAAATAAAACCGTTAATATTGTTCGGAATATTGTGTTCATCTTTAATGGCATGTTTACGACCTTTTGGCCGTTGTACTCTCCGGGCTTCTTCAGGTGCTAGAATTTTCGTACCAAATCTTTATTTCGATCATTGGGTTATATCATTCTCATTCCATGTGCGATGCCACTTCCGGATGGTATGTAATTCGAAATTCCTAGCACCTGAAGAAGCCTGGTGCGTAAAATGACCGAAACATGGCAATAAAGATGAGGACAAAAGTCCAACAATATAAATAATGTAAATACTATCTCATCTTGTCCTTATTTGAAAGGTTCAATTTGCGAAGTGCAGGAATTGCGAATATTCAGTTTGTTTCACCGGTAGAAACAACAAACTAGCACAATTCTAAACAGTACGAAATCATATTTGTCTTTATTTGAAAGGTTCAATTCACAACGTGTAGGAATTGCAAATATTTAGTTCAACATGAAATACATTTTTATCACTTGCACAAATATTGGCACAATTCCTCAGATGACTAACGGCGCGTGTATAACAGCGGACATTAATTTCTATAGTTACTCTTTATATCCGAATTACACGGTATTTCAAATCTACCTCTCGTTATCAGATAAAAGGCTCTGTTCAACATTTGAGAAAAATCAATACGGACAGAGGCAAAAAAGGAAAATAGTCTAAAGTCCAACTCGTTCTTCTATATAATAAGCCGATTCTGTCAGTCATTCGAGATTATCCAAGTCCTATGTAAAATGTTTCTTCTCTCGCTCGTAAAACACTCTTCCGGTTTCTTGCTTTCCAGTCAACTTTGACCTCCAAAAAGTTTGATGCAATGTCAATCGTTATTTTCTGTCATCTTAATACCCGTTATTTTGTTGTTCTCTCTCATTAAAAATGTTTTTTTTAATAATAAATATTAGATTTATATTATAAATAATATTTGCGTGGAAAAAAGTGCGATAAGAAAATGTAATGACGTAAAGCAATTTGGAGGGGGGTAATTTAGTATTTGGCATGTGAAACATACGAAAAAAAAAATAGTAGTAAAAATAACAAAAAAAAATAACCCAGAAAATTCATCCCATATCAGATCGAACCCAAAATCTAATCTAAATGTTTTTTTCATATTTTTTCACATTCAAATACTCCTTGCGTCTTAGGAGCTTGTTTGGTGTGAAATCCTTTAAAAAAAAATCTCAATTCCTGACTACTGACCATCACTTTCATGGCCAGTCTTCTCCAGAGACTGTTGTGACATGACCAATATATGTTGATTTATTTTATTATTAACGACATAGACATATTTCCCTAAGCAAGAAGAGAGTCGGTTTACAATATTAGATTAATTATTAATTATTTTGACTGTAGACGTGTTGTTAGTAACCACGATGTTCAGCTTTTATTTATTTTGTATCTGATGAATCTTTTTTCTTGTTTAATCGTTTCACCCCTAGCAAGGCGATAATGCCACTGAGACGCAAGGAGGAGACAGAAAGTCAAAGAAAATGTGAAAAAAAAAATAGTGAGGAAAAAGGACAATAAAAGAACATCAGTCAGGAAGACAAGATGGCGATTTATGTTGCATTTACATTTTTAAAGATCGTAGTTGACATTGAACCAAGGAAACAAAAGATAGTTGCACAGGTCAGAGGTGCGAGAAAAACTATTGGAATAAAATTTACAGTTACATCGAGCTATTTCAACAGCAAAACGATAACACCTAGTTACCAATCTGGTAGTACGAAATACCAAAGAGAAGAGTTGATTAGAACAATACGTTAAAATATTTATAGAAAAGATGGAGGGAAGCCACGTTACAGTAGTGAGAAAGAGAATTAAGTCGAGATGCCGGGTCAAGATTGGTAAAATTACAGATCCTTCTTTGGATTTTGTCGAGAGCCTCAAGATATATTACAGTAGCTTCAGAGTAGACAAAAAGGATTTATACGCTTGAAAACTTTAAGATCTAAAAATTTTAAGAGATTCAATTACGTTAAACTGATATATAATCAAATCCTTTTTACCGATTAGTCAGTGACTAAACCGACCCACTTGCTACTCATCGTATTGGACGAGATGAGTAGTTAGCAACACTTCAGGACAAAAAATTACGATGTAAAATAATTCAACATAAATATGCTTATTCAATAATAATAGTAATAAATGCCATGTCTCTCCTGACTTCTGACCTAAATTGATTGGAGATACAATCATATTTTATCATAGTGAACCAAAATAGACTACAGAAAATATCCTGTTTAGTACCATATTTGTTTTTCAGTGACCTGATCATAACCAGTTCGGGCATGTTCCCTCGGGGCTGATGCACTGTACATGAGCGGGTGTAGTGGGAGCCTTGGGTGACGAGTGAGTTGTTTTGGTTTTAGTTTGAAAGATGAATCAGCCAAGGCGACTTGGGAACACTCTGAGAAAGACTGTCTGAACAGAACTGGTTTACTCAACGAGAAAATATTTCTAACTCCGTCCCGCCTGCAAGGTTTTGCGTTTTTATCAAAACCCGTCACTATATCATGCACGTTCGACTTCATCGTGTACTGTGATAACGGAATTGAAAGAATAAGGCCATGAATTATTCCAGAAAAAATGATTTTGGATTAATGGCCGTCAGGGGTGTTGAGAAAGAAAATAGTGGGAGAAGTTTTAATATTTGAAACATGAAATAGCACGCTTGTTGGGGTTTAAGAAATTACAAATTGTTTTTACTATTGAGGGTACCCTTGAAACAGACAAAGAAATGTCTGAATGAAATTGAAGCTAAGATTTGAATTGAGATGCTTCAGAAAACAATATTGCTTGAAACAGCCAGAATTCGGAGAAAGATTTTGTCGATGTAGAGAGGTGTAAAAAATAACCCGCTTCTGATCATTAAATTACAGCATCAGATCTACTTTGAATAAAAATAATAATGTTCAGATCGCTCATATCACTGAAACACGGATACCTGACCTTATTACTAGAGATAAGGAAAATATTAATTGCCAAATTACTGATTTTGCTGGTAAGGGAATTAACACCAATGTCACTGAAAAAAAAAACTGCTAAAGAATCTATACAACATAAATGTCCCTTTAATAATGGGTATGCTTGGAATATCGTCTAGAAAATTGTAAGACTGTTTGGGGAAAATTGGGATTAAAACCAAAAATGTAAACCTCCAGAAAACTAGTATCCTCTGTTCTACGAGGATTGTACCAAATGCTCTTGAGTTTTGAAGAGACATATTTCAAGAACAGAATTTGGTTTGACTAGGTCAATGTGCAATAATACTAAGAACAGTCAAAGACCGTAAACCTCCGCCAAGGTAATACCGATATCAGCTCAGCCATTAGCAAGAGACGATTATTTACTAATGTTTTAATGACTTTGAAATCCAAAAATAATTTGGTCGTTACAAAAAAATTAAAGTTTATTAAAATGAATGGTTCTGTTCATTTTCTAGCTAATTTTTAGATGAATTTCATTTGTATATCTGACTAGCATTTTCTTTCACATTTCGCTGAAGTTGTTGGGTATATATATATATATATATATATATATATATATATATATATATATATATAAGTCCCGGAGATTAACAAAATGAAATTAACAACCGACATATTTCATTTATTTGTTTGAACATTACTTTTAATCGATACTTGTATTTGAGTACACGCAACCCCTAACAACTTAGGAGAAGCCATCAATTGATCTGTTGCGTCTTAACCACTCGACCACGAATGATTTCACAGTATACAAAGCCGAATTAAGCCTTTTTAAATTACTGTGAAATCATTCGTAGTCGAGTGGTCAAGACGCATCAGATCAATTGATGGCTTCCTCTAAATTATTAGGAGTCACAGGTTCGAATCCTGCCGAATGACACATTTACCTAACAAAATTTCTTATAAATATTAAGGCTAGTAAAGTTATATATATATATAAATATACTGTTTAATTAACAATAAAATATCTATTCAGATACGAGTATCGATTAAAATTAATGTTTAAACAAATAATTCACACACACACACATACATATAGTCAAATAAATAAATAGTATTAAAACGTAGGCTTCACAAATTGTGGAAGAGTTCGTTTTTAGTCTTTAATATGCCAAAATTGTATTTTAACGCATTTTTTGTGATTCTTTTTTTTTTTTTTGATAATAAAATTTAGATTTATATTATAAATAATATTTTCGTGGAAAAAAGTGCGATAAAAAATGCAATGACGTAAAGCAATTTGGAGGAGGGTAATTTAGTATTTGACATGTGAAACATACGAAAAAATAGTAGTAAAAATAACAAAACAAATAACCCAGAAATTTTATCCCATATCAGATCGAACCCAAAATCTAATCAGTTCGTGCCATTCATCAGTTTCATTCGAATACATCCAACGGGTCTTGAGATATTTTGACCATGGACAGACAAACAAACAAATGCAACCAAATACAATAATATTACCATCCTTCTCGAGAGTGATACACTTTTTTTCTTTTTCTTTTATTTTTAATCAAGTTCACTCCATACAAAGCAGTACAGCCACCGAGACACAAGCGGTTGGTGGGTGTTAGAAATTAAAACATTGCTAAGTAGTGAGAACAAAAGAAGAGTAATCAAGAGGACAGTAGATAGCGATTAACATTGCATTTGAAGTTTTGTGGATTTTTTCCAATAAAAGTTGGCTGGAAAGCATGGAGCCGGAAGAAGTGCAAGAAAAGAAACTTAGCGTAGAATTTGCGCTTACATCTAGCCAGCTCAACTGTAAATTGATGAGACCTCAACGCCAGGTTAGTACTGCGTTTACACTCAAAGTCTAAGTACCATAGCGAAGAGTTCATCCGAACAATTAGCATGAAAATATTTATGGAAAATGAAAATGGGGGCCAATCTAACAGCGGTGGAAAAGTGACTGTAGCCGAGACGCCAGGCCAGAACCAATAATATTACTGATTCTTTTTTTTTATTTTATCAAGGAGCTCTAGATAAGTAGCAGGTGCACTGGACCATATGTGACAGCAATATTCTAACCATGGACGAATGGTAGACTTATAAATATGCATGATAGATCCTAAGAATTGTTCTTGAAGTTAAACAAGAAATGCGTTAGAAACATTTACATAACACCACTGACTGAGTGCTGAAAATACGACTTAAACATGCAGAGTCAAAATGTTTCTTATGACACGAGAGAAACTACAAAATAGGAAAAATAGATTTACATCATATTGGGAGCGAAGTAAGGAAAAAAAATCAAAAGACTACCGAATTAGCAAAAATCAATTAACTCAAACAAAGACTAAAAGACTGTTTACCCTGCAAAAAAAAAAAAAAAAAAAAAACTTGAGAATAACCATTACATGGAAAATATCCTGAAAATAAATCAGTGATGGGGCAGATAAAATCACCACCCATCAATGTTCGTCATTTCAGGACTAAAGTCGCTTGTCTCTAAGATAATCTTAAAACTTGACCCTCACAAAGCGAGCGGTGGTGACGGAATCCCAACCATAGTCTTAAAGAAATGTGCCCCTGAACTCTCCTCTGTCCTTTCTAAGCTCTACAAACTCTGCCTATCTGCTTCCTGCTTTCCTGCCGGTTGGAAATCTTCCTCTGTAGTTCCTATATTTAAAAACACTGGAGAACCCTCGGACCATGCAAATTACCGCCCTATCAGCCTTCTTCCGATCTTTGGCAAAGTGTTCGAAGCCATTATCAACGCCGAGGTGGTTCAGCATCTCACAGCACACAGGCTCCTCTCGGACAAGCAATATGGTTTCCGCTTCACTAGGTCTACTGCTGATATGCTAACGACCATCACCGAGTACATATACCAGGCACTCGACAGGAATGGCGAAGCCCGAACCGTTGCATTGGATATATCTAAGGCGTTCGACAGAGTTTGGCATGCTGGCCTTCTATGTAAACTGCAGAGCTATGGTATAAATGGACATCTGTTTGAACTAATCCAGTCATTCCTCTCTAACCGCACAATGAAGGTGGTATTAAACGGACATGCCTCTCAGAACTACCATACAAACGCAGGTGTCCCCCAAGGCTCCATCTTAGGTTCTACACTCTTCCTGATATATATTAATGATCTCCCTGATTCCATAAGAGCTGAAATAGGTTTGTACGCCGATGATACCACAGTTTACTCTCGCCTCCTACAAAAATCTGCTGTAAGCGTCAAAGCTAACCTCGCAGCCGAGATTGAAAAAGACCTCCAATCCATATTGGACTGGGGTAAGAAATGGCTAGTAAATTTTAATGCTTCTAAAACGAAGCTACTCTCAATTAACCATCATCGACAATCTCACCTACCTCCCATTAGCATGGACCAGGCTTGCCTCCCAGAGAGTAAAACACTACGCCTCCTTGGTCTCACACTTTCAGCGGACCTCAAATGGAATGACTATATCGAATCCATTGCTAAATCCGCTGCTATGAAAGTCGGTTCTCTGTGTAGGGCCCGGAAGTTTTTTCCGTCTAAATCTATCCTGCACATTTACAAATCTACCATCCGCCCGTGCATTGAATACTGCTGCCATATCTGGCCGGGTGCCCCTGCTGTTCTCCTCGGGCTTCTCGATAAGGTTCAGAGGAGGGTCTGTAATGTGATAGATACCGACTTGGCAGACCGCCTGCAGTCTCTCTCCCACCGGCGCGACGTGGCTTCCCTGTGTCTCTTCTATAAATACTTTCACGGCTTCTGCTCCGATGAACTTAGATCACTGGTGACCCCTAAATACGAATTTGCACGAGATACTAGATTAGCAACTAGATCCCACCCTTTTACAGTGAAACCGATAAAATGCAGCCGTAACTTCTACTCCAACAGTTTCTTTCCTCGCACTTCCCGACTGTGGAATTCTCTTCCAAACGATTGCTTCCCCGACGGCTACAATCTCCAGGAGTTTAAATGTAAGGTCAATAGACACCTCCTAACACACTAACCTGCTCCAATTCTATCAAGCACTCTTCCCATCTGCCTAACCCTCATCCTCGCTATCCTTACTCATCTGTCACCTTCCTCCTGACATTCCCTATGTCTAACCACTCCTTCTCTTTACCTTCCCCTATGTAGCCCCATGCGCAATAGTGGCAGTGGAATGCCTTGCTTGGGGTGAGATGATTAAAAAAAAAAAAAAACTAAAAAATACATAATTGAATCGCAAGATCAGTGTCTTACTAACGGAAATTACCATTCCAGTTTTCTAAATAATGGGAGTGACCCTTTTTGTAGAGTCGTCTTCTCTTATGTGCTCTGTCCCTTCAGGGCGTAGGCGATCATGGTTCTTCACGTCTCCCTATCCCTTGTGGCTCTTAGTATGTTTGCTCCTGTTACACCTCGCAACCCCCGTTCCGTCATCCACCTGATCAGGCCCTGCAAATATGTTATCCGCTGCCTTCCTTTGTCTCTCTTTCCTTCTATCTGGCCAGTCAGTATCAGGTTGCCCAGGCTCTCCTTCCTCATTGCGTGTCCCAGGAACTTCAGTTGTCTCTTCCTGATGCTCAGTATTAATTTCCTTTTTGTTGCTATTCTCAAACCCACAACAATCCCATCGTGATAAACACTTTAGGAATTATTTAAAAATATATGCAAGCATCAGTCAGTAAGTACCATACGTGATACACGCTTGAGCGATCATGTCTCGAAAGAGAAAAGACTGGGCAGATGATTATCCCGCAGTAGGTTGCCATTACTTTCTGCGGTAGACTGGTTGCTAGCTAAGGCTATATAACCCAATCTGTCCTGTTATTTTACCCATAACTGAAGGGAAGAAGCGGATTAATACCTTTCCCAAGGGTATTTGTGCGTAAGTGAATGCAAAGACTTCAAGTGGAATTCGAACTTGGCTCCCCGAATCCTCATTCCTAGTCAATATCCACTGCACAACAACGCACGTGCAAGTATATATCTCCCAAAAACTTGATAAGAAAAGCATAACCAAAATGAAAAAAATGCCCCAATGAGAATATTTCAAATCCTTACAATAATATTATAAATTATTTTTTTTTTTAAATAAAATCTAATTTTATTAATTTTTAAAAAATTTTTTATCAAAGACATAATTGTATTTCTTTAAACATTTCTCAGAACTGAGTTTAGGATAGCTTAACATTGAAGATTTTTGTTTGATTTTTAACCCGTTTTTAGATTATTTTTTTTTTTATTCCTCTTTTACGTTTCTTAATCGAGACGTATTGCTATCAGTTAAGACATGTGAACTGACTGTCTCTTGAGGGTTAGGGTTGAAACCTGGGCGGCGTGGGGAGTGAGCTCGTATAACAAACCGACAGGTTCAAAAAGTAAGATTTTTTTTTTTTAATCATTTCACCCCGAGCAAGGCAGAAACGCCACTGATGTGCAGGGGGTTACATAAATGTAAAAAGATTAATTAGAAAAGAGTGAGGGGTACAAGCTAGTTAGAAAGGAACAATAGAAAGCTGAGAAAGCAGGTGCAATGACAGATACGTAGGCATAGAGAAAGTGAAGGTTATACAGGGGAGAGGAGAGAGCTAGAGTCCAGTGGTTAGTAGATGAGTATTAACTTTGCATTTAAATTTCTGGAGGTTGTAGCCGTCAGGAAAGCAAGAATACGGAAGTGAGTTCCACAGGCGAGAAGTGCGAGAGAGGAAGCTGCGGGAGTAGAATTGTCGTCTGCATTTGGCTAACCTGACTGTGAATGGGTGGGACCCAGTTGCCAGTCTGGTTGCACGGGTAAACATCTGTTGAGGAAGCATCAGTGACTTAAGCTCGTCCGAGCAGAAGACATGAAAGTATAAGAACAGACAAAGTGAGGCCACATTTCGACGATGGGAAAGTGGCTGCAGTCGAGTCGCCAGATCAGTACCTATCACATTACAGACTCTCCTTTGGAGCCTGTCAAGAACACTGAGGAGAACGGCAGGGGCACCTGACCATAAATGGCAGCAGTCCTCCATGCACGGACGGATGGTTGACTTGTATATATGCAGGATGGATTCAGGTGGAGTGGAAACATCCTGGATCGACATAGTGACCCAATCTTCTTAGCAGTAGATTTTGCTATGGATTCAATATAGTGGTTCTATTTGAGGTCTGAGGACAGGGTAAGTCCGAGGAGGCGTAGTGTATTACTCTCCGGGAGAATCATCTGGCCCATGCTTATGGGAGGCAGAAGAGGTTGCCTGTAATGGTTGACAGACAACAGCTTGGTTTTAGAGGAATTGAAGTTGACAAGCCACTTCTTGCCCCAGTTCACCACAGAGTGTAGATCCCGCTCAAGGTCAGCAGCGAGATTATGTCTGTCCGCCACGACAGGTTTCTTACTGGAGCGGGAGTATATTATAATAATAGGGGAAAATAACAAAGGCTTAAAAACTTCAAGAATGTTTTTCATTTTTCTTCTTTGGTAGGATATAAAATTAAACCAAAGATGGACATGATTGAACTCACAAAATCTTCAGCGGATCATTTAATCCAGTCATTCTCGAAATATTTCAGTTTACTGTATTAACGGTAACCCATGTCAATCATTACAAAAGCCTGTCTACTTCTTTACCTTCATCCACTAACAATGATAGTCATGTAAAATCTTTTCAGGTGTAGCGTCTCTTTATTTTGGAATCAGTCCAGCAAGTTTTGTTTAATTCCTTTAATTCATTTGCTTTAATTTTGAACGCTGTCCAGCGACATAATGGTGCCAATAATTTTTGAAAGACAATGCTGTTTACCTGCCATTTTGTGTCATGTCTCAACACGAACGCTTGATAAGGTGAGGATGTTAATTGGTAAAGAAAAACTCAACGAAAATTCTCGATAATTTAAAAAGAAGAAATAATATCGAACGACACACAGTCCTATTATTCTCAAATCTCATATTTCAGGACTTTTTGTTTTGTAACTTTTTTTTAAATTATTTCAAATCTATAATAATAATAATAATAATAATAATAATAAACTTGCAAAAATTTAGAGTATAAAAATCAGCCGTATTAGTCATACTAAAGGCATAGTTGACCGCCAATCGCAATGCAATGTTATCAAACTCACCTCGCCAATCAATTCGCTGATGGAGTAAGTTTGATCTTCATTATGTGCTCAACAAATACCAAACACATTCTCTGATGAAAACCAAATTCAAGCATTCGTCGAACATTTTCACATTACAAATTGCGGAAACTAAAACTTATCGAAGAGCTGCCTGATAATGGCAAATATATAATTGGATAAAATACTTTACATAAAGTAAATTATATTTTAGAAGAATGATTTTGATAAACAAAAACAGAAATTGTTTATGACACAACCTAATAAAATATAATTAGTGGAAAATGCTATTCTGTGGAGATACGTGGCATAGAACGAAGTATAATTTATGAACTCACAACTTATTTCCAACTATATCCTCACCTTAATATGAATATAGAATATCAACCGTTTGGACGCCTTGACGTAAAACAATGATAAAAAAAACTCACTAACCATTATTACCATAGTGATTTCGATTCTCACTAGGTGCCTTATACTAGTGTGTGTGTGCGCGCACGTGCGCGTGTGTGTGTGTGTGTTTCTGTTTCTTTTTTTGACAGATTAAACCAATCTTATAGATAGCTATCAGAGTGCTACCATGGAAAAAGTAATTAACCAGATTGCTTAGCAGACCTTTTCTATTGTAGTGAGTGATCCTCACTGGACGGGTCAAATTCGTGTTCATGCATTAGGATACATTTCTTTTTCTTTTGTGTGTCATGTTCCTTCAGGTCGGAGGTGATCGTGGCCCTCCACATCTTCCTGTCCCTTGTAGCTCTTAATATATTTTGTCTTGACATTTCTCCAAAACCCTGCTCTGCCAAACATTTGCTTAAGTCCATCATATGTGTCACGCGCTGTTTTCCCCTGTCTTTTTTCCTTCTATCCGCTCTGTGAACATCAGATTCTCCAAGCCCTCCTTTCTCATTGCGCGTCCCTGAAACTTCAGCTGTCTCTTGCAAATGTTAAGCATTAATTTCTTTTTCGTTTCTATTCTCTCCAAAACGTCGTCGTCGTCGCTCAAATGATCGCTCAGTATCCCTCTGTAGAACCACATTTTCGTTGCTTTGAGAGTTTCCTTCATCTATGAGAAGATTTCAGCATTCACTGTCATATAGAAGAACAGATATTACACGACAGTCCATTATTTTTTATTTGTTTCTAACGAAATTTTTCTGTCTCTCAATACTCTACTCAGTTTTTAGAATGCGTCTTTGGCCATTCCAGTATGCCTTTGGCACTCAATATCGCACGTTCCATCCTATGTTAGAACACTTACCAGGAATTTAAATTTCTGTACCTGCTTGATTTTAGAATTTCCGGCCTGTAATTGGCATTTTCGACTCCTCTTTTTGCTGATGACCATACATTCAGGTTTTTGAGTTTTTTTGTTTTTATTTTTTGTAGTTCATGTTTTGTCCTAAATTAAGCTTTTTAAATACTGTTAACGCAACATTGGCCAAAACACGTTCCAAATTAAATACAATTGCTAGAAATTATATGCACGGAGAATGACTGTTATCTGCTAACAATCAGGAAGAAAAGAGGCACCAGTTGTGTTCCTTAAGCAGATTTTGATCACGGAGAGGAATCCTATCTTAAGTGCGTCATAAACATTACACATACACACACACACACACACACACACACACACACACACACACACAGATATATATATATATATATATATATATATATATATATATATATATAACTCAATGCATGCCAAATTACACAATTGGTTTGGGGGTAAATTTATCTCCTGGTTAATTTATTTCTTTTTGCTAAGATAATTTTGGTAGGTATTTTCCAGTCAAATCGAGAGTCTGGATTGGAATTAGCTACGATAAAATGACACGTTGAGTTTAGGCTGCACTTAGTTCACCGAACTGACAGGGTCGATCACGCCGCAAGCAGGCAGACGTCACGAAAGACGCCAAAGATATTGCGATGTGCACGGAACCAGATGTAACATGTTTATAAAAAAAGATCTTACTTTTCCACCCACACACTCACGATTTCTGAGCGTGCCTGTGTGCGTAGGTGTCTGTGTACTTAGCGTGAATATTCACGGGGGTAGGTACTTAGCCACACTACCATGTGATAAAGAATACGATACACAACGAAATTTGGAGAGTTTATTTATCCACAAATCTTATTCGAAAAATTAGATAGATAGATAGATAGATAGATAGATAAGGAAGAGATAGATAGATAGATAGATAGATAGATAGATAGATAGATAGATAGATAGATAATGAAGATAGATAGATAGATAGATAGATAGATAGATAGATAGATAGATAATGAAGAGAATTAGATAGATAGATAGATAGATAGATAGATAGATAGATAGATAGATAGATAGATAGATATTATTCTTCACCGGTAGCACAACTCGAAGTTTCATGCACAAAGTAATCTTGAGGTGCTGTAATAATCGAAATTAAATGAAGCTTTATATAACACAATTTTCGATTATACCTAAATAACTATCTCTGCTCTGAAAGTGTATCGTAATGTTAACAAATGTAAACATACAATATTACGGAAAGTACCGAAGATTAACGAAATAGTTTTAACAATCGACATATTTAATTTATTTGTTTGAACATTATTTTTAATCGATACTCGTATTTGAGTAGATATTCTGTTTTTAACCAAACAGTATAATTATATATTTATTCCTACCAGTTTGATTAACTTCGATTAAACTGGGAAATCATCCGTGGTCGAGCGGTCTAAAATGCACCAGATCAATTGGCGGCTTCCCTTATGTTGTTAGGGGTCGCAGGTTTAAATCCTGCCGAATGACACACATTTTCGTAACAAAATTTATCGTAAATAATCCAGCCGGTACAAATAAATATAACCTACTTAGAAATGCTTAAATGGGAAGTTCTACCCCACCCACCGTATTCAATAGATGTTGCCCTGTCCGATTATCATTTGCACTGATTGATGGCACATAGCCTCGCGCAGCAGAACTTTCATTCTTATGAAGATGCCAAAAAATGGGCCGACTCATAGTTAGCCTTAAAAGACGTGTCCAATTTCCGACGTGGAATTCAATTGCTATCATAAGGATGGGACAAAGTAGTGGCTAGGGATGGACAATATTTTCAGCGACATGTTTCTTACTAATTCGTGAGCATAAATCCGCGAGAACTTATTCAAGGTCCTAATATACATGTCAAACCTTGTAGGTTAAATCTAATACAAATTGTCTTATTTAATACTTGCTACATAAATTGTCTATAGTTTTCATTGTCCAGAGCGCTTCTTTAACCGTTTTCACATTTTAAAAAATTCGTAGAAAAGAATAATTCGAAGAACTCTTCCACAACGAAAGTAGACAACCAGCAATAAACAGAAATATCGAAGGAACACAAATATTAAAATCTGAAATAAGTATTGGCTAAATTGAACTGAAACAAAACCAGACGGAATTATAATCCAGATGCAGACAGCCTGTGATAATTTCGGCATTGATATACATACATAATAAATGCAAGATACAACAGTGGTGAAATACCGGAAAACCCAAGTATAAAAAGTTTCATAGCGTTGCCAAAGTAGCCAGGTGTATCCAAATGTAAACTATATCAGGTAATCAGTCTAATGAGCCGAGCCATATACTAAAACTTATCGTCTGGATTCTTATGAACAGAGCACGCAACAGGATTAGACCGGAAATATGACAACAGTGCAGTTTTGCCAAAGACATTGACTCAAGGAATGCAGTATTTATGCTCATAATGATGTCAGAAAGAGTAATATAAATGCAGAATTATGTGTACCTATGTTTTATAGCTTGTGCAAAATCGTTTGAGAAATATCATCAGAAGAGAACAATTAGAATTGATACGTAACCTTGACATATTTGGGAAAGATATTTGAAAAATCCAGAACCTATACCGGCAGCATACTCAGTATATGGATCAGAAATGAATTCAGCAAATATACAATAATAGAAAGTAGTGTAAAATAGCGATGTGTCTACTTACCGGAATTATTCAACTGATACAATGAGACGATTCTGAGAGCATTAGAAGTCAAACCAGGATTCATTATTGGCGGTCACAACCTTAACAACATAGGATATGCAGATAATACTGTGTTGATAGCAGACAACGAAATAATTGCTTTAATTGATTTGTTTGTTTGTTTTTCTTTGCAGGTTATTTAAAGTCAGAAAATATGTTTACTCTGTAAGAATTTATAATAAAAACAATAATGATTTACTCATACAAGTCCTACTAAATAACACTTAGCTAGGGAAAGAAGAGATGGATTCATACCTTTCCCAAAGGTATTTGCACGTAAGTGAAAATGATGAATCCGACTGAAATTTTAACTTGGTTCTCTTGAAAATGGCTACAAAAAAATGGCCGAAATCGTTTCGGACAATGGACAATACAGACAGTTTTTGCAGTCCTTTACACCCCATCGAACGGAAAAATGTAAGGAAGCTGGAAAAACTCAGCAAAAAATTAATTTAATTTTCCTGTCATATTCAACGAAATATATGGTAATTATTACAACTATTATGACATACTGCAACTTGATATCTATGAAGTGACGGTGTTTTAAGATGAAAAGATAATGTGTTTGAACACCGAAACTTTGTAGCTATCAAGTTGCAGTATGTCATTAATAATATAATAATAATAATTACCATATATTTATGCTCTACTTTTGTATTCAGCACTTATTAAAGTAAATATGTAACTGCGGAATATACTTCCATTAGTAACTGTTACTCATATTATATACATACATACATACATACATACATATATATATATATGTGTGTGTGTGTGTGTGTGTGTGTGTGTATATGTGTGTGTGTGTATATATATACTTAATAGATCTGTTATAGTACATTGAGCACTGTTCTATTAACACCTGATAAATATTTTTATATGGGTGTGTACCTACACATATGTATTCTTATTTACATCCATATATATATATGTATATATAACAGAAAACATTGTGACTCATTGATCCACCGATCAAAATAAAATTATGGTGAAACAGGCAACTCTGCCCCCTCGGAAACTCTGACCACGCCGTAGTCTCCGTAAACATATCAATCCGCACTAACTCTACCCAAGAAAACCAGACCAGCAGAATATCATACTGCTACCAAAGAGCCGACTGGGACTCGTTCGGGGACTTCCTCTGCGACGTCCCCTGGAACAACGTCTTCGATCTTCCTGTCGAAGACTGTGCCTCCGAAGTCTCCTCTTGGGTTAAGGCTGGCATCGATGCTTTTATCCCGGCCAGGAAATTCCAACTAAAACCAAATTCGTCCCCCTGGTTCTCACCCGCTTGCTCGGCCGCCATTGCCCACCGGAACCATTTCTTCCGGCTCTATCGAAGCTGCTCGTCGAACCAAAACAGGCGCCTTTTCACCTCAGCACGGAACAAGTGTAAAAAAGTACTGGACGAAGCCAAGAGGTCGTTTGCTACCATAATTAGGCAACGCATAGCATCCTCTAAGTTTGGTTCCAAAGATTACTGGCGTCTCTGCAAAAGCGTGCTCAGCAGGAACAAGACTTCAGTACCCTCACTAATCAATGAATTTGAAGTTCTCACCTCCCCAGCTGACAAGGCTGAATGCTTTGCCCGTGATTCTCAACCAATTCGACACTGGACTCGTTAGGAATACCTACACCAGACTTCCCACCCAGAACTAAGGCTCAACTAAATAACGTCCACATTACACCCTCGCTGGTCGCCAAGATAATTGCACAACTTGACCCACACAAAGCGAGCGGCGGTGACGGAATCCCAGTCATAGTACTGAAGAAATGTGCCCCAGAACTCTCCTCTGTCCTCTCTAAACTCTATAACCTCTGCCTATCTGCTTCCTGCCTGTTGGAAGTCCTCCTGCGTAGTTCCTATATTTAAGAATTCTGGTGAACCCTCAGACCCCGCCAATTACCGTCCTATTAGTCTCCTTCCAATCTTTGGCAAAGTTTTCGACGCCATTATCAACGCCATTATCAACGCCGAGGTGATTCAGCATCTCATGGCCAACGGGCTTCTCTCTGACAAACAGTACGGGTTTCGCTTCACCAGGTCTACTGCTGATATGCTAACGACCATTACCGAGTACATATACCGGGCACTCGACAAGAATGGTGAAGCCCGAACCGTTGCCTTGGATATCTCCAAAGCATTCGACAGGGTCTGGCATGCTGGCCTCTTGTGCAAACTGCGGAGCTATGGGATAACTGGACATCTGTTTGACCTCATCCAGTCTTTTCTCTCTAACCGCACATTGAAGGTGGTATTAAATGGGCATGCCTCCCAAAACTACCATACGAACGTGGGCGTCCCTCAAGGTTCTATCCTAGGTCCCACGCTCTTTCTGATCTACATTAATGATCTCCCCGACACCATTAGATCCTAAGTTGGCATGTATGCCGATGACACAACAATCTACTCTCGCATCCTTACCCGCCTATCACCCACCCTCTGACATTTCCTATATTTAATCATCCTTTCTCCACTCTACGTAGCCCCCTGCGCAGTAGTGGCAGTGACATGCCTTGCTCGGGGTGAAACGCTTATAAAAAAAAAAAAGATTGTTACTAAATTCGTCCCTGTCACGCTGCCTTCTGTATGCTGAATTATTTTGGCAACCAGATTTTTATTCATATAACCAACCAAACAAAAAAAGCATAGTTATGTGTAATTAGGATTTATTATTTATCTCCCTTGAAATAGTTTTTATTTGCTTTTATTTTATTTATATTTATTGATAGCGAACAGAGACCTCACAATATCATTAGTCAGTTGCAATTTATCCGATTTTTTTCATTTTAACTTTGCACTTTTTAGAGATAATTTGAATTATTACCTCTAACACTACTTTTTGTAAACAAAATCAGGTTTTATATATATATATATATATATATATATATATATATATATATAAGAAGGAGAGAAAAAATGAGGGGGAGGATTCTTCAGGGAAGAGTTGCGTTGGTTCCTTAGTAGATAAAAAAAAAGGAAAAGAAAAGCAGAAAGCTGAATAATGTAAAGCATCTGCTTCCTTTAGGTGCGCCTCGCCCGGATAGCAATTGGTGTGGGTTGGTAAGGATCGTTTTCTCTTGACCTCAATCTCCAAATGCAACAATATGCACAAAATGATGTCATGTTCTTTTTTTTTTCATAAGTTTGATGTCTCAGAATTTCATATATATTTAGGTGTCCCAAGTCATGAAAATAGACAGAAAGCACTATAAACTCACTTCTTTTTCTCTTCCCCAATATGCATACCAATATATATATATATATATGTGTGTGTGTGTGTGTGTGTGTGTGTGTGTGTGTGTGTGTGTGTGTGTGTGTGTGTGTTGTTAGTAGTAATAGTAGTAGTATTAATAAATATAAATATTTTTAAAAAATACATGTTTCAAAGATACTCAGCATATCAGCGTCGCATAAATCTATCGTAGATTACATAGGATTAGATTCGCCTATCGCCCGGTTCAAACTCTTTCTCTGTCTTTTGAATAAGAGTAGGAATATATCCCTTGTTTAGTCACTCTCTTTCACACCTATTATCCTCTTGCGTCTTACTGGCATTATTGCCTTGCTTCGGGTAAAATGATTAAAAAAAAGAAGATAAATTTATCTGGGACTGACGAGCAGACTACCTTAAAAATTCGAGGTTTTATTCATTAACTATTTTTAACACCGGGTTACACATGTTTGAGGCCGAGTGATTGAACTGATTGTAATATGAATACCTTTCGAGACCAGAATGTGTGTGTGTGTGTGTGTGTGTGAGAGAGAGAGAGAGAGAGAGAGAGAAATTCATCACATGCAGGGTAATAAAAGCTACAAGGACGCGAGGGTTTACTCGGAGTGAAAGAAAAAGAGAGGGCAATAAAAGAACAAGATCCAATGAGACACAAGCTGACGACTGATATAGCATTTAAATTTTTGGACATCGTCGTCGACAGGAAACAAGAAGAAAGTTCCTCAAACGAAAAGTGCAAGAAAAGAAACTATTCGCAGCGGCCATTCTACGGGGAGACAGAGGGGGCCAAGCCCATCCCCAGAATTTCGGCTGGCTTCTCGGTTGACCCCACCACTTTTATAAGCTTCAAAAATTTATGAGACTGATCAGTCGCTGATTTTGACAAGATTTTATCTTCATTACTTTCCCCTCTGCTTTGCCTTTTCATTTAGCTTTTTAAGAACACATACAGAAACCAGTTTAAAAGAAAAACAAAATAAAACAACCAGATAGATAGAAAGAGACTTAATAGTCATATTTTTATATCTGAAGGAAGATGTTAATTAAAAATAATGTCCCCAACTTGATGTAGATACATAGGCAGTAAGTGATTAATGGCCAAGTGAAAGAATTGGTAAAAAATTACGCTGCTTGACTTGCCACCTCTCAGAAAAGTCTTGGTCCTTAGGTGCCCACTACACTTTCAAAGTTCCACAATCGCCACTGACTATTAGCATCGAACTTAAAGTTACTACTAGCAATTTCAACAATAAAATTATGGAACCTATCTGACAATCGAGTACTGCGCTTAAATTCGTGAAGTCGATGTCCCAAAAACTCATTCAAACAATTAGCGTCTTTTATTTTCATATTATTTTATATATTATAATTTATGGAGTTCCGAATTCAAAGAGGGATGACGCGTCCTTTTGAAGCTCCAAGAAATGAACGGATTCCAAGCCTAATTTGAATAAAAAGTAAAATATTACTTTATGCATGTCAGCGTATAATTCTAGTTTGTCTATGTTTGATTCAGATGATAGTGTATATTCGTAAGTGTGTGCGTGTGCATGTCTAGCTTGGTGGTTGTTCACATATTGATTTAGGTAAGTTTTTAATAAACATACATTACATTCTTTAAGAATGGATTCAATAAAGATTGATGATGTAATATAATGTTTTGATGTGTGTTTATAGTTAAGAAAATATTTATTAGTAATCACTCGACACGCACGCACACACACAATTACTTATGATTGTCATTTAAAAATCTACATTTTTCTACTCAGAAGTAGATTGCATATATAAAAAAGTGGACCAAAATATAATGTTGAGTATGGAATGTCCAACATTGTTCCACTGGATATTGTTACATTTCAAAGATTTGATTTCTACCGAACAGAAAAATATGTGTATATATATATAGGTATAGATGTCCAGCCCGTAAACGGTGAGGATAATCCAACAAGATTAACTTAATATAAAATATTAAGTGTTATATCTGTATAGAGAGCTCAATGGATGTTATCCAGAGCAATATGATATTTATAAAGAAAAACTCAACACGTCATTTAAACTGGTTATAAATTATAATTCATTTCATTGAGCTTAATTAGCTCATTTCATCACACCACACAATATTCCTTCCATTTGGTACAAAACATTTTGCCGAAATAAGCATTTTCTTTAACTGAAGAAAAAAATAAAAAAATAAAAATAAAATTAGAAGAAGGAAAAGAAAAAAGGAACAGAGGGTCAGGACTTAGGCACTGGCGCCATATCAGCTGGGGGTATTCAGACCAGTCGTGAGGATGTTGACCTCTAAAGTAACTTCTAATTCCATGGATACGTGTGTATGTGTAACCCCATAAACTAACCCACCCATGTACACTAACTTATATCCATATACACATATGCGTACATTTTATATATATATATATATATATATATATATATATATATAAAATGTACGCATATATATATATATATATATAGAGAGAGAGAGAGAGAGAGTGTGTGTGTGTGTGTGTGTGTGTGTGTGTGTGTGTGTGTGTGTGTGCGTGTGTATGTGTGTGTGTGTGTGTGTGAATTAATTCTCGTTTTCGCACTTTCTGCTTATAAAATATATTTCGATAATTTTGTTTGATTTTTAAAGCTGAGAAATTTGTCAATATACTTTGATTTATTTCAACTATAATTCTTATCTTTCATTGTTATACATGTTATAAACATAACGTTTCGACCAAGTACACTGTGGTCTTCTTCAAGGTTCTATTTTTTTCGTACGTACTAATTAATGCATCATTTTTCTCCTGCGATGCCGTTTCTTGTTCTTGCTAGTTGAACCAGATGATGGTGGTCATGGAGTACTTGACCGAAACGTTGTGTCTATCATGATATTTATTCATTAAAAAAAAATCAGTGTCTGCTGAAGCGCGTTTACCCATTAAAAATAAATAAGATTTATAGTAATAATGTTATGGGGAAACACACCTATTCCTCAGATAATGGACTCTCCCTCCTATATTAATAAGAGTTAACAGGAAGTTAACGGGAGAACTTCATCGGAGTTCTTTAAAGTTCTATTGGAGTTCAGTAGAACTACTAGGCAGTTGATATTAGTCGGCAGTTAGCCAAATACTAAAGAGTCAGCTTTCAGTGGAAGATTACCAAGTTCCTAACATTTTGGGTACGTTAAGTCGATTAGCAACCGACATAGCACGATTATAACCTTCAGTGCGAAAACCACTCCGCAACAAATAAGCAATAATATTTATAGCAATAGTTCAAATAAATCGAACTTAGTTGATACAAAAAGAGCAGAGGCGAAGCCATAACGATGCAAAATTCAGAATACGTAGGGAACTATGCAAGAAGAATGGCCTTTAGTACGCATAGAAGTGGTATGAGCATTCACTGCTGTCAGGATAAGTAAGTGGAGTTCATGTGGGATACGACCATTTTGACTGACAAGCGTTTGGGGAGCAATTGCTTTGATATCACACTTGTTTACAGGAGCTACCATGAATGGATCCAGATAAAAATTGCGTTGTTATAGGAGCAGAATAGCTTAAAAACAAAGCAGGCGAAAATACAGAGACCTGATAGTGAAAATCAGTGAAATAAACCAAAAACGGTGGTGGTGGTGGTGGTGGTGGTGGGGAGAATGAGAATGAGAGAAAGAAAAGGAGAAACTAAGAATTAAAAAAGCAAATGAAATGAAAAGAAGGATGATGAGGAAAAGGACGATGAACTACAAAAAAAAAAGGGAAAAAATGTACTAGAAAAAAGAAGAAAAAATGAACTAGAAAGAAAAGAAAAAATGTACTAGAAAGAAGAAAAGAAAAAATGTACTAGAAAGAAGAAAAGAAAAATTGAATTAGAAAGAAGAAGAAAAGAAAAAATTGAACTAGAAAAAAGAAGAAAAGAAAAAATGAACTAGAAAGAAGAAGAAAAGAAAATAAACTAGAAAGAAGAAGAAAAAAATGTACTAGAAAGAAGAAGAAAAGAAAAATTGAATTAGAAGAAAAAAGAAGTTGAACTAGAAAAAAGAAGAAAAGAAAAAATGAACTAGAAAGAAGAAGAAAAGAAAAAATAAATTAAAAAGAAAAGAAAAAATTAACTAAAAAAGAAAAGAAAAAATGAACTAGAAAGAAGAAAAGAAAAAATAAATTAGAAAGAAAAGAAAAAATGAACTAGAAAGAAGAAAAAAATGAACTAGATAGAAGTAGAAAAGAAAAATTGAATTAGAAAGAAGAAGAAAAGAAAAAATGTACTAGAAAGAAGAAAAAAGAAACAACTAGAAAGAAGAAAAGAAAACATTAAATAGAAAGGAAAGAAAAAATAAACTAGAAAGAAAAGAAAAATGAACTAGAAAGAAGAAGAAAAAATGAACTAAAAAGAAGAAAAGAAAAAAATGAACTAGAAAGAAAAGAAAAAATGAACTAGAAAGAAGGAGAAAAGAAAAAAGAACTAGAAAGAAGAAGAAAAGAAAAATGAACTAGAAAGAAGAAGAAAAGAAAAAATGTACTAGAAAGAAGAAGAAAAGAAACAATTGAATTAGAAGAAGAAAAAATTGAACTAGAAAAAAGAAGAAAAGAAAAAATGAACTAGAAAGAAGAAAAGAAAAAATAAATTAGAAAGAAAAGAAAAAATGAACTAAAAAAAAGAAGAAAAGAAAAAATGAACTAGAAAGAAGAAAAAAAGAAAAATTAACTAGATAGAAGAAGAAAAGAAAAATTGAATTAGAAAGAAGAAGAAAAGAAAAATTGAACTAGAAAAAAGAAGAAAAATTGAACTAGAAAGAAAAGAAAAAATGAACTAGAAAGAAAAAGAAAAGAAAAATGAACTAGAAAGAAGAAGAAAAAATGAACTAAAAAAAAGAAAAGAAAAAATGAACTAGAAAGAAAAGAAAAAATGAACTAGAAAGAAGAAGAAAAGAAAAAATGAACTAGAAAGAAGAAAAGAAAAATGAACTAGAAAGAAGAAGAAAAAATGAACTAAAAAGAAGAAAAGAAAAATGAACTAGAAAGAAGAAGAAAAAATGAACTAGAAAGAAGAAAAAAATGAACTAGATAGAAGTAGAAAAGAAAAATTGAATTAGAAAGAAGAAGAAAAGAAAAAATGTACTAGAAAGAAGAAAAAAGAAACAACTAGAAAGAAGAAAAGAAAACATTAAATAGAAAGGAAAGAAAAAATAAACTAGAAAGAAAAGAAAAAATGAACTAGAAAGAAGAAGAAAAGAAAAATGAACTAGAAAAAAGAAGAAAAGAAAAATGAACTAGAAACAAGAAGAAAAGAAAAAATGAACTAAAATGAAGAAAAGAAAAAATGAACTAGAAAGAAAAGAAAAGATGAACTAGAAAGAAGAAGAACAAATGAACTAGAAAGAAGAAGAAAACAAAAATGAACTACCTGGAAAAAGAAGAAAAGAAAAAATGAACTAGAAAGAATAAAAGACAAAAGAGGAGGATCATGAATAAAAATTTATTATGATGAAGACAATTTTGTTGATGGTGGAAATTATGATAGATTCTACGAGAAAAGAAAAACTGGTTGAGTCCTTTTTTACAGCTTATCAACCCTTTGCAGGTTATTTAAAGCTAGAAAACATTTCTACATTATAAGAATTTTTTGAAAGGTAATAATGATTTAATGATACATGTTTTACTAATTAACCTATAGCTGTTAGGAAGAGTTGGATTCATGCCTTTACCAAGACAATTTGTGTGCAAGTGAATATAACAAACCCAACGGAAATTAGAACTCTGCCCCCCAATTAAAAATTTCAAGGCATTTCCATTACACCACCTGCACATCTTGTTTACAGCACTTGGTTTTCCCAAGCGATCGTCAATCTAGGTATTAACTATGATCGACGTAGTTTAACTTCGGTGATCGCACGGGAAACCGTAAGCCTAGAAAGTCTAGACAAAAAAAAAAAGATAATAATGACATTAGAAAAGATGGAAAACTTCACAAAATAAACTGGCGAATGAAATAATGATAGCTAAGAAATGAAACTTTAAACAAAACCGTAAAGCAAATTACTGCAATTTATATTTCTTAACTGATGAAAAACAAAGAATTAAATTCGATTTTTATTTTTAATACTTAATCAAATACACGTGATCACATTTATTTAAATATCGTGAAAGTTTAATTCTCACGCTTTCATGGAAAACTGTATCTAAAAAACGACAACGCCTAGTTTCCGCTTTTCTAGTGTCCCCCGCTCCTCGTCTTCATAATTATTGTTATATCAAAACACATCACAACGGAGTTGGAATCTATAACTTACGGGAAATAAACCCGAGAAAATGTGGGAGTTATCATTTTCATTAATATAATACACGAGGTTTGATGTGAAAACTTCATGACTGTTTTTTTCCAATAGGTTCGCACCACTTGACACATACCACCTGCGGCCTCTTCAAAATCTCCTTCTGATTGTTAAAAAAAATAGAAAACAAATTTCTTTTGAACTATTCCTCGAACTAGCTTATCTTCTCGTTTCAGAACGGCTTCTCGATTTAGTCATTATCATAAATAATTCTTTGTCTTAGGATGGCTTATTTTTTATCGTTGTTTTCTGAAGAGAGACAAAAAACTTGTAAAAAAAGATTGCAAATGGCACTTTTTTACTCTTCTCAATTGTTCTGAGCACATGTCAAACGAAACATCTGCACTACACGTACACTATATAATAAATTTATTTATTTGTTTGAACTTTATATCTATATATATATATATATATATATATATATATATATATATATATATATACGAGTGTCCTCTAAAAATGACGTTTAAAGTCATTATATATATATATATATATATATATATATATATATATATATATATATTGCGGAAAGTTCCAGAGATTAACGAAATGTAACTAACAACCGACATATTTTATTTATTTGTTTGAACATTAATTTTAATCGATATTCGTATTTGAGTAGATATTCTGTATATTTATATGTATATTTCTACCGGTTTGATTTTTATCCTAACAAAATTTCTCATAAATAATCAGGCCGCTGGAAATATATATACTGTTTAATTAAAGACATAATATCTACTCAAATACGAGTATCGAATATATATATATTATGTTTTAGAACATGTACATAATTTCTTCTATATATGTCCTCTTCTCTACAATCATATGTCTGTTTCAGTGTTTGGACTCAAACACATCATCGGGAGAAAAAAATATTCACAGCTCTATACATCATATATCAAGCACTGTTTTAAATTAATGTTTTGGGCGGAAAATTTTTTTCCTTTTTTCTCTCCTCATTCTATATTCACTCGGATATATATATATATATATATATATATATATATATATATATATATATATATAGTCATCAGCAGACAGATCTGTTTCCCTGTATCACAGATCATCAGTAGGGTTAGACAGCCGATTGCCTTTTACCCAGAATTGAAACCCGATCGAACTGGCGTCAGTCGGCGATTCTACTTCTGAGCTACGGGCGCTCGACATGACCAATGGTGAAAGGGTCACGCGTGTGTCGTTGGGCGGTTCGGAAGCAGGAGGCATTGGCCCTGCATATATGTATATACATATGATAATGATACATAAATTGTATTTATTTATCTATCAAGAACAATTTTAAGAAAAGAAGTATGACAAAGTAAAAAATCTTCCACAAACTAAGATTTAAATAGACGATTATATGAACACAAAATGGATCTTTTACAAAACAACACATTGAATGCATTAGTTGTTCGCTGTAATGAGACTGATAATTTTGATTTAAAAAATGTTTCTCTAATTAAAAGAGGAAACAATTCACTAGGATGTAAATGTCTAAAAAGAGCTTTAATCGATTTTTCATTCACGGTAAATTTGCATCCAGATTCTTACAACGTTTTACAGTTCTCGACAGATTTTCTATATTTTACAATGAATGATATTTAAAATCAAATGTGATGGAAACAATAAGAAGAATAATCTAAATGAAATCGATTATATTAGACACCAAAAAGTATATAAAAATATTTTTAAATTTAAAATTCTCAAAATCTCTTATTCGTTTCTATTCATGTGTAGTTGCATCAACGTAAATTTAAATTTAGTCCGATGAAGTCTTAAACGCAACACATGAAAAAATTTTCAACTTATATATATATATATATATATATATATGGGGGGGGGGGACTTTTTTATTTCTTACTACTCCAATTATTTCGTCAGTGACCATGACTGTTAAGATGAGTCAAAGAGTGGTTTCTCCTACAAAGGGGACACAATTTAGAACCCTGCCGGAGAACAATATATATATATATATATATATATATATATATATATATATTGTTGAGTTGGGATAAGGCTTAGTGCTAAGATTGTTGTTTATTTCAGTCTTTTACTTTTAAAAATGTATTTTGGCAATCAGGTTTATTTATATATATAGTTTAGTTGTGAAGATACTTAGTGCTATGATTGTTGTTTTTTTTTCTTTTTTCAGTATTTTACTGATAAAATGTATTTTGGTAAGCAGGTTTATATATATATATATATATATATATGTGTGTGTGTGTGTGTGTGTGTGTGTCCCCAGTCCGTAAACGGTGAGGATAATCCAACAAGATTACCTTAATATAAAATATTAAATAGTAAATCTATATAGAGAGCTCGATGAATGTTATCCAGAGCGATATGAAATTTATAAAGAAACACTCAACACGTCATTTCAATTGGTTATAAACTATAGCTCATTTTAATGAGTTTAATTAGCTCATTTCATCAGACCTTACAATATTCCATTCATCTGGTACAAAATTTTTTCCGGCAAAAATTTTTTACTAGATGAAAGGAATATTGTAAAGTCTGATGAAATGAGCTAATTAAATTCATTGATATGAGCTACAGTTTATAACCAATTGAAATGACGTGTTGAACTTTCCTTTATATATATATATATATATATATATATATATATATATATATATATATATATTATTGTATATTTGGGCAGCAACCTTTCTTTCAAATATTTTTCATTAAATACGGCCGACAAATAAGATTTCATAAATTTTTATTAAGTTTTCCCAACATACTAACTTTTTTTTTTATTTGTAGAAGTTAAGGAATATAAAAATTGTACATAATTTTTATTGTCCCAAGCACTTTCGTCCGCTTCTATAGCCATTTTCAAGGGCGTTTTGTCTCTGCTATTGTTATTTTTCTTCGTGTTTTGACTGTTACACAGTAATTTATTTTTGTGTTGCTTTCGAAAAAGGATCTTTCATTCCGTTCATTTCACACTTTATGTCCAGAAAAGAAAACCTTTATAACAACCAACAACAAAATTGAATAAAAAACGTACTCGCATCCTCTTGTTAGACGCCTTTAATGAAACTTTAATGTGTGTGTGTGTGTGTGTGTGTGTGTGTGTGTTAGGTAGATGGCGATGGCTTATATCGTGTAGGGTACCACTAACCCGACAAAGTATAGTAGTCGGCCTGACATTAATTCCACGATTGGTCGGAACATATTTGGTATTTGTAGATGTAGGATCTTGCATGCGAATGAACCTTTCCATTAGGTCCCATAAATGTTTGCCTTGTCCCTTGTTTGCCGAAAGTGATGAACACACCATTCATAGGGAGTCTGTAGAATACCTCTCAAACCAGGTTATTTGTATATTATACGGTGCATTATTCCCCTTGAATAACCCATCGTTGTGGTACATGGAATCGATCCATAGATACAAATGTGTAACGTAGCGTTCTTGGGTCAATGACAGATTGAAGTAGACTAGCAGACCTAACCGTTGAACAAGTCCCAAACCATTATGGAATTAATACTAGTCTGCAAAGTGCCTTGTTGATAGTCGAAGCACAGAGCATCTGGCAATCTGTGACGTACCCAAACTCTACTGTTTTTCGAAACAACTGGAACCATGACACACTGGACGACACACACGTTCCAAGTCTTCCAGAGTCTAATTAAAAATGTCACAAACCCAATGTTGGGATATAAAAGGCGTCTATCTCTCATTGGTCGAGATAAGTCACGTTGTCACATGACAGCAGCTTCGTGACGTCACTTCAGATAAAGCACCAAGCGGTAGTCATTTAGATAATTCGCGAACAGCAATCACAAAAGAGGGTTTTGCTTAGGCTTTTGGTTTAGGCGCGCACAGGATAAGTCTTCCTACACCAAGTTTCGCTGAGACAAACAGCTTACAAACGCAGCTCTCCCGCTGTGATACAGATCAATCCACTTGAAATCTAATCATAACAATGGTTTCACAGATCAGAAGTATTTTTAACTACATATATATATATATATATATGTATATAATGAACCAAATCACAGTAAGGCAACACTAATAATAACAGACTGAACTTCCGAAAATAGTGCTAACTTAACAGTAATTTAAACCGTCTTGTAACCCGGCGAGAACTACCTCGTGGGTTAAATAATGGGGATAGAAAAAAAAACAAACAAACAGCGCACAAGAACAATACGTCTAGTGCCCGTTAGAAAGAAAAAAACCAAGACGAAACCTTAACAATAAAGTGCTTGATACGAAAGTACGAAAGTAGAGCGAGAATACAATTTCACACTACGGTTCTTCAGGGTAAGAGGCCTCTGGTGGCTCGCTTCTAGATTTCTTGTATTATATATATATATATATATATATATATATATATATATATTTCTTGTATTGTATATATATATATATATATATATATATATATATATATATTTCTTGCATTGTATATATATATATATATGTGTGTGTGTGTGTGTGTGTGTGTGTGTGTGTATCGTTTGTCCCTTCTTATACCTTGCTTTGCGATGGACATATATAATATGTATTTTTTCGCGTGTAAACAATTGTATAAATGTATAATTCTTCGTATGTCACAATATATAAAAGTCTCTTTGAGAATAAGCTTTCTATCATTTCAGTTATCCTTTCTAGCAACCCCGTTACACTGGTGACCAACACGTAATTTATTCACCCGACCCATGGGTGAAGGTACTTTCAGACCAAGATGAAACCGTTTTTAGAGGAAATATAAATGACATTTTCCTTTGTCATTTAAAAATTTTGCCGCTTTTTTAATTCAGAAATTGTTAATTTTAGATATAGAGGGTTTTTTCTGGGTATTGTTTATCACATCATTTTCTCCTGTAATTATATTTTAAAATTCTGCAAGAATTAAATTTACTGAGCTTCTAAATATTCAGTCTGCTTTTTCCAAAAAATGGTTAATTTCTATAGTTCACATAATATTAATCTGTGGAAACTCGAAAGTGACACTGCCGTTTCTACTTGTTGATTCAACTTTGCTATTACTACAGCTAGATTAGTTTGACACAAGGCTCAAAGTATAGGGTGTTCAATGAAGAGCGAACAGCACCAATCCCACGTTGAAGCCATAAAAAATGAAATTTAACGTTGGTCAAAAGGATATGACACCTAGTGCGAATCGAACGCACCACTTAGCAGTAATGGCCAACCAGAGGCAATGACTAAACATTACTCTTCTTCCGAGACGTCTCGATTCGTATTTGTACTTTAATTTACTCTGTAGAATATATTTTCTCAGACACACTGTTGTGGAGTAGTTTTCGCACTGAAGGTTATAATCGTGCTATGTCGGTTACTAATCGACTTAACGTGCCCAAGATGTTAGGAACTTGGAAATCTTCCACTGAAAGCTGACTCCTTAGAATTCGGCTAACTGCCGACTAATATCAACTGCCTTAGTTCAACTATGTCTAAACTGGAACTAACTAGTAGTTCTACTGAACTCCAATAGAACTCTAAAGAACTCTTCAGAACTCCTAAGAAATTCTCAAGAACTTACTGTTAACTCTTATTAATATAGGAGGAAGAGTCCATTATCTGAGGAATAAGTGTGTTTCTCCATAACACACACACACACACACACACACACACACACACACACACACACACGCATATAAATACATACATACATACATATGAAAAGGAAGTAAGAGTTGAATAGGCCAGTCTGCTTACACACTCACATTATATATATATATATATATATATATATATTATGGCATGGATGTAAATAAGTATACATATGTGTACGCAAGTACACATTGATATATAAATATTTATCATATGTTAACAGTACAGCGCTCAATGTAATATAACAGTTATTAAGTATATAATAAATAAATATACATATTATCCTACATCTAAACCACGACTAGGAGTTTCATGCACCACGCACTCATCAGGGGCATATCATGAACTGACCGTTTTTAGATTTGAATTTTGTTTTTTGGTAGTAGCATTGTTCAAGGTCGATATCTACTAAACTTATTTATAAATGGAACTTTGTCAGTGTGAGTGTGTGTCCGTTACCTATAGACTCCGAAACGGCTGAACTGATTTACTTGAAAATTTACACAGTTGTACTATAAGCGTCTGCGAGTGTTTTTAGCTAGGTTTTGTGTCGAGGTACCCCTGATAAATATCGAAAATCGATAATCGAAAAAATCGGGTTATAGATTAAATTGTATTTAATCAAATTTAATACACTCATAGACAAAGACTTAAGAAACGATATTCAGAAGTTTCAAGGCTGCAGTTCTTACAATAGTGCAGAAAATCTGATATCGATACCAGTAAATTAAAATTTGACTTCCATCCATTCATTTTTCTTTCAGTCTACGGTTTCGCTTTAACTGGAAACAACTATTGCTTTTTAGTCTTTCGTACCAACGTCCAAAGAGTCTGAGCTCCAGAACCATGGATTAGTTTTAAAGCATTCATTACACCCGAGAAACGCCGGGCTATACTGCTAGTAAATTATAAATCTGAGGTGTCAATTTTTTCATTCATTAAATGTATTATTTTAATTTGGATTATAGCGAAACCTAAAAATGCAAGTAACATCGTAGGAGTTTTTAAATGATGATTGCGTAGGGCATGAAACTCCGAGTCGTGTTTTAGATGTAATATATATATATATCCAGGCCGGATACTATAGCGTTGGGGGGGGCAAATGGTCTAGGAGAACAACTATGAATTCAGAACCTGAGGAGGGACGTTTAGGGATCTTGTGGCATACTGTACACTAGTTCTCTCTATTCGGCTCAACCAAAACGCGTGGTTGGTTCTGCACAAGTCTCCACCGCGATAATCAAATGCTATATGCGGATCATCTGGTTGTTGGTTCTAACAACTGAGCTCCTTGACCTGCATACGTTGAAAACAACGACAGCCTCTTTCTCTCTCTCTCTCTCTCTCTCTATATATATATATATATATATATATATATATATATATACACACAAAGTTTTAATAGTTTCCAGATTGCTTTTTATCTATTCTTTAGTTAAAGCAGTCTCCAATTCTTTCAATGATGATGGTAGAGGATGTTGACTCCTCATTTGTTTTTCTAAAATGAACTAAAAATGTTCAATGATGTTGAAATCTTGGGACTGTGGTAGCCAGATAAGATGTTCTACTTCACCAGAATGTTCCTCGTGCTATTCAGCTATAACTTTAACAGTATGAATGAGTGCATTACATTATCATCCTGAAAGATGACATTTCCATCCGGAAACATTTCCTGGATCATAGGATGAAGTTCATCACTTAAAATTCATAAATAGTCCTGACTGTTGATTTTAATAAACTTATATAAATATAGATACCTCCGGTCATTTGCAAAAAAAAAAAAAAAAAAAAAGGCATAGCATAATGTTAAAAGGGCCCAAACTTAAAAACAAAATTTTTATCAGCAAAATGTTTGTTATTATTAAGAGGAAAGATAAGTTTGTTTTCATTATTTTAATTTTTTTTTTTTTTTAATCTTTTCTACCACGTTCGAAATTTCGTTATTTTTTTTTATTTTTTTCGTTAGCGATTCACCTGATGCTTACTAGTATGCCAAGCGTAATATCACGCAAGTCATTTTTGGGGAGGAGGAGGCGTTGAAAGTCTCATTATTTTGGAAATCCTTGCAAAAATCAAATAATTATCGAATTTTAATGAAACTTTCAGAAATCATTTATGAATGAATGAAATTATTTATGCAATTATTATTTTTGGAAAATCTTGTTAAAAATATTTTTGACATCTGTCACAACCCCTTTATCAGTCGTTGGTCGAGAAAATCACGTGGTCACATGACAGCCGCTTCGTGACGTCATTTCAGATGGTGACCCAAGTGTAGACAATTCACAAACAGCAACCGCAATAGAGGGTTATTCCCTTCTGCCTAGTCGTTTGGCTTAGACGGGCACAGGCTAAATTAATTTGATGAAATTTCTAGAAATCCACTCCTGCTCACAAATTTTGTTTTCTTAGTTAAATACAGAACTCGAAAATTAAAAATCTCAATAAAAATCATTTATCAGTAAGATTTTAAAAGTAATTTTTAATTTTTTGTTAAATTGCACATTTGTTTTAACTATTGAAAGTTATAAGAGGCTTATCATTAAAAGATCACGTGTTTCAAGAGCCATTCCCCTTACGAAACATTCATTTAAGTTTCATAAATTTATGCCAATTCTGGTAAACTATACTTAGCCAGATAATGACATGATTGATGACAGGATATCATCACCTATCCGAGATTAAGAAATACTTTTATTCTAAATTTCATGCGATAAATAAATAATCTTTGTTTCAAATCAGATTAATTTAACATTAAATTTGCTAATTTTTTAAACATAGCGTGTCACATATGTATATTTTAGTTTTACAAAATTTTTAAAACCGAGAAACAACTTTTGATTACAGAAGTGTCAATCACTCAAAAATGGCCTAAAAATTGAAGAAAAATTTAAATCTCAAAATGTTAGCTTCCAATCAATTTAATTTCTGTTTTAAATACACCAGAGTATTTTTCTTAATGGAAATAGCAAATTTAATCATTAAGCTTTCATCTAAATCAAAATTAAAGCTTCAAGAAACCTTTTTTTTTATTTTTAAAAATTAAATTTAAAACTTGGGTATTGATTGGAGGTACCTATTTAAATAAAATCTGTAAAAAAAACAATTTTAGCAAAAAAAAAAAGAAAGTATTACTAATATTAAATCAGCAAACATAAAAAGCTTTTACTATTTTGATCAGATTTTCCAAAATGTGTTTCTATTATTTTGTCCACTCCGTGTATATATATATATATATATATATATATATATATATAAAAGTTAAGAAATATTCATTGTTCAATAATTTTACAAGTGACTGAAATTTATAACATATATATACATATTCTGAAAGGTGTCATTTCACAGTACTTTTCTATACGATTCGTGTGTGGGTCGTGAATATTTTTTACGCTAAAAGTGAAAATGAAGGAAAGTGAAAAAAAAGTAACCCAGGTCGTAAGATTGGGGACATCGCAAAATATTCTAGATATTTCCTCTGAGCGAATATAGATTATTTGTGATCCTGATATTTGTTTACTTTATTTTTATTATTTTTTTTTATTAGTCTTATTTATTTTGTCCTGTCTTTAGTACTAAAGTTTCGTATTTACTTTGAAAGAAAATTTATCAGTTTTTACTTTTATGGATGAATTGTTGATTAGTCTTTTGAGCCGTTCTTGGTAGTTCAATAGCAACACTTTGTTTATCTTTTCTTTTTTTTTTTTAAGTATTTTCATCTTAATACCACTGAGATGCAAATGATTATTGAAAGAGAATGAGAATACTTTAAGAAAAGGAACCGGAAACTCAATCTTAAACAAGAAAGAGTAAAATAAATGCTTTTTTTCTACCTTTAGGTTATGAAATTGTTGACTTACCCATGTATACAAACATGTTTACACAAAAGGATTCAAATCAATTTCTAATCATGCCATAGCAAAATAAATCGTTAAGCACCCGTAGACAAAGGAACAAGGGTGACTTAGTGTTGCCAGTTTCTACTCAAATTCCTTATTGTACTTGGTTGTATTATAGTAGCAACAGAAAATAATCCTTTGACGTGGCCTATTGGATATATTAATAGCTTACAAAATGATTAAAAGCTTAAATCTGTTAGCCCATTCTTCGCTTGCTAGGGTCGGAAGAAAAGGATCTGTACATTCACGGAAGACTTATCTCATTTGCGCTGATTGTTTATAGATCAATGTTCAAATTTGATACTCTTTTATCTTTATATTTATTTATTGGTAACTCGGCGAGTCAAATTGATTGACATGCAATATAGATATTAGTATATTATTCATTAACTAGCAAGATATTTTAAAAATTCGTTTTAACGGCACATTCTCTTTGTATTCAGTTTCATAATTCTTAATTTATTCTTTAGTTGTCATAATTATCTCTATCAAAATAGACAATATTTTTGATTTTGTACTCTTCTGAATAATAGAAGACCTTTTCAGGATCGACAAATCTTAAAAAGACGATGTATAATTGTTCATGAGAAAAGACTTGATTCTAAATATGGATGCCTACCTTTTTAAACTTTTGTCCCTGTGCTTTGTTCATACTCATTGCAAAAGGTAATTTGACAGGGAATAGTATTCTTGAAAATCCTACATGTTGTTCTGCAAAAATCTTAAACTTTGGTAAAAGAACAATTTTCTTCTACATTTGCTCTTTGATGTTGATCTGAAATTCTATTAATATCCCTGATTTCTTATTTCCTCCGAAAAGACTTTCTCTTTATTGTTGGTCAGTAGAGATTAAGCTTTGACCTTACCTATTGGGAAAAATGAACTAGTATCTTTACAAAAAGTATTAATAAGGAGTAAATTCGCTTTACCGGTACCATTTTCTGTGCGCATGCGCGTATATATCCTCCCTATTATCCCAAAGACAGTTATATATATATATATATATATATATATATATATATATATATATATATATATATATATATTCCCTTCTGTCACCCTATTGGAGAGAAAAACAATCGCAAAGCAGCGTCGGCTCAGTTTATTCTCTTTATTACCAGAAAAAAGCGTGTTTGCTCTTTAACAGCGCCTTACAGATAGATAGATAGATAGATAGATAAATAGATAGATATTATTTTACTCATTATTAAAGCCATGTTTACAACGTTTCGGCCATTGTACATTCCGGACTTCTTCAGGTGCTAAGAATTTTGAACTTTTGCAAATAATGTAAATACTACTTCATCGCAGAAGCATATATATATATATATATATATATATATATATATATATATATATATATATATATGCGCTAATTATTATTATTAATATAATGGCATACTGCAACTTAATAGCTATAAAGTTTCGGTGCTAAAAACCATCATCACGCAGTAAAATGTGGTTAATTTGTTTTGTAATATATGGATAAGCATATTTAAAAAATAAATAAAAAATGAAGAAATAAAAACAAGGTCAGTCAATGAGATAAATTAATTGGAGTAGGAGGTAATAACGCCTCAAAGAACGGTGTGCGTACGATTTCCTAGACGGTAATGAGCAGTTGTTTCGCCACGGAAATCCAGACATGTCAAATTTTAAACCAAAAGAAGAAAAAGATAAAGCAGAAAAAATAAATAAAATAAAAAGGAAAAAGAAAAAAGGATTAAAGAAGAGAGAAGACGAATTCAAACGTTGGAAAAGATAAAATAATAGAAAATAAAAAAATCAAAACCAACAGAAAAATAATAATTAAATGAGATATTAAAATATGAAAATATATACTTAAGGGGATTTGTTCATAAGTACAAATAAAATAATAATAGTAATTAAAACGTTACTACTTCAATAAGCTATTTTTTAATTATAAGGGGATTATCATAATTCCAAATACAATAATAATAGCAATTTAAACAAATAGTTCATTCAATAAGCTAATTTTTTAAAGTTATTAGGGGATTTGTTCAAAAATACTAATAAAATAATAATAGTAAATAAAAAAAACAGTTCACTACGCCAAAATTTTTAAGTAATAAAATGAATAAATAATGAAAATATTTAAATAAATTTAATATAATTTTAGATATATTTAAGGTTATGAAATATTTTATGATTGCAAAAATTAGTTATTTCATTACGTTGGTTCAATAAGTCAGTTTTTGAGAATTTTATTACATAGATTTTTTCTTGTAAGCAAAAGAAAACATATTTCATGTAAAGATTTACATGTTCTAGCTTTAGTTAATATCTATCATTTAACTGTAGGGGTTTTATTTGCATCTTTAAAGTGCCAGTAATGTTTAGAGAGAGGAGTAAAATTTCTATATGCTTTATTATTGAAAGATATGTTAAGCTGGAAAATCGAGACTTAAAATTATTCTTAGTACATCCGATATAATGTTTGGTAATATTAGAATTTTCATTAGTAGTAAGAGTAGCTTTGTATACAATGGAATCTGTAAGGCATTTATTTTGCATATGACATATGTTAGGATTATGACAGTTGCGGGAACTTGTGTTATTACCATCATTTGTTGGTTATAATTAATATTATAATGTTGTTTTAGAATTTTATTATTGTGTTTTTTATTATCATATCGAGATTATCGGTGCAGCTATAAGTTTCAATATATTTTTATTAAAAAATTTGCTAAGTGGATTATTAGTTGGGAAGTTTTTTTTTAGCTAGATTAAGGAATTTATTGATTAACTTGGTACTGACCGTTTGGTCAAATGGTGATGTGGGCCAAATTATTTTCCTATTTCGAATATGTGTGATATTATGATTAATTTGTTTATGATATTTAATATCCCTTCAATTATAGCCTCTGTTTTTAGAACTGTATTATAGTAATGATTATGCTGATAGAAAATGTCTTACGGTTACATAATTTCAATTGTAAAATGATGAAACCTAGATGCCAATCTAGGTTAATCTGCGCTTAAACTCATTTTGACTGGGTATCAAAGAGGAAAGCTCATCAGAACAATTACCATTAAAATATTTATAGAAAAGGCAAAGGGAAGCTACGTCACGGCGGTGGGAATGTCACTGAATCCGAGATGCCATGACCGATAATACTGAAGGTTCTTCTTTGGATTTTATTAAGAATCGCTCAATACATTGGTATAGCGCCAGGTCAGGTGTGACAGCAATATTCAATACCTGAACAAATAATAGATTTATAATTATGTATAATAGATTCTGGCGGACACAGTGAACCAAATTTCCTAGCAACAGACCTAGCAAATTGATTCAATATAATCAACATAATAGTCATTTTTTTTTTAGTATTTAAATGTCAAACGTTTCAAGACGTAGGCAATCATGGGTTTCCACAGATTTCTCCTCTTTATTATCTGTGGATTGATGAGACATTTTCGAAAAGACAATGAAGTCATTTCATTTGTACTCCTTCCAGACTGGCTCTCTCCTAAAGAGTCCTGTCTATGTTACTATTTAGTCCATAACCGGAGAGGGATTCTTGCCTTTCCCATGTGTATTTGTGAAACTGCAATTTGAATTCGGCTTGTCTATTTTACTTTTCCCGGCGATATTCCTGATGTTATTAGCAAATAAAACTGTTTATAAAGTTTGACCATTAACTTTTATATGAGGGCATCTTAGATCATAATTAGCGGAAAAGTCTGTTTAAGTGTTATTACGGAGGAGTGGGTTTGATCCTCACTGTGGATCCCATACTAAGCTGAATAACATTATTATTGTGACTTGTCAAAACAAACACATGAAACACACGCAGACATATATACACACCAACACATGCATACATACATGTATACACACGCGTATATTCGAGTAGACACATCCACACACTTATGCATACCTATAGATACGTATACACATGCGTATTTAAACATACAGTCGCATGTACAAGCGTAGTAGCACACGCACACAAAGGCAGATGTTTGTATGGGGATGTAATCATGCTTATATAATTGTTCTTTGTTGTTCATTGATTGCATTTGTAGAACAGGAAGCAAGAAGAAGGATTTAAGGCGGGAAAATCCTATTATTCTTTGACAGCGTCCCTTTGTCCTCTCTTCTTTTTTTGTCCCCTTGGTGTACGTCAATTCGTTTTGTCCTCACCTTAACACGCATAATACATTCAGGTGCGTACAATTAACACCTACGCACTATTTGCATCGCAAAGAGGTTCTTCATACGTAATCATGCTTAGGAAGGAGTGTCTTTATGCAGATAATATTATTAAATATCTGCGTCTAAGAATACATACATAGTACGTTATATAATTACGCAAAAATGAAAATAACACTGACATCTCATTTTAACAGATACATTTACCAAAATTACACAAAAATATCTTTAAATACTAAAGTGCAGATTTATTCAATAAAATCGACATTGGCTTCAACCACGGCCTCCAAACGAGTTCGGTATCCCCTGTAACTCTTCTGTACGGTGTCCTTGTTGAAGTTGGTGAATGCTGCCATAATACTTGCTTTCAGTTTATCTTTGGTGTTATCAGGAGTTTTGTTGCTATCTCGCTCAATTGCGCCCCACATATAATAATCAAAGGGTTTGCAGGGAAGTTAGGTGGTCAGATGTAAGGGGTGATGTGGTAGCAAAAATTACTCACTGTATACGTGTATGACTGCCCCTGAATACATAAGAAAAGCTATCTTTGTATTCTAGCCGACACAGTGAAAAACTGTCTCTTTGACAGTAGATAGAATTGAGTAGAGATGTTGAATTCTATCCGGGATCATGTCACAACTTTTTCCGACGGCTGACTGCATTTAGTAGAAATGTTGAATTCTGTCCGGGATGAAGATACGATTTTCTTAACTGTAAATCTTTGTAACAAATCCATTACTCATGACTATCCTATTTTCTATATTAAGGTCTAATACCCTAATAAGCCCATAGCTGAAACTTTTAAAATAGTCTTATATTACATCAAAGTAAATAATATTTTAACCAGCGTCGTATTTACAACATTTTAAATTATTTTTGTATCGATTTTTGGTGTTTATCCGAACAGATTTTTCTATCGATTCAATAGACATGTCTGGGTGTATAATTTTATTTGTTGTGAATTGCTTTTATTGCAGATAGGGATGTGTGAACGCATGACTTCCTCTTCTCTCAGGGCAATAGGGGCCACTTAGCGATGTCTATCTCCTCACGAAGTAATATACAAGTTGAACTGAGTTAAATGATACAAAGAGCAAGGATCGATCTCTGAGAAGACCTATTATCAAATAACCAAGGTAGATTGCCTTTACATGACTAAAGGTTTCAAAGTGCCCTGCTGTTTGACAGTATCTAAAGATGGGGAGAATAGATTCATGCTTTTCTTTAGGACATTTGTGCGAAAGGACGAGAACTGTTCACAGATTTGATTCCCAATATCGTTAAACGTTTCCACAAGAGCACTTCTCGCATTATTTTATTCTTCCTTCCTTTCTTTCTTTATTTTATTTTCCTCATTTTCATGATTATTCTTTTAAATTTTACAGAAGAATTTAATTCTATTTAATTTTTATGGAGATTTATTTTAAGCAGGTTGAAAGAATCTTTACCTTACAATATTACTTTACTTTTTTATGATCATTTCACCCCATGCAAGGCAGAAACGCCAATGCTGCGTAGGGTGTTACAGTGAGAGAAAAAAAAACAGGGTACAGGAGATGTCGAAAAAGGATAAGATGGATTGGAATCAACTAGATAGAAGATGGCAATTGACGTTGCATTTAAACTTTTAGAGAAAAAGTGGTTCTACAGAAGGATGCTGTGAATACCATGGATCGAGCATGTGAGCAATGGTGATATTTTAGAGAGGATAGAAACGAAAAGGAAATTAATACTGAGCAACAGGAAGAGACAGCTGAAGTTTTTGGGACGTGATGAGGAAGGAAGGCTTGGAGAATCTGATACTCACAGATCAGATGGAAAGAGAGACAGGGGAAAGCAGCGGATAACAAATTTGAAGGGCATGAACAGGTGGATGGCAGAGAGGGGTTTGGGTGGGGTAACAGGAGAAAGCGTTCTAAGAGCTACTAGGGATAAGGAGACATGGAAAGCCATGATCGCCTACGTCCTGAAGGGACATGGCACATAGGAGAAGAAAAAACTATCATGGAAGCAAGCAAACGGAAAGGAGTTCTACAAACATTACATAGCTATTAAATCCATAGCTTAATAATGATGGGGGAATATTTTTTTTAAAAAACAACAATTTTTTTAACAATCACCTTTTTTGTCATACACTTAGCTCAACACTTCTATGGTAATCGCATAGCCAGAACATGATACAGTGAAAACTTCAGGTCAAAATCCGGCAAACGATGACAGTAGGCTATAAACCTATTGATACAACTTTGTAGAGATTTCGTGAGAAAATTAACATTTACAATTTATAATATTCCGACATTTCAAGCAAAGCCTAAATATTTTCTGTAGATTCAATTTAGAATTATTTTTCTAAGTATTATAACCGATTTGAACAGTTTATATTTGTAATTGTTACTGCACCGTTTCGAGTATCCTCGACTTTCGCACTGTACTTAATATAAACGTAACAGTTTTTCTTCTAAGATTAGCAGAAATGAGTGTTACACAGCGCAGTGCGTTGCTCCCTTTCATATTATACAAAGTCACCTTTAGCATTTGGGCTGATTTCTGACATACACAATGAGAAGTGAATTATTGTAACGATCCCAACTCGTTCAAGATCCAGGAAAAAAGCTTTATTTTGGGTGTTAACTGACGCAATTTAGAAGGGTGCAAAAAAGATAGAGAAATAGCAGCTATAATAACAAGCAAATGATGCCATTTTCTTTCTAGTTGTCCTTTTTGTATTTTTTTTATTGCTTTAGCATCATTAGATCACAGTGCGGGGGTGTGAGAACAAACGCGCCTCCACATCAAGGCACATATCCCATATAATGACATTGACAGGTCACACGTAAGAGCGAATCTAAAGGCGTCTTTCGTCGGATTCACAAAGTTTAACAAAATAAGGTTGTATTGTGCCAAGCCATCGAGTAAATAAGGTATATCTACCAAAAAAAAAAAAAAGAAATTGGGTTTTTATAATTGAAAAATGTTATATATGTCGTTTATGTATATCAATTATATGATATATTTATAAATGAAAAATATATCATATATATATATATCACATATATAAATATAAATCATACACACACACATATGTATATATATCACATATATATACATTATACATACACATATATATCACATATATGATTATTCACACACATATATATCACATATATAAATATACATCATGCATATATATATGTCACATATATAAATATACATCATACATATATATTTCACTTATATAATTATACGTCAAACACACACATATGTATCACATATATGAATATTCATCAAACATATATATGTATATATGTCACATATATAAATATATATCATACACACACACATATATATCACATATATAAATATACAGCATACATATATATATATGTCACATATATAAATATACATCATACATATATATCTATGTCACTTATATAAATATACATCATACATATATATGTCAATTATATAATTATACATCAAACACACACATATGTATCACATATATGAATATTCATCAAACATATATATGTATATATGTCACATATATAAATATACATTATACACACACATAAAAATATATCACATATATAAATATACATCATGCACACACATATATATCACATATAAATAATATACATTATACACACATATATATCACATATATAAATATACATTATACACACACATATATATCACATATATAAATATACATTATACACACACATATATATACCACATATATATATATACATCATATATATATATCACATATATAAATATACATCATATATATATCACATATATGAATATACATCATACATATATATATATCACATATGTAAATATACATCATACATATATATATATATATATCACATATAGATATATACCATACATATATATATATATATCACTTATATGAATATACATCATACACACACATATATATATCACATATATGAATATGCATCATACACACATATATATCACATATATGAATATACATCATACACACATATATTACACATATGAATATACATCATACACAGATAACTATATATACATATATATACATATATATAAATTTACTTCATACACATATATATACCTTATAAATATATATCCTATAACATACATAAAGATATATATCATATATACATAATATATATCTAATATATATCTTATATACGTCAATACATAATATATGTGAACATGACACACACACACACACACACACACATATTCGTTATATAAATATGTATATATCACACGTATATGACACACACACATGTATATATCCGGAAAAATTCAGTCTAACAAAAAAAAAAATTACACTTTTCATCTGATATGTACTTTATATCTCATAACATATAATCTATATTTTAAATTTTTAAATTCGACCTTCATTCTGATTGCTTGAATTAAACAAACTCATATGATCTAAATTTTCTGCCTTCCACCTCCATATTAACTCTTTAATAAACAAACTCATTATTTCCGGTATTCAATTATAAATCATTTTCTGATGACGAGATAATAGCTTTAAATTTTCTGATGACGAGATAATAGCTTTAAATCTCAAAACATAAAAAATTCCGTGTCGGAATGTAAATCAAATTAATTTTAAATAAAAAAAATAAAATAAAATAATATATATATATATATATATATATATATATATATATATATATATATATATATTGCAATGATTTAATTTATTAAGCGTGCTCGATGCTTAGTAGAGCATTATATGTAGCAATATTTTTATCATAAGTTTATAATAAAAACATGTTTTACTGCAACACGTTGTGCTTCGGTACTATCTTATTAGTCTTGATTGATAGGAGAAATTTGATTGTAAGGGTAAAGGTGGGTAGAGACTTGAAATGACTTGAAAGCCAGGCATTTTCTATGTCATTGATTAAATGAATGTATACATATGTAGCATTTGGCTAGTCTGAAAAGTTATCGCGTGCCATCGGGAAACAGTTACAGGATTTTCTTTCGGTTATTTTTAACTTAAAGTAGTGGAAAAGTGACAAAGATGGATGGGAAAGTTTGTTTATATATATATATATATATATATATATATATATATATATAAAATGCACGTTAAACTTATGTAGTAGACTTAGTGAGTGACCTATCCGTTACCTGAAACAAATTAATTATCAGAAGATAGGAGACTCAAAAAATATGCCAGAAAAAATATTATAGATTGTCTCATAATATTATATCAGGAAAAATTAACTATACTTTAGGGTATATTTTAGACGATGCTGACAGATGGAAGTATCTTCACTATGTTTATTCAGCAAGTTTAGTTTTGAGAATTCGATAATTTATAAGTTTTCCTGTAAACATAGAAAACGTGGCTCATGGAAAGATTTATGACTTATTTTTTTTATTATTATTTTTCATTTTACGGTAGTGGTTTTAATAGCATCTTTTAATTGCCAATAATATGTAGAAAGTGATGTACTACTGCTGTAAGACTTATTATTAAAAAACGCGATGAGCAAATAATAGCGAGTTTTAAAAGGATTCTAGGTACAACCGATATAAAATGTTATTACTGTAGGATTTTCTATGTTAGAAATAGTGCAAGGTAAACTATTGAGTCAGACATTTCTTTTCTAATAGACACTCTATAGGTTTTCGACAATTGCAATTATTATTATTGCGAACATTACATTTTTTAGGATGTTGTTGATTCAGTTTAAAATTCTATTATTATGTTTTTATGACATTTTCAAGGTTATTCATACAGCTATAGCTCAATTTAAGAGTATTTGCTAAGGGGGCTATTTCTAGGAAAGTGCTTCTCAACTAATTTGACGAAGTTACGCTCTAACTTAGTACTTATCATCTGGTTAAATGCGGTGTATACCAAATAATTTTTCTTATTCCTGAATTATTGTTGTTATGATTATGTTTGTTATATTTATGGTTGAATGTGCGTTGTGGTGCAGTGGCTATCGGCTCGGAACGAGAGGCCGGAGAGTTGAATTCGTTGCATATCATTTACGTGCAAATGCCCTTGGTATTAATCCGTCTATTTCTTCCAGTTATGGGTTAAATAACAGATTGGGTTCTATAGCCTTGGCTGACAACCAGTCAACCGCAGAAAGCAATGGCAACCTACTGCGGGATAATCTTCCGCCCAGTCAGTCAGATCTCTTTCGAGACATGATCGCCCAAGCGTCTATCATGTATGGCACTTAACTGACTGATATTTAAGGTCAAAACATTTATAGCCGCTGATTTTGAGAGCAGTCTCATGGAAATGGCTATGTTTATGAAAGATATTTTGATTATAAGAGTTATTACTAATTCTGTTTTCAATAGAGAATACTGTATGATTGAAGATTAATCGGGGTTGTTAGATTTGGGGTGGATATATATATATATAAAATTAGCGTTAGTTTTTAAGTCGAGAGAGTAAGTGTTATTGAAGAGATTAACTGTTTCATCTAAGCAGTCTACATTTTTTTAGATTGGAATTTTTTCCGAACATAAGACCATCATCCCTGTACAATCCTATATCCCCAATATTTATATATATATATATTTGTCATTTTAAACGAGGCATTAGGCAACCTAAGTTTCTACTTTGTGGTGTCTTCAGGCGATTTACAACAACTGATATTTGCCGGGTTTTTTTTTAAAGAACGCTCACTTTTTTTTATTTTTGAACTAGCAATTTTCAAAATTAGAAGATATAAGGTTTTCATCCATGATCGTATGAACATAATAGTTATTTTATCGTATGCCTACACTTAGTCAATTTCTGTTCTTACATTCAGCAATTCATTTTTGTTTGAAAATAACATAATAGCTAACTTTTCTTCTTGGCACAGTCTACATATTTCGCCACCGTTGTAAGGCTTGGCTATTTTTCACTATACTCCACGATATGTCTATTTTTTTATTTTTATTTTTTCATATTTTAATTTAAATTCAACGCGTGGCTAGCCAGTTTTGTACAATTTTTGAAGTTTTCTATTTTTAATTTACACCTGACATGTGATGGAACTATCTGGTCTTAAAAGTGTCTTTGGTTGAACGCAAATATGTTTAGTTTTGACCATTTCAGTCATGTACTTTCGCTTTGTAAATGACTTCTTTTGTAATACAAAGTCCTTGAAATGGGCATTTATTTTTATCCCTACTGTTATAATCCTTATAAATGATCTTGTTTTGTACGATGCTATTTAAATTTCTGGCGTTGTATTATTTTTTTTTATATATTTTCTAAAATACTACTACTCTTCTACTACAGGTAGACACTCAATGGCATCAAGGGCTGAAGTCGCCACAACATCCTGTTGAGAGTAGAGGTTGGAATAGTGCCTCACCCATCTTTCCATCTGTTGTCGGATTCTCGAAGCAATATTCATTAAAAAGCTTAAGCCGTCAATTAACAGAATCAGCTATGACTACTGTAATAATGTTCTAAAATTTTTAGCAACACAGTCTTACGGTTATTTTTTGCTACTATAACACACACCAATGAAAATGATCACGGAAGGAGATTGAAAGTACTAGGGTATATTGAGAAATGAATGATAATCACATCTTTTAACGTTACAGCTTATTTCTGACATCTTTCAAGATCATCCGTGACTATGAACGGATTTTATTAAAAATAAGTAGACACAATGTTTGAATTTATTTAATCTGACATGTCTAAAAGAAAAGTTGCTGTATAAATACAGAAATTATACATTAAGCTCTCATTACGATTGAGATCTCTGGAGAGGAACATTTTTTTAAAATGGTACCACTTCTGCGATTTACGTATTACTCTTCAGCAATAAATGGAGTTCATTCAGTGACTGGTGTGTGTATACACCGATTGATGTCAATTTGGTCGAGTTTCAATCCTGGCTAATATACATAGATATAATTGATATATGCAGATATGCGTACATATAATTAATACATAACATACATATATTCCGGTTCACACTCCACCCACGTCTATTGAACAGGTGAAGAGGCTCATCCCTTGTTTCCTGTTTAGGATGCGGTTTCCGGTTTTCTCTTTTCCAATCTTCTTACTTTTTTTTTTCAATTGGAGTAGATAGACTAAACTATCGCCCGGTTCACACTCCACCCACGTCTATTGAACAGGTGAAGAGGCTCATCCCTTGTTTCCTGTTTAGGATACTGTTTCCTGTTTTTCTCTTTTCTAATTTTTCACTCCTATGTAGCCCCCTGCACATCAGTGGCGTTACCGCCTTGCTCGGGATGATATGATTAAAAAAATATATATATTCAGATATGCGTACATGTAATTGATACACACACACACACACATACATACATTATATATATATATATATATATATATATATATATATATATATATATTTGCATACATTTATATATGTATATCATATACAAGTATTTTCAATTACTTGTTCAATCTTTAGAATTTTTTTATGAAATTTGGGATGTTATTCTACACATCGGATATATCAATCATCATGAAAAGTATCGTATAACTTATTATTGTAGAGTAACCGCATGTTTAACAGCAATGGTTTGTCTTGATGTGATAGCCTGGCGGAACTCATTCCTTTCGAAACTGCTTAAGGCATATAATTAACGAAAAAGAAATCAAGCAAACATCTAAAAACATATTCAGTATTTAATAGCATCAATTTGTACCTGAGGCACAAGGAAGAACTTTGAAAAATACATCATTTAGATGCGGTTAAGACACATAATCAGTGACGTCACCCTAGTTCATTGACGGTTTTGGTCCTTTACAAACATCATACCTTCTCCCCAGGTTGACCCAGTCAAGGTTGATCAGGCCCCGGCCTGTGTCCTAACCTCTGCTTGCTAAGTTATTAGAATGCAAGATGTTTTTGGTTGCACAGGAGAAAAGGAAAAATTTCTAGAATAAGGTCGTCCACAAATAACTGAATGTCCAGTGATGATAACGTGTAAATGGTTCAAGTAAATATCCGGAAAAAAATAAAAATTAAAAATAAATTGATTTTTCGTGATATTAATAAATGGTTAAAATAGCTAAATGACTAGATAGAGAAAAAAAAACTCATTAAATATACCGAAATAAATACATAAATTAACACGATGTGGAAGATACCATTCCATATGGATGAAGGAATATGCCTATTAACGAAATCGAAAATTGTACCGAATACGGTAGCTATGTAAATAACTAGAGAAAAAAAACGAATGATATTAGTGTAATATTTCGGATGTAAAAAGAAAAAAATAAGGGAATTGAAAAGATAAATGAATAGATAAAAACTGGAATAAAATGCAATATCATGAAATGGTGCAAAAAAACACAAAAACGGAAGTAAACTTAAAACCAAGAAAAAAAAGAGTGAATTAATGAATAAAAAGGATAAAAATGAATGAATAATAATAAACAAAATGAACGAATTAATGAAAAAACAAGTCGTTTGGAAAAAAAAAAACAGTAAACGTAAAAAGAAAAAGAAAATAAATAATCAGTCAGTTAAGTGCCATACGTGATACACGCTTGAGCGATCATGTCTCGAAAGAGACATGACTGACTGGGCAGAAGATTATCCCGCAGTAGGTTGCCATTGCTTTCTGCGGTAGACTGGTTGCCGACCAAGGCTATAGAACCCAATCTGTTCTGTTATTTAACCCATAACTGGAAGGAAGAGACGGATTAATACCTTTCCCAAGGGTATTTGCGCGTAAGTGAATACAATGGATTCAACTGGAATTCGAACTCGGCTCCCCGGCTTCTCGTTCCGAGCCGATATCCACTGTACCACAACGCACATCCCAAAGATTGTTAAAAACAGATATTGTGAAAAATAAAAAATAAAAAGTAAAGAAAAAAAATGAACGAATTAAAAATAAAGATAAAAATGTTGAATCCATAAACAGAAAATGTAAAAACAACGGAAAGAAAGAATGGAAATAAATAAAACTCTTTAAAGAAAGTAAAAAATCAACAAATAAAAAAAAAAGAAGAAATGTTTGAAACGAAATAAATATAACCTCCTGATGTACCAGCAAAGTGAGTCTAAGCTTTTGCAATTACCACGTGCATCTTTTGACACGTGGCTTTATCAAAATAGATCGACAGAAGCTGCTTGTTGTACATAGTTTTTGTCTCCATGAGATTATTCGGTGCAAATAATTAAATGTAACTAAGAGCCTCTTGAGCGAAAGATATTAATTCTTTGCAATCGGACTGGCATAACAAGAAGTTTCGGCATTAAAACCGGGGAAAAGACTGAGATCAGGAAGAATCAAAGAGATAAATATTAGCAGAAGCAGACATCGTCATCTTCGAAATGTGCAAAACCACAAATAATTTGAATAATAAAAGCTACTTGCTCTCGTACATTCAAAACCATGGTGTCTTTTTTCTACCTGCCTTCTGATGCAGTTAAGGTCGAGTGAAGAAATGCAACCAGTGTTTATATAGTAGTGTCTAAAATATACTTTCTTTACTGTAACTAAATTTCATATTTTTTTCTCTTTGAAGATTTAATAAGTTTATAAGACGGAGAGGATAATCCAATTTTATCCAATTAATATAAGTTATTAATTAGATAAAAATAGAGAGCTAGATGGAAAATTATCCAGAGCATTATAAATTGTTGAGAGGAAAACTCAACAACCGTTTCATTCTGTGTTGAGTTTTCCTCTCAATATTATATTATACAAATGTGTGTGTGTGTGTGTGTGTGTGTGTGTGTGTGTGTGTGTGTGTGTGTGTGTGTGTTTTGCACCCCGATATTTCCGCACTGAATCAGAGTGTAGTATATCTGTGCAATCGTTGGAAAGTTTAACACACACATATATATATATGTAGCGACTCCGACTGACACCAAATCGGTTGAGTTTCGATCCCAACCAGAAGCAAGTGGATGCGTCTAGCCACACTGATGAGCTGTGATACAGCGAAACAGGCTTGTATGTGGATGGCTAATATATTATGCTCTCATTACGATTGAGCTCTCTGGAGAAGAATATTTTAAAAACAGTTTCACTTCTGCTGTATGCGTGACTCTTCAGAAATGAATTGAGTTCTCTCGGTGACTGGCGTGTGTATACACAACTTATACACAACACGTTAAAATTTCATTTCTCTGATTCCATGCGTCGATGGCTTAGGGAGTAGCGACTCCGACTGACACCATATCAGTTGAGTTTCGATCCCGACCAGAAGCAAGTGGATGCGTCTAGCCACACTGATGAGCAGTGATACAGCGAAACAGGCTTGTATGTGGATGACTAATATATATATATATATATATATATATTATATTCAGATATACGTACATGTAATTGATAGATATACCAACAATATATGGATGGAGGGCAGGAAAAAACTGTTCTCGAAGGCACTAAGCAATTGACGGAGGAAAGTATCATATATATATGTACGCACACACAAGTCCATATACTTTTTATCGGTCGGGTATATCTTTTGGTTAGAATTTCGAATTTCACGTCTATCTAAGGAACCCCAAAGGGAAAACCTAGCCACAAGATCAAAGTGAATACAAAAAATAGGTCTGCTAACAACAGACATCAATTAATTAAACGCTAGCCAACCATAAAGCCGTCCTAAAAATTCTTAAGGTCAACAAACAAGATAAGTTCCTAAATCACGCACACAAAAAAAGACCCACACAAACACACAAAACTGACCAAGTAATCAAACCCCTCCACATGCCACTTTCGTCGAAATTCTAACCAAAAGATATACCCGACCGACAAAAACGTACATTCCAACAGATAATATCATTAATCAACAATTTCGCACTTACACACCAAGTTCTTCAAAAGTCTAATGGTCAAAACGAAAGACACATTCCCTTCATTATCAATAACCCCAACCAACCCCACAACAACAACGAACCAAATATAAACAGAGGATGATTCCAACTCTTGCTCTTTCCTCCTGATGAAATGTTGGGGTCCCAACATTGAAACAAACATGATTGTAGAAAAAAAAACATATATAGAAAAAATTATGTACATATTCTAAAACCTAATTTATTATATATATATATCTATATATATATATGTGTGTGTGTGTGTGTGTGTGTGTGTGTGTGTGTGTGTGAAAGCCAAAACATATTTTAGACTGTTAGTTCCAATTTTTACACGCATTTTTTTATATTATTTTTAGAATTATGATTTTATCCAGATAAAAATCCAACTATTTAACCCATGGTTAGAGGAATGAGAAGGATTCATAGTTTTCCCAAGAGTTACTGAGCATGAATGCTTCATGTCATTTGTATCAATCTTTACTTTTATCGCTCGGTTTACTCTCCTCCCCATTCTTTTGAACAGGCGAAGAGCCTTATCCCTTTTTACCTGTTTCCGTTCCCGATTTCCAGTTCTCATTCGCTTTCACTCTCAGTAATCCCTTGCGTCATAATGGTATTATCACCTTGCTTGAGAGGAATTTATTTTAAAAAATAGTAAGACTTTTTATTCGTAGAACGAAGAGAGAACACTGTTACCATTCAACGAATTTTACTTAATGAGAATTATGGTCACGGTAATATCAGTAACATTAAAAGAGCAGCTCGTTAGCTCTAAATTGGCAAATTTATTCCGTTCTCGAAATATGGCAAAATACTCTCCAACCAAATTCTTAACTTCACAAATCCTTAAAGAGAAAGGCGTTAACTGAAAGGTCAAAGACTTTCACTTCAAGCAAAGAGACAAAAAATTTCAACATGTGCTAATGTACTTTATCGTAGCAAAGATAAATATGCCTGATACTTTACAATATGATTAATTATTATTTTAATTCCTTTTTTCAAATGATAAGAAACAAAATGACAAGACACATAGCAACCATAAAAATATCTCCTAAAAATGGATTTCAAAGAAAGAGAAACAAAAAGTAATATTTTCCAAGAGAAGTTTGTAAAAGATTTGTTACATACTCTAAAACAATAATCATGTGACTTTTGGAATCCTTGGAGGACATTAGCAAGCAGATGTTATTTCTGTTGAGATGACATAGTTTACGAACACCATAACGAGGCTAAGAAGAGTGGAGGTGAATTGCATTTACTTGTGAGGAACAGCTTAAAAGCAATGTAAGAACACACTCTGCTCTACATCTCTCGTAATGCGGGATTTGGTGTAGTTTCAGTAGTTTGAGAACAACTTGTGTAAAACCCTAGGGGAAATGTCTACATGATTTGGAGTTTGTTTTTGCATTTTTGTTTTTGTTTTTTCAATAAATAAATTTCACAAAACAAGGACATGTATTCAAATATTTGCAAATTAAAATAATTAGTTTGTTTATTTATTTCATTTATTCTATTTTTATTCCTGGGTTTGACGATAAAATAAATCCGGCATCAAGGCTTCTGAACGGGAGATTGGAGATTTTGAGGAGCGAAAATCCATCTCTCAGTTGCTGGTCTTCCGAAATCTACCTTGATTCGGGGTGGCAGCACTTGTTGGGGTCCCATCTATGGGCAAAAAGGAAAACTCCCAAACAAAAACAAAAATACTAAGAAAGTATAAAAATATATTTTATGATAAAAATACCAAGAATATTTGTTTATATCAAAAGAATTACCAACAATATATATTTATAGTAAAATGACCAACAACACAATTTTATAGCAAAATAACCAAAAATATATTTATCTGTAGTTGAAGGTATACATTTATTTCTATTATTAGGGGTATCTTGTTCTCGTTATATCAGCCATGCCACTTCTGGATTAATTATCTCGCTTTAACTCAACTCTCTAAGTTATTTCTTTGCCACTGCTGTAGACAGGTGTTGAACTCACAACTCTTTGGGTCACTAGATTTTACCAACGCTTTTGTTTATTGGCCATCAGTGTATGAATTTCTGGGACTTATAAACCTGATGTCTCAGTAACCATTTTTTACCAGAGCTCATATTTCCTGACGATCCGCTTAGGTGAAACCTTGGTAGCTTTGTTGGCTCACTAGGTATACTTTTATATATATATATATATATATATATATATATATATATATATATCCTCCTTTTTATAATAAAGACCGTTGTGTGTATATATATATATATATATATATATATATATATATCCTCCTTTTTATAATAAAGACCGTTGTGTGTGTGTATATATATATATATATATATATATATATATATATATATATATATCCTCCCTTTTATAATAAAGACCGTTGTGTATATATATATATATATATATCCTCCTTTTTATAATAAAGACCGTTGTGTATATATATATATATATATATATATATATATATATATATCCTCCTTTTTATAATAAAGACCGTTGTGTGTATATATATATATATATATATATATATATATATATATATATATATCCTCCTTTTTATAATAAAGACCGTTGTGTGTATATATATATATATATATATATATATATATATATATATATATATATATCCTCCCTTTTATAATAAAGACCGTTGTGTGTGTATATATATATATATATATGTATATGTATGTTCCTCGATTTAATTAAGAAATATTTTACAATTAACAGTCCATTAAGTAAAATTTTCAACAAAAATACACTATAATTATGTTATAGTTATACAGGTAATCTGTAAAAAAAAATATAAAAAACATAATATTTTAAATAAAAATTTCAACCTAAATGAAAATACGAATTATCCAAACACTGAAATCAATAATTTAGACAATAATAAATGTAATTGTAGAAACCCTATAGCGTGTTTACTGAAAAATAAGTACCTTACAGAAACTATTGTTTTTATTTCTTCTGCAGAAAACCTTAAAATTACGAAGATTTATATTAGAAGTACTAAAAATTCGTTGAAGCAAAGAATTTATTAACACACTCTTTCATTTGATAATAAAAAGTACCGGAATAGAACATCCCTATCGAAATATTTTTGGTATCTAAAAGAAACCAATAAAACTTCCACAATAAAATGGAAAATCATAATAAAAACTAAAATATGTAAGTCTTCAAACGACCCATGCACCTTATGTTTATATGAAAATCTATATATTATAAACTTTCTTAAAAATAAACATCTAGTAAATAAACGTGGTGAAATTAATAACTTATGTAAACATTGCAAAATGTTCACCTTAGAATATAGTTAATAATTCTTCATAAAAGAATATCGATTAACTTACATATAACCGGTAATTTGTTTTGTATTATGATATAATATTAATTTAATAGATATTAAAATTATTGTAAGTTAAGAGTATATGAAAAATTGAAGAAAAAAATACACTCTGAACCGAAATTAAAAATAGTCCCTTTAAATTAGATCAAAAATAAAAAAAGGTTTTCTTTTTCTTTTTCTTTTTTTAATGGCTGGGATACATAGAAATCTAAGAAAATAACCTTGTAGCGATAATGTATACAGAGCACCAAAAAAGCAGTCTAAACTCTAGCTGAACAAAATGACACCTTTCCGTTAAGCTTGAAAGAAAAAAGCCCGTATCCCTCAAAATATAACCTATATTTTCAAATTAAAAAATCGAACTTCATTCTGATTAGTTAAATTAAACACACACATAAAATCTTTTTTTCTTTCCTCTCCATATTTAACTCTTTTAATAACAAACGTATGATTTTCTACATTCAAATGTAAATCATTTTCACCACAATTATTCAACATGGTCTGATGACGAGGTAAAATCTCGAAACATAGAAATTTACGCGTCGCAATGCAAATTAAATAAATTTTAAATAAAAAATAAATTTAATTATATATATATATATATATATATATATATATTAGTCATCCACATACAAGCCTGTTTCGCTGTATCACAGCTCATCAGTGTGGCGAGACACATCCACCTGCTTCTGGCCGGGATTGAAACTTGACCGATTTGGTGTCAGTTGGAGTTACTACTCCCTAAGCCATAGGCGCATGGAATCAGAGAAGGGAAATTTTAACGTGTTGTATATAAGCAGTGTATACAAAATGCCACTCACCGAAATAACTCAATTCATTTCTGAAGAGTCACGCATATCGCAGAAGTGGAACTGTTTTTAAAATTTTCTTCTCCAGAGAGCTCAATCGTAATGAGAGCATAATATCTTAGTCATCCTGAAATAATTATCGCGTGTTTTTATAACTTCATGATATGATACGTCGATCGGTATTAAAGTGCGGGAAAAATCCTACTGATGATCAGAATCAAAAGCGTGCAAGCGCACCCGAATTGTATTTTCTGCCGACTTTACTTTCTGACTTATTCGCCGCTGGCAAAATTGACAATGAAAAAAAAAAACAAAAAACAACCAGCTTGTCGCTACTCTAACCGAGGAGGTGATGGAAATATCGGAATGTGGTTTTTCCAGTTACTCAAGCTTTTTTCTGTCAGACAAACCTACAGTGATATATTTTGTAAAGATATTTCTGGCAGAGCGTACGGAGACGTGAAGACAAATAGCCTCCGCCGAAATTAGAACACAATTCACCAGTTCTGTTTTCCGTGCCAATAACATTCACGCAACTCCGTCCCTCCACTGCCTGATTAAATCCTAGCCTAAGGTTAATATAAATCATTCATACCAGCCTGCAAGTAATTAAATATGCTTTATCTTGTTTTCTTTTAGCAGATCTATATGTCTTGTTCTAGTTTTTGTCGATGTTCCTTGCAATTTACGGTTCGCAGTAACCAAACAAGGTTATTTTTTCTACAGGCAATAAACACGTTCCTTATCATTTGTTGCTGTCGTTATTTTTAGAGCCTTCTCTTTAGACCAAACAGCTGACTTGCATTCCAAAGCAAAATATGGCATCAGATTTTGATGTGACGATTATACATGAAGGTATCTAGGACAGATTCTATAAACTGAAATCATCATCTATTGTTCTTATGTTTTGAAAATTAAAAAAAAAACGTATGATTGCTTACTGCGAATTTTATTTTGAAATATCCATTCCTAATGATATCATCGTTGTGAAACTTTTTTCATATCGTCTGTTACTGTCAGTCAAAAAAATTGGCGGCACTGTTGGCGTTGATCTTGTTCAAGATGTGACTCCATGTCTGACATTATTCGTTCATCTTCACTTTTAACCTATTTCTTTTGTAGTAAAGTGTTGATTGTTTTGTCACTTGCAATCTACTTTCTTCTCTTGTAGCTACCTCCTGCTCTCTATCAAAATGCACTATTTTTTCTTGCTAGATAAGCGTGTCAAGAAACAAAGAGAGAAAGAAAAAACAATTTTCATGCGAGAAAGGTCACAGAATATCTTTTTAAAAACTAACACCATAAAATGCGGAATACAATTAAAATACTCTCTCTCTCTCTCTCTCTCTCTATATATATATATATATATATATATATATATCTACCACCAAAAAAAGTAGGGAAAATACAGCATGATAGCCATTTGGCTATGTACCTCCACTCATTTTCGCTATTTAAATTTTTAATTGAATTTTTAAAAATAAAGTTTTCTTGAAAATTTTATTTTAGTTTATTTGAAAGCTAAATGATTAAATTTACTATTTCCTGTAAGTAAAATACTCTGATATTTTCCAAACAGAAATTATATTGATTAAAATCTGAAATTTTGAGATGTTTTTATAATTTTTCAATTTTTCGGCCGTTTTTGAGTGATCGACAGATTTGCAAACAAAAGATAATTTTCGGTTTTAAAAATCTTGCAAAAATAAAATATACATCTGTGACACATTATTTTTGGAAAATTAGCAAATGTTATGTTAAATTCACCTGATTTACACAAGTCGTACTTGTTTATAGCATGCAATTTAGAATAAAACTATTTCTTAATAAAAGAGTTGAACTTTTTGACCTGTCCGCCATATATCAAATGTGTTGACAGATTGTTAGATTAGAGATAAGATTAAGTATATGGCGATCACAACTGACAATTGTACAATTTTTCCCTGTAAAGGGAAGAAGCTCTGAAATACATGACCTTTTAATTTACACATAGAAATTACCATACAAAAAAAAATTAAGTACAAAAAATTTTAAATTATTTTAAACATAAAAAGGCACAATGATTTGTATTAAAAATAATTATTTTTGATTAGTAAGTATTATCTTCGCTTAATAAGTTTTTAAACTAATCACAACAAATCTTTGATGTATTTTAAAAACATTTTTTAAACTTCATAAATGATTACAATTAAAAAAAAAACAATTCTTTTAAATGTTCATTATTAATCGAAAAGCACCCACATTGAGTCAACACAGATGTCTAATTATTTAAAATCGGAGGAAACCACGGATAGAACATTATGACAATGACGCAAATAAATAGAAGAATATTTAAAAAATATCTATAAAAGAGAACAGCTACATACTGACTGGTTCCCACAACGAAACTGATTATCCAAAAGTAGGTACCTCCGCTAAATCAATAAAAAACAGCAAAGTATAAATAAATAAAAGGTCCCAAACTTAATAAAAACGAACTTTTTCCATCAAAACGTTTATATTATTATTAAGAGGAAAGTTCAAAGTATTTTTTTTTAATTTAATCCCTTCTAACACGTTCGAAATTTTGGTAAAAAATCTTGTTTTGATTTTAGTTAGCGGGTAACCAAATCGTTACGAGAGTTTACAATGGAAAACGTAATGTTACATTAACTCAGTTTTTTTTTTCCGGTGGCAAACACATTAATTTGAAAATTCTTGCAAAAATCAAATAATTGTCGGATTTTAATGAAACTTTCAGGGCTTATTCATAAATGAAGTAAATTAATTCTGAAATTATTTTTTAAAAATCTTGGTAAAAATATTTTTTTTAAATTTGTTGCTCCCACTTCATGTAAATTCGTGAAATTTTAAGAAATTAAATTTTGTTGCGATCATTGGTTTTATTAATTAAACGCGGGACTCATTCGGGAATGTAAATCATCGATTTTTTTAAATTTTGCCACTATTTACAAAAATCTGCTTCCAATAATAAAATAAAAATGCAATATAGTTATGATATTATTTAATTTGATAAGCTTTTAATTACTTGAATAAATAATATAAATGAAGGACATTATAGTCTGAAAAAAAATTTTTTTTCGATTAATAATGAAATTTTAAAAGAACTGTTTTCATTTTTTTATTTTGATAATTTATGAAATTTCAAAAATATTTTTAAAATACTTTAAAGATTTGTTGGGTAAGTTTAAAAACTTATTAAGCTAAGATTATACTTACTAATCGAAAATTAAAAAGTTTAATGCAAATCGTTGTGCCATCCTATTTAAAACAAATTGTGTGTGTGTGTGTGTGTGTGTGTGTGTGTGTGTGTGTGTGTGTGTGTGTGTGTGTGTGTGTGTGTTTGAAGTTTGTTTGTTTTTGTTTTTTTGGTATGGTAATTTCTATGTGTAAATTAAAACGCCATGTGTTTCAGGGTTTCCTTCCTTTACAGGGAAAAAGATTTGTACAATTATGTCACTTGTGATCACCATACACGCATCTCTCATGTGACAACCTATCAACACATTTGAAATACGGCAATTAAAACTTTCAATTAAAACTAAAATAAAAATTTCAAGAAAACTTTTTATTTTTAAAAATTCAATTTAAAATGTAGGTATCGAAAATCAGTGGAGGTACCTAAATTATATATATATATATATATATATATATATATATATATATATATATATATATATATATTATTTTTTAGTGCGATTAATTTTTTAACTTTAACTGAGCAAGTTCATGCCTAATTCGAAGTTTCGTGAGGACACTATTATGATGTCTTCACTCATCGAAGTTGTTTTGTTTGTTTTTGTTTTTTGTTTTGTTTTTTTGTTGTGTCTTGGTCCTCTTTCCTATTTATAAGAAGTCTTGTTAATTTGATATTTTCTAGACGTATAAATGCTTGCAATTGGTTGATTTTTCTTTTTATGTTTTTGCTGGTGTTTGATTTCCTTTTACTACTTATATATATAAGTCTTCAAGAGTGCCAGCACAACTGCTACAAAAAAAAAACAAGAAAACCATCGACCCTCTAAGACACTGAAATTCGGCCTACCGGCCTCCAGGTCATGCAACAGAGAGGCGCAACAAGAACCTTCCTTTAAAAGAATATTTTATGCAGTATCGACCAACTGAAAGAGGTAATGGAGGTTGTAAACAGGCTTTATTTTGCCATTTTGCAAGTAACCGCCCTCACTGAATCAATTCGTAATCTCAGGGTGGATAAGCGGCGTCACCGTCGTGAACATGGTGCATATTCAAACCACCACTGTCGTTCTTGCATTCGTGTGGAACTAAATGTCTACCTCGTAGGTCTTCCCAGTTACTGGCAAAACCTACGAGATAGATATCTTTGAAGCTTCGGGATTCCATCCTCTCATTACTTGGCATCTTTCTGGGTGATGAACTGGTCTAAGAGGATTTTTACAGTCTTCTAGAGAATTCAAGTCCTTCCCTTTAAGAGACTTCTGTAGGGATTGTAATCCGAAGATGCAAGTTCTAGTGAGTACCGGTGTAGTAGGACATCCCAGCCAAGCTATACAAGTTTATTACGTGAGGTCTGGTGTTAGCCTTCTGATTGGTTAATTCAGTCGCTTTTCATCTATTTCTGCCTTAAATCGGAAACAGTAGTTGTCTGAATTTACAGAATTTCGAACGTGTTAGAAAGGATTAAAAAATTTTCAAAAAGTAATTAAAAAATAGTTTGGTTTTTTATCTTAATAATAACATGAACATTTTGATGATAAAACTTTATTTTCGTTAAATTATATCCTTTTTCATTACGCTATGCTGTTTCTCTCGCGAATTGGTGGAGGTACCTACATTTTACATTGTGTCCTTTTCAATAAATATTTGTGTTTGATCAAAGAATCTCAAATGAAATTCGGTCTGTTAATTTTTCCAGTTAAATCGTAAGCACACAAACAGCATATCGATTCACGTATCCAATTATTTTCAAGTACTTTATAATGCTCATACAAGATATTCTATATATTTGGTCATTATCAACAACTACAAGCAGACCGGAACCTTCTTCATGATCTAAATCTCCACTTCTGACTTTAACAAACTACTTATCACTTGTATTCTCAGCTATGGCACCATCGCTATTAATAGCACATATCTTTATTGCTGCTAGTACAGCGGTTATTTGTTTGTTTGTTTGTTTGTTTCCTTTCTGGAAATAAAAGAGTATCAAATGCCAAAAAATTATCTCATCTTCTTCCATTTTAATTTTTAACGTCAAAACAATTTAAATACTAAATCTGCACGCGAATCGTACAGAAAGACAACTTGAAATGTCACATTTCAGAATATGTGTTTATGTCAAATATTTCGATCATGTGCGAAACGAACCCACATATTCAAATTCCACATATTGAAAAATGCTACGAATGTTTGCCTCAACCATATATATATATATATATATATATATATATATATATATATATATATACATTATATAATATATATATATTATATATATATTATATAATATATATATTATATACATATACATTATATAATATATATATATTATATATATATTATATATATATTATATAATATATATATTATATACATATACATTATATAATATATATATATTATATATATATTATATAATATATATATTATATACATATACATATATATTATATACTATATATATATATTATATATATATATTATATAATATTTATTATATATATATTATATACATATATATATATATATATATATATATATATATATATATATATATATATATATACTGCAAGAAAATTATAGAACACGTAGATTTTAAACCCACTGTTCAAGCATTTACTTTTATAAAGAGAGCTCGATACAAAGTAGAGCTTTATATTGTAATCATTGTTACAATGCTTTATAAAAGCATAGTATCATTCCACAAAAATACTCATGTTTCAAAGCACAACTGCCCTTCTTCTGATGTTAAGTGGAAATGAAAAATAAATGGTGAAAACGATTCATTCTTGGGAATGTGATATGTAAGTTATGTGTGGGGTGGGAATTTAGTATGTCTAAGCCGGTCAGTCTGCAGTTTGTAACCATACAGATACAGCTTTGGATTAGGAGAGGGGGCGGTGTAGTTTAGTTTTGGACAGGTCACTTTTTAGTTTTGTCTAGGTAAATCTTATATTGGGATGTTAGGTTTTTTAAAACAGGGTAGACACTTTTTATTTTACTACTATCTATCAGTGGATGAAATAGAGTGACCTTTTAGTGTTGTATGGGTTTCTTTTATTTTATTATTTTCGATGTTTACATAACACTGCTAATTCATCCCTACGCTTCAATAGTTCGCCATTGTTGGGGTACTTTAGAATGTGCAGCTTTTCACTTAAGTATAAAGGGCAGATGTCGTTAAGCGAGTTACAGGTTCTGTTTTTTTCCAGGATTTTCCATTTTACTTTGGGTTTCTTTTTTTGTGTCCTTTAATTTCCAAAAATATGTAGAAAGGGATGTTTGGTTTCGATACATGTTGTTTTTTAATGAAGTTAAGTGCATGTACCAGCTCTGCTTAAAGGTGTTCTTTGTAGATCCGATATAGACTTTATTTACAGTTGGGTTTTCAATTGATGTTATATTGCATTGATAGACAATTGAATTTATTTTACACCTATTTTGTAGTGGGCAATTAGGGGGTTTCTACAATTGCATAAGTTTTTTATTGTTGTTCTCTTTATTATTTTGGTAGTTATTTTCATTTCGGTCAACGTGCCGATTTAAGATATATTTATTATGATTTGTAATGACATTTTCAAGGTTATTTGTGCAACTATAACTAAGTTTAAGTGTATTTTTGTTAAAGATTTTACTTAGAGGGTTGTTAGTGGGGAAGTGTTTTTTAATTAAATTGAGGAACTTCTGCCCTAACTTGGTGTTTATCATTTGGTTGAAAGGAGGTGTGTACCAAATGATTTTTCTATTTCTATTTTTCCTGTTATGGTTATAGTTTGTTATATATTTGATGTCTTGGTTTTTGTAGTCCCTTATTTTAGGGACTTATTGTAAAGAATTTTATGTTTGTTAAATATTTATTCACTGGAAGAGTTTTTACTTATTCTATATTCTATGGAGGAAGGTATATGTTTGATTATACTTGGGGGGGTGATTTGACTTTGGGTGGATGTATAATGGATATTCGTTGGGTTTTTTTGTATGGTTGGTAATTATTATTTACTAAGTCAAGTGTTACTTGGAGGAAGTTTACAACTTTTAAATTAATGTTGACTTTTATTACTTTTAGATTTAAACTTTTGAATTCTCTGTGGATAAGTTTTCTTATTTTGTCAGTTTTAAAATGTATAGAATTTTGTACTAACATAAGACCATCATCTCTATATAACCATATATCTTGTGTGTTTATGTCATGGTGTGGAGTAAGATTGTATAGTGCAAATAAGCCAATGAGATCGGAAGACTCTGCAGAGTCTAACGCACCCATTGTAATTTCAAATTAGTTAATAGAATTATTTTTTATCCATTGTTCTTGATTATGGATAAGAACAGATGTCTTGACGGCCATTATTATATTCGTCTATGGTTAAGTCTGAATAATATGTGGCTAATTCCACTGCCAAAGTGAAGAGGTCTTTGGATATTGACGGGTAATAGTCAACTATGTCAAATTGGATGTTTTTGATTGCTTGGAATAAGTCGTTCTATAACTTTCTTACAATATACAGCTCCCAACTTGGTAGAGCACTATCTACATTTATTTTTATTCCTCAAACCAACAATGGAAAATACAAATTTCGGGAACCTCACTCAAAAACATTCCCAACACAAACAAACGGGAATATTTCGTAAAACTTATCCATAAAACAGAGGATTTAATTAGAAGGATGAGATGGAAAGAACCATTACAATATTATATATATATATATATATATATATATATATATAGAGAGAGAGAGAGAGAGAGAGAGAGAGAAAGAAAGAGAGAGAGAGAGTCACCGCAGACATCCCTGTTTCGCTGTATGATATCTCATCGGATTGAACATCCGATTGCTTACAGCCAAGATTGAAACCCGATACCAGTCGGAGATTCTACCTCTAAGCTATCGGCGCACGGTAGGGGAAGGCAGATGTTAACGTGATATATACACAATGTAAACACACGCCTCACACACACATATATATGGGGTGTATTGTAGCCTTTTTTCCAGATTAAACGTGTGTGTGTGTGTGTGTGTGTGTGTGTGTGTGTGTGTGTGTGTGTGTGTGTGTTCGACAAGTCAAAATAAAATACGAAGCCGCCATTCAGAACAAATGAAATAATTTAACTATTTCCAACGCTTCAGGTTTCTGATCAATAAGCATTTTATTTCTGCGCACCTCAAGCCACTGTGTCCAGTTTTTGTAGCAGTGCCCACTGGCCATTTATTGCTTTTCTATCAAGCTAATAAAACGTGTACAAAATAAGAAAATGGTTACCCTTGTCCGGACAAGTTGCAAAGACAGCCCGTGGCTTGTAAAAGACACGTCGTTCATACCGGACAACCCAAGTGTATGTTTCAAAAGACAACAGGACAAGTGAAAGATATCTATGCCTCCAAATATCAAATTAGCATGACATGTTTTCCTCTTTGTTTGTAGGTTTCTTTTGAGTCGGGAAAACATTATGCAAGATTTGGACAGCAATCCCTGTTTTATACAAGTTTCATTAAGACAACTGAAATGGTACTGCGAGTAAGATTTTTATTCATTTTTTTTTTTTAAGTTTTCTTTTCTGGACATAAATTGTATAAAAACTAACCGAATGTTCAATATATCTGAGCGATGTTTTTTTTGTTTTTGTTTTTGTTTTGTTTTGTTTTGTTTTGTTTTGTTTTGTTTTGTTTTGTTTTAACTGAATGTGTAGATTTTTTTTATATATGCGCATCTTGAGTGATGGACATTTTTCCCCAAACACGGTCAGCACATTATTGATCTTGTTAAGTGTTGACTTTTTTTTTATCATTAATGCTTCCATTATTTTTAGCCTTTTTAATATGTAGATGAAGCTATTATAGTTGTATTTTCTGCGAATATGTTGCGGATAGAGTTTGGTAGATTTACATGTGTGTTTAAATTTTCTTATAGAACTATAGTCAGAGAGACGTAATGTGAGTCTTTCTGAAGGGCATGTAGTGGTACGTTATTCGTAAACTAAGTTTGATCAGGAACGCAGTTTCTCAAGGGATCGGTGTATTCATAAATTATATTGGTTCTCTATAATTATGGATTTTGCAGATAAGTTGTTTTTATTGACGACTAGCAGTATAGCACGGCGTTGCTCGGGTGTAATGAAAGCTTTAAAACTAATCCATGATCCTGGAGCTCAGACTCAGCCTAAAGAATATTTGTGTGAAGTTTGGTGAGAATCGGATAAAAATTGTGGATTTGTATATAGGACATACATACAGGTAAACAGACACACACACAAACATCTTATATATATATATTATCGATTTTCTGCACTATTGTAAGAACTGCAACCTTGAAACTTCTGAATATCATTTCTTATGTCTTTGTCTATGAGTGTATCAAATTTGATTAAAATCGGACCACTCCTTCTATAACCCGATTTTTTCGATTATCGATTTTCGATATTTATCGGGGGTACCTCGACACAAAACCTAGCTAAGATCACTCGCAGACGCTTATAGTACAACTGTGTAAATTTTCAAGAAAATCGGTTCAGCCGTTTTGGAGTCTATAGGTAACGGAAACACACACACAGAAAAAGTTCCATTTATAAATAAGATTAGATAAGGTGAGCTGTTTTAATTTTTATAGTAGATAATTTAATTTTCTTCTTGCGTATTTTTTTCTTTGCAAAGTTTCTAAGTAAAATTCATCTTGCTTATAGTTAAAGTCTGTTTGATTTTTTTAGAAAATTTTAATGTTATTGCTTTTACCTATATGTTCAGTGTGGCTATTGGTTACCTTAGAAATATTTTAATTTGCTGTGAGATTGTTTGAAAAATCATTATTAACTTGTGTCTATTTCGCGTTGTTAAGTTCTTTAAAGAAAAGCAGACGAGAGAGCGAATTCTAGAGCTCTCCCTTGATTAAATTTTTTATAACACCTATTTTATATCTAAGTGAAAATTCACTGGAAAGTGCTTGGATATATAGAAAATTTGGACAGTTTTTGTACACGTTATATCCAGAAAAGAAAACAAAATTCTCATAAGAAAAATTGAGTAAAAAGCTTCAGGATAATCGCAGTACCTTGTCAGTCATCTTTAATGAAACTTTGTATATATATAGTGGAGATATTATTGTTAGTATATATTAGATGCTTCTATTCATTTGCCCAAAAATGTCATAGCATGATGTTAGAAGTTAACATACTTAATAAAAACAAAGTTTTATCTTCAAAATGTTTATGTTATCATTAATGCAATAAATCAATTTTTGTTGTCATGATTTTTCAGCCCTTTCTAAGACATCCGAAATTTCGGGGGAATTTACCCCCCACATAAATGTTTGTTAATAGATCAAAGTATATTAACCAAAAATTGACATAAAAATGTAATTCTATTTCTTTAATTTATGAAAGCAAAAATATTTCTTACAATTAGATACTAATATTTGTCACATTAAGAAATAATACAATATGAAATCTGTTTTCGTGCGTGTGTGTGAAAAGACAAATTAATTTGGAAACTCTTACATATCCTGAAAATAAAATTCGATGAAAAATGAATTTTTATAAGAATTGTTCTCATTCTTGTCTTTGCTTTTATGATTTTTAAAGCTTCAAACATCGCTTAAATTTCTTCCATTGCTTTAACTTATCTTTCAATCACCTGATGAACATTCATGAATGTTCTCAAATTTACAGAACTTAATAAACTAATGACACTTCCATATATATATATATATATATATATATATATATATATATATATATATATATATATTATGGAGCGAGGATAATAAAAGGGTAATCAAGAAGAAGACAGCACATAACGATTGTCACAGCTTTTGAAGCATTTGCATAGAATTAAAAGGTGATTGTTTTTTTATTTTTGTTCACATGTTAAATAAAATAATTTGACTTTGGCCCAAACCTTTTACCTTTAATTTATCAAAAAACATTTTTATTTTTAATTTGAAAATAAATTTGTCTGCCTTATGGCAACATGTGTATAATGTTTTGTGGTGGACTTTTGACTGTGGCTTGAGTTACAAGGGTTTTACTGAGTTGAAACAAATTCAAAATAGTGTATTTTTATATTTGCCACTACATGTTAACATTTTCAGATCTCCTAATATGGTCAGATTGTATATCTTTATAAAGCTCTTTGAATGTTGGTTAATATTAACATAAGAATTATGATAATAAAATCAGCAAAATTTCTATTATTTATAGTTAAATATTAAGCAATTCGGTGGAAAGTAATCAACCCTATTTTTGGTTTTTGTTTACATCTTTATTATACAACAAATAGATTTTTATATGAAAAGTGATGTAATGAAAATAATTATTTTAAAAAGTGTCATTAGTTAATGTTAAGATGGACATAAAATAATATGAAAATATGCAGTAAATGACGTTAATGGTTAACACATTTTTGATGACATTTGTCTTGGATGGCTATTACTCTGTATGAGCTACAAGAGTCAAAAAACGAAATCGTAACCAATAGGATACTGCTTTTACGTTGCCTTAGAAATATTATGAATTCACCGATCTAAACGAATTCAGAAACGGTTAAACTAATTAAATCAATAGTTTTAGTGTTAAAAACTTTACCTTGTCTCATATTTTTGGACTAAAGAATTTCGAATAAAAGTAGATCTCGCAATTTTATACTAAATTATGAGTTTTAGATTTAAAAATCTTAAATCGACTCAAATTTTCAAACTAAATTAAAGTTGTTTTTTTTTTTTGTTTTTTTTTTTAATTTACCCCGTTTCATACTAAAATAGAGGTTTTGATAATTTATCCTACTTGAAAATTTCACAGTACAGTTAGGGATATGATATCTGTCTATACTTCTGAGATAAGGAATTGTAACTATTTACACGATTTCCATTTTTGGACTACTGTCCCCATCTTTTTTTCTTTTTTTCTTTTTACATATTCACGATGTGTTGGCTGTTTTATGCTCAGACCTTCTTCAGGGCTTATGCGTCGGAATTTCGAACCGAACACTTTATTTAGTCCACCGGAGTAGAATGTTCTAATACCAAGTGCCATACCTTTTCTGGATATCACATTTTTTCGGTTACCTCCCTTTAGTAACTCAACTCTCCAACTTTTGTTCACTTCTGCTGTGGTCAGTTATTAAACGCACGAAATAAACGGATTGGTTCAAAATTCCAACGTATATCACCTCAAGAAGACCGGAGCGGACAACGGGCGAAACGTTGTGAATATGACAATAAAGATGAGGACAACCCGAAAAATGGATATAGTGTAAAAAGGGATATGATATCTAAAAATGTACCCCACCCCACATTTTTTATACTAAAATAAGGGTTTTGATGCTTTTGAATTTGCCATTTCACATTTCAATTCAGTTAAAAATGTAAAGTTATAGTTTTAAACACCACAATCTCATATTTAATCTGAATTAGCAACATTTTGAGTATTTTAACTTTCAAAATCTGTTTACATTTTCTTCTTCTATATGACATGCCCCCCTTCAGGACGTAGGCGATCATGGCCTTCCGCGTCTCTCTATCCTTGGTGGCACTTGGCACGCTTTCTCCTGTTACTCCACTCAAACAACGCTCTACCATTCACTTGCCCAGGCCCGTCTAGTTTTCTTTCCCCTGTTTCTCTTTCTGACCTGTGAGTATCAGATTCTCCAAGCCCTCCTTCCTCATTACATGTCCCAGGAACTTTAGCTGTCTTTTCCTGATGTTCAATATTAATTTTCTTTTCGTTCCCATGCTTTCCAAAACCTCATCATTGCTCACGTGCTCAATCCATGATATCGGCAACATCCTTCTGTAGAACCACTTTTCAATTGCTTCGAGTTTTCCCTTCGTCTTTGATGAGATTGCCCAGTATTCATTACCGTATTATAGAACTGATATCACATAGCAATCCAGTATTCTCTTCTTTCTTCTAGCGAAATTTTCCTGTCTCTCAATACTCTACTCAGCCTTTTGAATGCGTCTTTCGCCATGCCAACTCGCTTTCGGATCTCAGTGTCGCTGTTTCCGTCTTCTGTTAGAACACTTTCTAGGTATTTAAATTTTTGTAACTGCTTGGTTTTAATATCTCCCACCTGTACTTGACATTTTAGGCTCCTCTTTTTACTAATGACCATACATTCGGTTTTCTTGTAGTTTATTTGTAGTCCTTTCTTTCCACTTTCTTGTAGTTTTCCTTTCCATGTCTGCTATCAGGACTGTATTATCTGCGTATCTTATGTTGTTCAGATTGTGGCCGTCGATGACGATTCCTGACATAACTTCTAGGGGTCCTCAGAATAGTCTCGCTATAAAAGTTGAATAGATCCAGTGAAAAGACACATCCTTGTCTTACGCTCCTTTCTATCTTTGTATATCTGCTGAATTCGTTTCTTGTCCGTCTGCAAGCGGTTTACTGCCAGTAGAAATTCTTGATTGCTCTAATGTCTTTGCCAAATAAGTCAGAGTTGCTGAGCATTTCTATCCGTTCTTTGCAGTATTCTTTGTTGAACGCCTATGGCCTATAAAACAGATACACGTCTTTTTCATTTGTATTGTCCTTTCTAATAGCATCCTAAGCATAAATATCGCGCCCTTCGTTCCAGTGTCTTTGTCGAAACCGCACTGTTTTATTTGCCTATATCCGTAGTATAAGCAATCATAATCTCTTGAATTTTTATTATTAAATAAAACATTGTCAATTATTGTTAGCTTTTGACTAGTATTTCTTTCGTCTTAATTTTCGTTGCTTTTCATCATTGCAAGACGTATCAGCTACTCGACAACATTCAGTAACCAGTAAACATTGTACATTTTTGCAATACCCAAAAAAAGTGTAAATATCTATGAACTACTTTCTAGTCTTTGCACTTTTTCGATAGTTTTTATGAGTCCAATAAAACAGAACAAAATACAAAACATAAATATAACTTTATTGCCGTCTTGACCATTTATTAAAAAAAATGTGTTTCTCCCAGTAAGAAAAAAAAAAGACTTTTTTTCTTCTTCTTGTTTTTTTTATTGTTAGACAGTATCGTGTTACTCACCAACCACTGGGAATTTCTGCAAACAGCATAAAAAATAAAACAAAATAATTGAACGTTGAAATATTAATTGTAAGAGTTGTTTATCGTTGTAATTGTTATTAATGTCAAGTATGCGTTTGTACGCGTCTAAAAGAAACATTAAAAGTTTATGTTCATAAATACGTGTAAACTTTTATAGGCACAAGTTAATGTGTGTGTTTGTGCGCACGCGTTAGTGGCACCTGTTCGTTTCTTTAGCAATTTGGTAGATGAACAAGCAGCAACCTGTTTCCACAAAGCCTATCAAAAAAAAAAACTCGTATACCTATGTCTATCATAAATGTTAATAATAATTGTTTAGTCTTGGAGATTAATCTGAATCGCTCAACAGACACCAGAAACTTCAGATATAATTCTTGAAAATAACAGAAACACATATGTTAAATAGAGGATATAATCCATTTTGTAGGTCACATTGGGAAAATAAACGAAAAAGAAAATACAAATAACTACTTGAGTGAGAGTTATGAAAATTGTGGCTACATAATCATGGTAGATGATTAACGTCGACGATAGAATATTAATTTGCTACGACTGGGTAGGGTTCTTTTGGTGGGTAGGAGACCGAGGCCAAACATTTTTAGAAAATTATATTTATTTTAAAAGCAACTAATTTCTTTTTAAAAAAAAATCTTACTTCTCACCAATAATGGTGAGCTTTTAATAAATAGATTGATGATTTGATTTTGTTTTTTACCGTTTATGAACATTTTGTAGGGTATTTAAAGCTGAAACATTTTTAGATTGAATAATTTTTTTAATTCTTTTTTTTTTTTTTGGAGGGGAGAAGAGATGGATTCATATCTTTCCCAATGGTATTTGCACGTAAGTGAGCATAACGAATACGACTGGAATTCGAACTTGGCACTCCGAATTTTCCTTCCTTAAACCACCTGCACATCCAAGCTTCACACTCACAGCATTCGATAGGTCCAAGCGGCCCTATCTAGTTACTAACCAAGCTCTTTGTTGCTTAACTTCAGTATTCGATGAGAACTGGTGTTTCAATGTTCTATGGCCGTAAGCCCTTTTAATAAATGGAATACACACACACACACACACACACACACACACACACACACAAAAAACAGATTTCATATTGTATTATTTCTTAATGTGAAAAATATTAGTATCTAATTGTAAGAAATATTTTTGCTTTCATAAATTAAAGAAATAGAATTACATTTTTATGTCAATTTTTGGTTAATATACTTTGATCTATTAACAAACATTTATAAATTATATTTTATGCTTTCTGCTTATCACAAAATAAACTCAATCTTAAAAAGAGGATTTTAAAAAGATAAACACAGAAATCTAATCATGATATGAAGCCAACAACTATAAAAGAAAATGTTTTGATAAAAAACTTTTAAAATCATTTTGATCGCTAATAGTCTTTATATAGAAATGTATACAGAGAGTGTAAATTCTTAAATTAGAGTTTGGTATACTCTGAGCATAAAACTAATTAAGTACATTTCCGTGTAAAATTATTCAATTATTATTCGAAATGTTTTTTAAAAAAATAAAGTTGTGACTATTATTAAAATTATAATAAAATTTAACTAATTTGTTTTTGTATTTATTCATTTTTAAAACTTATATTTTATCGTTTGAATTTTTGTTACAATATGCACTATTTGTACTAAAAACAAATACATTTCGGAATAGTGACTACCGGGCAAGGAAACTATAGTTTAAATATTAAATGGCTCGAAATAATTTTTTCTATCCTAAAAATTTTAATAGTATTTTTTATTATTTTACTAACAACTGTAAATTATAAAGTTTTAAAAAAATAACTAGTTTCGGGATGATTTAAAAAACGTTTTCGAAGCGATTAAAGTTGTTTTTCAGGACGTTTCTGAGCCGATAGTGCGTAGTACATGTCTTTTGGGTGTGTAAATTGTTCTAATTAAAACATTGAAGATCTTTTAGGAAAATAAAATATGAACAAAGTCTTTTCAATAAGGACCAGCCATAGTATGCATCTGAATTAGGCCGGATAGAATGTAATGATCAAAACAGCAAAAACAACAACGATAATTCCACATTAAATATGATCTTGTGTCGAAATTGTTTCGTGACGAAGCGAATAAATTTCCTTCTTCCACCTCCTTTCTTTTGATTATCATTAGTAGTAGTACTAATAGTAATAGTTCGAATTCCAGTTGAATTCATTGCATTCATTTACGCACAAATACACTTGGGAAAGGTATTAATCCGTCTCTTTTCTCCAGCTATAGGTTAAATAACAGAACAAATTGGGTTCTATAGCATTGGTCGGCAACAAGTTTACCGCAAAAAGCAATGGCAACCTATTGCGGGATAATCTTCTGCCCAATCAGTCATGTCTCTTTCGAGACATGATCGTCCAAAGCGTGTATCACGTATGGCACTTAGCTGACTGACTAATAGTAATCATTATTATTAGTAGTCATATTTATTATAATGGTGGTGGTTTCTACCGGAATCTTAGTTACACGAAGGAATTTTCAATATTTCAGAATTCTTGCGAGTATTAGCAGCGCTCGCGTTTGGGTGTTTCCAATTCTATCGCTGATCTCAAGCTCGTCTAGTCGTTTGCCTTGGCTCTTCGGGATTGTTCCCAGTGTTTCAATAACAATTGGTATGACTACCCTCTTTACGTTCAAAAATTAGTTTAGTTTTGTAACGGTCGTTATATTTATCCAGTTTTTCGATTTCTTTTATATTAATTCTGTGGTCTGCGAAAACAGCGACATCCGCTTTCCGACATTTTTCCTCATACTCTTGTTTACTATTACTTCGGTCGTTAATGGCGATGATAGGTTCTTATTTGCCAGATGCATGTTAAAATAACACGGCACTCCTCAAGAGCTACCATTCAGTACGATGCCAATAAGCCAATCGAATTCACAGAGGAAATCTTTCATCGAGTGCCAAATTTTGCTCAATTTGTCCAAATGATTTGCTTATAGAGCAAAGTGTTCAGTTGTCATCAATAGGATGAACCCAAAATGCAAAGTACGAATTGGGGATACGAAAATCAAGCAAGTACAAAAGTTAAAATATTTAAAAAATGTTTTTAATACTGGATAGGAAATGCGTCACCGAAATCTGAACGCGCATCGAAATAGCGAAAATTGCCTTTTTGAGAAATATAAACTTGGCAAGAAGTTAATTTTTGTCCAAAAACGTGTATAAGTTTACATTAGCAGAGTCTGTAAATAAGCCTTTCCTACTCACATTTGGTGCGTTTCAGTTGGCGACAGCGTGTCGCGTTGCTGAAAGAAAGTTCGTCGGTTTATTCTTTTTAAGGTCCTTGGAGCGAGGTCACGAACTTTTGGCATGGAAGAAATGACATGGCCGGCAAAGTATACGGTGGCATGCGGACTTAATGGCCTTGCTTGGTGACTGACCTTTTTTTTTTAACTGTGTGTATTATATACATTAATAGGGGATCAACCAATCTTCCTAACATTAGGGTGTGAAAACATTTACTGACCAATCAGATTTATTATTTTACTATTTTGTTTGGGGCCTAAATATTTTTGTGTTAATTTACTTCCAAGCCTATTTTTCTAGAATGTTCTTATTCTAAGTTTTTAGCTGATTGGTTGAGAAATATAAAAATGTAATCTAAATTCTACTGCTGTTTTGATCCAATTTCTCTAGAATGTTCTATCGTGTTTTCCTGTTGCTTATTTTAATAAAAAAAAATATGTATCCCATACATTTAAATTTTTGAAGGTTGTAGTTATCAGGGAAGAGAAGTAAACGGAAAGGAATTTTACAGGCAGTAAGTACGAGGAAAGAAGCAGTTGGTGTAGAAGCGTCGGTTTATGTAAGATTTATCCGTGACTACGTAGACAGACAGTTATTACGTGAATTATGATCGGAAATGTTTACAGTATAATGTTCAATGTAGATGAGTAGTTAAGAAGCATTGAACTTACGGTTAAATCACACTGAAACATCGATTATCATTTGATCACCGAAGTTAAGTAGTGTCGAGACCGATCATTACTTAAATGGAGGGAGGGGCGTTTAGGAACACCGGATAAAAAACCCAGCTAGCATAAGGTAAGCAGCTTCATCCCTTAAAACCTTACTTGATTAATTCTGATTAGGAAACATTGGATTAAGCGCCATGATGAAAGAAATTATATCAACAAATAAATCTCTTGTAAAAAAAAAAATAGTTCACACTCCACCCACGTCTTTTGAACAGGTGAAGAGGCTCATCCCTTGTTCCCTGTTTAGGATGTGATTTCCGGCTTTCTCTTTTCCAATCTTTTCATTCTTTTTTTTTTCAATTGGAGTAGATAGACTAAACTATCGCCCGGTTCACACTCCACCCACGTCTTTTGAACAGGTGAAGAGGCTCATCCCTTGTTCCCTGTTTAGCATGTGGTTTCCGGCTTTCTCTTTTCCAATCATTTTACTCTTAAGTAGCCCCATGCGCATAAGTGGCGTCACTGCCTTGCTTGGGGTGATATGATTAAAAAAAAATGCTTACACACACACACACACACACACACATACACACACGCATATATATATATATATATATATATATACTAAACAGTTATAGGTCAAATTCAAATCAAATTTAGGCCAGTAAAGAGTTGTATTAGAAAGTGTTCAATACATGTTTGAAGAAGAAAAATTAATGTTTTAACAAATAGAGCTTTTAGATATTTAAATTGGGGACATCAGCCGATTACGCCCTACCATGGTTTTGACCTTTTTTGGTTTCGTCAGGAAATTTGTACAAATCTCCTGACGATTTGTACAAATGTCCTGACGAAACCAAAAAGGTCGAATCCATGGTAGGGTGTAATCGGTTGATCTCCCCAACTTATATATATATTTGTGTGTGTGTGTGTGTGTGTGTGTGTGTGTGTGTGTGTGTGTGTGTGTGTCTGTGTGTGTGTGTGTTTGTTTGTTTGTTTGTTTGTTTTTAAAATTACCATTTCATAGTTCCATATACCGTATTATTTAAAACTTAATATTTTATGGTTGAAAAATGATTAATTCTGGGGATAGAGTGTTTGTAGATACGATCTGATAATCACTGAAGCTGTTAAAATGACAGTATCTCCGCAGTGTTGATTTCTATGTCCATGATGTGTATATCTATCTCTCTTTCTGTTAGTGACGCTTGCAATATATTTTCACCTCTGACAACCATTTCGTTCCCGACGTCCATGCACAGCATGCAAACTGAGTTCTGACATTTGCTCCAAACATTTTAGATAAAACAATCGCAAAATTGTTGTTTAATCATCAAATACATTTCAACCCTTCGTACAGAAAATGGCTGTAGTTAAATAGAAAGGCGATAAAATCAATGGCTACGATAATAAAAGTCGAAATCCTAACTAAGTAAACTAGATTCAAATGCAAGCTATACAAAAATACAATTGAAATTATTGTTTCATCTTTTTCTTTTTTTACCGCCACACTGTGATGTGTCGCGAAAACATTAAACTAAACGAAACTTTTGATGTCTTTGTCTGATCCGATCCCTGCTAAATCGTGTCTCATAATAAAAAAAATTGTTTTCTTTTTTTTCTTTCTTTTTATCAAGCAACGTAAAAAATAAACCTATTTTCAATATCGTTAACCGATTTTCCATAAAAAACCGCCATAAAATCAGAGTTTTAAATGAGTAAAAAAAAAGTTTCGATTATTTGTTGTTCCCTCCAAACTTCGTCATTTACCTCTATCAGATTTTGTTGAGAATGCTGCTAGCTTTAGAACAAGTTCCAAAATTAAATTTGATGGTTGAAAGACTGGCGACGGGATAAAGGTTATGTGAACTTTCTAGTTAAATCCCGTTTTTCCAACTTGTGCGCAACTCAGAACGTGACAAAGGCGATGATTCGCTTCTTCTTCAATAAGTCAAGCATGAAATACTTATATTTGTCTGCAGCTTACCTGATGTGCACAATTCGTATTGAAATCACACAGAAAACTAAATGCACACGTGTCAATAGTTGCAGCGAGAATAGTATACAAGGCCAACCAAAACAATGTCTGTTACATCATCAAACACCTTTTAACAAGGTTTAGAACTTGATTTATATCATAACCAACCGTATAACCATCTCTGTGGGGTACCTTGACGTGGTGTAATGGTTAGCAAGCTTGTCTCCCTAGAATCATTACAATTGAGTAGTGAGTTCAATCCTCACTGGGTGCCCCATACTTTCGGCTTTGTGTCACATCTAAACTGGGCTTAGAAAATCACCGTATAATCATCTCTGTGTGTCTGCTTGTAACTTCTGTTACGCCAATGTATAGATTAAATTCACAATTGAATCCCGTCTTGATTCTAATTTCCCCTGTTTATTTTTCCTTCTATCGGTCTTGTGAATATTAGATTCTCTATGCCCTCTTTCCTCATTACATGTCTCAGAAACCTCAGCGGTCTCTTCCTGATGTAAAGTATGAGTTTTCTTCTCGTTTGCATCCTCTCCAATACGTCATCGTTGCTCACGTGCTCACTCCATACTATCCTCAGCATCCTTCTGTAGAACCACATTTCTGCTGCCTCAAGCTTCTTCTTCATCCCCGAGGACATGGTTCAATATTCATTACCATACAAAAGGACAAATATCACATAGCAGTCCAGTACTTTTTCTTTGTTTCCAATGAGACTTTCCTGTCTCTCAATACTCTGGTTAGCTTTTGAGTCCTATTTTAGTCCTTAGCCATGCCAATGCGTCTTTGGGTCTCCATGTCACACTTTCCATCCTCTGTCAAAATACTTCCCAGGTAAGGTATTTTAATTTCTTTACTTGTTTTATTTTAGTTTTTCCGACCTGTAGTTGGCTTTTTGGGCTCTTCTTTTTGCTGATGACCATACATTCAGTTTTCTTGAAGTTTATGCTTAGTCCTTTCTTTTCGCTTTCTCTTGCTACCTTCTGTAAGAGGTCCTGCATTATCCTTTTCCATGATCAGCCCATGGAATCCTCAGCATGAAACCTCATTTCTACCTCAAGCCTGTCTTTCATCATTGAAGAGGTCGTCCAATATTCACTGCCATACAGAAGAACAGTCGTCCCATAGCAATCCAGCAATCTTTTCTTTGTTTCTAATGAGATTTTTATGTCTATCAATACTCTGTCAGCATGCTTCCCATTTAAACTTGTTTACTTGTTTTATTTTAGTTTCTCCGGCGTGCAGTTGGCATTTTGGGCTCTTCTTTTTGCTGATGATCATACATTCAGTTTTCTTGAAGTTTATGCTCAGTCCTTTCTTCTCGCTTTCCCTTGCAACATTCTGTAGCCATACTAAATTTGAAAGAGTCTGAGTGTTTTATAGCTGTCAGGGTCTCTCAAATTTTATTTTCAGAGGGTGCACTGTTTAATCCTTGTACTCTCTGTTGCAACTGCCTGTAATATTATATACGAAGTTCCTTGATCAGGTTTTATTTCAGAAAACATTTTGTTTTGTTGAATTATCTACATAACATGGGGTTATCTACATAACATGCGAGAGAATAAACTATTAGAACTTATGGTCACATCTCGCAATTTCAACAGTGAAATGATGAGACCTAGTTGCCAATCTAGTCTTACGCTTAAATTCTTGAGTCGAAGTACTAAAGGGAAAAGCTCATTCGAACAATTGCCTGAAAATCTAAATAAAACGATATGCAATGATTAGAAAGTCTCGTCTAACAAAATTAAGGAAAAGGTTTCGATTGTTATCAATTCTTCAATGTGTCACCAAAATATTTTTTTTCTTTCGAAAGCATTACTGAATAAAAAAAATGAATCGGACAGGGCATGTATTTCCCGAGGTTTATATTTGATTAATTGTCATTATCTATGCTGAAAGTTGGTGAATAAGAAACCTTCGCAGCTTTACCTAAAATTTACTGAATAATTGAAAATTGCTTTAAAAAATTACTTTCTTGAATGCCAAGAAGTTACTCGGAAAAAATGTATTATGACAGGGGGGGCAGCATTCAAATATATATTCAATGGGAAAAATGTATTATGACAGTGGGGGCAGCATTCAAATATATATTCAATGGGTAAAATGTATTATGACAGGGGGGGCAGCATTCAAATATATATTCAATGGGTAAAATGTATTATGACAGGGGGGGCAGCATTCAAATATATATTCAATGGGTAAAATGTATTATGACAGGGGGGGCAGCATTCAAATATATATTCAATGGGTAAAATGTATTATGACAGGGGTGGGCAGCATTCAAATATATATTCAATGGGTAAAATGTATTATGACAGGGGGGGGGCAGCATTCAAATATATATTCAATGAGTAAAATGTATTATGACAGGGGGGCAGCATTCAAATATATATTCAATGGGTAAAATGTATTATGACAGGGGGGGCAGCATTCAAATATATATTCAATGGGTAAAATGTATTATGACGAGGGGGGGGCAGCATTCAAATATATATTCAATGGGTAAAATTTTCCCAATGCTCTCTTTTGAAAAAGCCGGTATTTCAATGAGAATATTTGAAAACATCTAATAAAATGAATTTTGTCCATTAGAGTTTATGTCTTTACCATATCTATTGTGTAAATACTTTATTAATCTGTTATGAATTGTATTTTCGTCTGCTTTGAAAATACAGACCTTATCGCCGCTGTTTTCTTTGTCTTTATCTATTTTTTGTGTCTTTTCCATTATTTTAATTTGCTCTGTGTTCCTTTCCTACAACGACAATGATGTCGCTACTTCCTCCTATTTATCACTTTTCTATTTGTAGTTTGTTTCCATCATCTCCAAATATCTTCGCTTCATTCCTCTACACGAATACCTTCTTTTCTGTCTTATGCGCCATTATTTTCGTCACGTTATTTTTCTCGTTCTCTTTTCTCCCACTGTCTCGTTGTATTTCCATGATTTGTGCTTCTTTTTATAGATACGCACAAGTGCTCTATTTACACCTTTCTTTCTCATTTTCCTCCACGAATATAGATTTATGCTTTTTTTTTTTTTTTGCAAAGCCTCATTTTCACGCCGACACCCACACGGAAAACTCGCGCCAAAACATATACGAGCCACGCTTTTCTTAATAAACTGAAACTACATAAAAAAAAAAAATCGGTCAATTATGCCCCACCCATTGCAGCAAGTAGGGAGATGTAATCTATTCTCTGACACACTATGACTTATACACACGAAGAGACTGATGGATAGACAAGTAGGACTGTGAGCAGAGGAGTTGCCATGGTGGCCCAGATTGCGTCATCTACTTGCATTTCCCGCCATCCTTTTCTCCTTTGGGCACGTTTATGAGTTTTGTGCCGCCGCGTTAGGTTTGTTGAACCGTTCTCTGTTAATAATGTACTGCTTGAGGCAACAATAATAGAAATAGTAAATGGTGCTCTTAATTGTCGGCGTCACTGATATTTCACTGCTATGGATGGTTGATAAAGGCTACAGCAAAACCTTTATTATGCTTTGTCGTTAGAGACAAACTTATTATTATTAGCATTATTATTATTGTGTATTTGTCACTTTAAGCCAGTTTATTATCATTATTACTACTGCTATTACTTCCACTACATGCATTTGCATCTTTCCATAAGATATCTGCAAGTTACCGTTAGGGATTGAGTGACAACAAGTCTCCTTAAACTTCCAGTACCTTTCTCAATATCACTGCTTTTTCCCACTAGTGCAGTGATATGAACAGTCTCAAACTTTATATTTTATGCACTTAATATATGCATGCATTTGAAACTTATTACAGTATAACCCTGGGTATAAGAGAAACCCGGATATACGAGAGATTTTCTCTGGTCTCAAATTAGAGCCTGTGGTAATGTATATAAAATAGACCAAACCCGGATATAAGATAAACCTGGATATAAGAGAAGTTTTATCCGGTCCCGACAGCTCTCTTATATCAGGGTTACACTGTATTATTATTATTATTATTATTATTATTATTTCCATTTCCATGGTTTGGAATCGAGAGACAGCAACTCTCCCAAATCATCAGCAACCTCCTCGGTAGCTTTTATCGTTTTAATGCTATTGTTATAATATTCTCATACCAATAGCAACACTCTTCAATACTCCAGCACTCTCTTTTGCATTGTTACAGTTTTAAGTAATACGAGGGAATGAGGAAGAGGAAAAAATAAGGTGCCAATGAAGAAAGGTGAGAGGTAATAAAGATAGAGACAACGAAAAGCAAAGCAGGTGAAAGAAAACATAAATATACATAGAAAAAGGAAGAACAAAACTGTAGAGACAGGCTTGATGGCTAGATATCAAAAAACATTGGGCGAAAGATTGAAAGGCAAGAATAGAGAGATATCAAATGTTGATTCCTTATGGCGACATAGATCAAAAGATAAAGAGGACGTGATAAAAATATTTGTTAAGTTCTTATACGCATATGAAATTAATTCATATTTTGTTTACAAGATTTACATAAAACCCGCAAGCTTGGCAAAGGATAAAGAGCCAAATGGGAAGATACAAGAAAAGAGTGAAGAGCCGAAAATAATGGATAATCATTATTGTCAACACACGTGGAATTCCCATAAATGCATCTAGTTAGATATTTACTACGATTAGATTAGTATACACTTAGTTCTTATTTGACTATATTTCTGAGATGAGGTATTGTAATTATTTACATTATTCGGACTGTTGTCCTCATCTTTATTGCTATATTCAGGACGTTTCGGCCATTGTACGCTCCGAACATCTTCAGGTGATTAAAATTTAGAACGGAACCCTTTATTTCGATCACTTAATCATCTGAAAAAGATGAGTTTTTAGTTAAGTTTTTTTCCCCCCAGTAGCATTTTTATTTGGTGATATATCTGCGTAGTGTGGGGTCTGCTTTAAAATTATCCTGGTGTTGTACCGGTCGCATTTTTTTCTGTAGATTAAATGATAACATCTCAATATTTTTAAAATTTCTTGGTATTCAATGTTGTCGCCACATCGATTTTCAGTTTTTTTATGTTTCCAATTTTTCTTGGCTTTTTTACTGTGCATCAGCGATTATATTCCATAAACGTCTTTTTCTTTTTCTTTTCTTTTCTTATTCTCTTTTTTCTTATCCTAGTTACCTTGCATGAAGCAGAGGTGGCCTAATGGTTAACAGAAACTCGGAAAGTCGTGTTGAAATTCCATTTGAATTTACTTCACACTACTTTTTCCCCACTAGCTATGCGTAAAAACAGCAGGGCAAACTGGATTCTTTTGCCTTGATTGGCAACAAGACGAAGATAAAGTTAACTTAGAATTTTAAAAAAAAATATACAAGATGAATTTACTTCCCACCCATCTATAATTATCAGTAGCAATAAGCAGTGGGGAACGATTGCAATACCATCCATAAAATGTACTTGCTAAAATATAAATATTTTTACGTTTTTCACTCTTTTTTCCTTTGAATTTACCGTCTATTTTAGCAACGGCAAAAATCTAACAGATTTTCTTTTCTTTGTTTATGATTATTAAATACGAGTGAGTTCATGCCGTAAGAAATTGCGGCAAATGTTTATATTGATATATCGTCTAAAATGACGGCAACATATACATTGATGTAATTACTATTGAGTATCTTACATTAAGACATTAGGAAAATAATCCAAACCTGTGTGTGTGTGTGTGTGTGTGTGTGTGTGTGTGTGTGTGTGTGTTTAGCAGCAAATTCTCTTTTAGGTATATCAGATTAAATAAATTGCAAACATTATGTCTGCTCACTTTTAATAACATTCGTTCGTACTCACGGATAATCTTTCGTACATTATAATTGAAATATGCAATAAATGCGGTGTAACTTTTACAGGTGATTTTATTGTTCCATTTCTCAATATTCCCAAGTACTTTCAATCTCCTTCCGGGAGATCATCTTCAGGAAGTGTAGGTTGTAGCAACAAAAAATAACTGCAAAACTGTGTTGCTAAAAATTACTGTATTTTTTTTTTTTTTGCTTCAAATGTAACAGCTGACAGTTATGCTTAACGTTCATTAGAACGTGAAAATTATCCACTATGGTATTTTTTATACTGTAAATGTCATGGTCATGCAAGTATTGAAGCATGAAAAAAACTGTTCATTTTATAAACATTTTAGACATTACTAATATATATATATATATATATATATATATATATATATATATATATATATATATATTGTAGAAGATTTTAGATTATTAAAATGGGTAATACATATTTCACAGCGTCTTGATGTTATTCTCGCGGCTCTTCAGACCCAAATGGTACAACAGTTGGTCCTCAAAATATCCCCCCCAAAAAAAAATTATTTTATTTTATTTTATTTTACATAGACGCTCACATGTCCATATTAGAATAGGCATTTGTAACGGTTATTTACGAAAATTTCTCGCTCATTCGAAAAGAACCCCCAAAGAAAGAGGAAAGCAAGGATAAAGAAAAGATAGAAGAGTGATTTATGAAAAAAAGAGAAAAAAGAAAAAAGTGGAAAAAGAAAAAAGGGAAACAGAAAAAACTGAATGAAAAACAAGAAGAAGAAAGGACAAAGAGATACAATAAAAGGAAATACAGTATCACGAGAAATAAATGTTGACTCCATTTATCACAATAGCGTCTCAAACCACCTAACTGTTCTCTTAGAAAAACATGGAAAAATTTAACTATGAAATTTAATTTCAAATATACTGGGATATATTTACGGTACAAAAAAATTGTACATCATAATTTGAATACAATTTGGAAAAATAAATACTCTTACTATTATTTTTAAAATTAATGCTAATTTATAAACTATTGCTAAAATAATTAAAAATACTAAAATTAAAAAATATAAATATAAAACAGGAAAAATTAGATAAACCTAACAGAAGGAGGAGATACACAAAAAGAAGGAAAGAAAAAGGAAGAAATCACGATAGAACAGATTTTAAAATAATTTTTAAAAACGCTAGATCAAAACCGATGTATGCATATTTACTCATATTCATTCGTAGAACGCGACAATGGATTTACCCTTAAATTAAAATATACCTACTATAGGGAATATTTATGGTTGAAAAATAAATCATAAATCATACATCCTAAAATAAATTACATTATAACAGCTAGTAGTAATTTATTCTAACTATAGTTAAAATAATAACTCCTAATAAGAAAATATAATTTATTAAAATACAATCTTAAAAAATATCTAAAATACTAGCAATACTACTACTACTACTAATAATAATAATAATAATAATAATAATAATAATAACAAATAAAACAATAATGAGATAACAAATATATGTATACATACATATATACACATATATACACATTCATATATACATGTATTTATATATACATGTATGTATCAAACAAAATTTCTCTAAGACGTAATGATAATTATACTAAAAATAAGAATAATATTAATAATAATAAATGGTTAACGATCCCACTAAAATTCCTGCATGGATGACCAAAGGAATTACATTTCTTCTACCCAAGAATAGTGATACAAATAACCCGAAAAACTACAAACCAATTACATGCCTTCCAACAACATAAAAACTATTAACATCTATTTTAACAAAACAGACATATTTCTTCTTGGAAAGAAATGACACACAACCACTTGAATAAAAAGGGTGCAAACATGGCTGTTACGGATGTAAAGAACAATTACTTATGTATTAACAGAATGATCCTGCAAAACTGCTACAATGCAAAGAAAAATCTTAGTACTGCCTGGATAGATTATCGTAAGGCAGAAAATGAAAAAATTCACAATAAAAAAAATGAAAGAAATAGTGCGTAAAGAGTACTATAGAAGGCTACGACTGATATTAAAAACTGAATTGAATTCTCAGAACAGAATTATGGCCATTAATAGCCTTGCCATCCCAGCTGTCCAATATAGTTTCAACTTCTTAAACTGGACTCTAAACGACATCTGGCGAATGGATTCTAAAACAAAAAAACTTCTTTCTAAGCATAAGATGCATCATCGAAAGGCTGATGTAGACCGTCTATACATACCCCGTAAAGAAGATGGAAAAGGTCTTATTCAGCGAGAATTGTCATACAAGACAACAACTATTGGCTTACTAACATACATAGAAACAACAAAGGACTGGACGATACAATTAGTCAAACAACATGAAAACAGAAAGAAAAAATATTCAATAATAAAAGAAATCAGTAAATACAAATAAGATTTACATTTAGTATATTCTGTAGAAAAGCAAAACAGAAGCCAAGAACCAACTATTGCGGCAAAAAATATGAAAATGAAAGCCAGGATAAAGCTTTTGAACAGATGAAACAACGCTGGCAAGACAAACCTCTGCATGGCCAATATCCAAAACGTGCCAATAAATCCAATGTTGATAAAGTTAATACTCATCGATGGTTACGTGCATCTAGATTGAAGTCTGAGACTGAAGGCTTTATTCTTGCAGCGCAAGACCAAAGGTTTTTCACTGGGAACTTTCAGGCAAATAATATACATAATAATGTGGATCCAAAATGCACGTTTTGTGATAAATACCAAGAAACAATAAACCATCTAATCTCGGGATGTTCTGTACTTACCCCAAATGAATATAAAAATCGTCACGATATAAAGTGGGGCAATATTTACATTATTACAAACACGATGGAAAATATGTAAACAAAAACACTGGTATGAACATCACCCAGCACCGGTTACAGAAATAGAAGATGTCACCATTCAATGGGATTACACCATCTACATAGATAGAAAAATTGAAGCAAATAGGCCGGACATTATTGTTAAAAACCAGAAAGAAAAAACTTGCCTATTAATTGATATGGCTTGTCCAGCGGATTGTAACATAGCAACCAAAGAATTCGAAAAACTGTCAAAATATAAAAACCTGGAAATTGAAATAGAAAAAATGTGGAAATTGAAAACAAGAATCGTGCCAGTGATAGTAGATGCACTTGGTATGATAAAAAAAATGAAACAAAACAACACATTGAAAGAATCCCTAGAAACCCCAGCTTAAGAGATATACAAAAATTTGTTTTCTTAAGTACAGCCCACACACTAAGGAGAACTTTGTCTATGTAACGCTAGGGATAATAGGGGAGATAGAAAAAACATGAAATGGAGCCATAACAATGCACCACGACCTGCCTTAGGTCTTCCCACAGACTTGGTTGGTAGTGCGACCATAGCAGAAATCGAAATATGATAAAAAATGACAACATAATAATAATAATATTCATTTTATCCGAAAAGAAGACAAAAGAAATTACAAAAATACCTATAAATATAATAATTATAAAAAATAAAAAATATAAAAAGCTTTTGCTGTAAACTAATATTAACCTGACGTGGAAAATTTAGCTGTAATATGATATTAACATACATGTAAAAATTTAGCATTGAAATTTAATTTAAAATATAATGGGACATATTTACGGTACAAAATTAAATTGTGCAACATAATTTCAATACAATTTGATAAAATAACTACTCTTACTAGTATCGCAAAAATTCCTATTAATTTTTTTTAAATTCAGTTAAAATAATTAAATCAATAAAAATGAAACGTTAGAAAGATAAACCTAAAAAGAGAGAAGGGGGAAAATAAAAAGAAAGAGATAAAAAATTAGAACAATATAGAAAAGAATTTAAATTAATTTAAAATAAACTTCCTATATCAAACCTCCGTCTATTACATTAATATTCATTCTTAGAAACGCGACATGGGATTTCCTCTTAAATTAATATATACCGATTATAGGGTATATTTGCGGTGAAAAATAAATCATAAATCATACATCCTAATATAAATTGCAATATAACCACTAGCAGTAATTTATTCTAAATAAAGTTAAAATAATAATTCCTAGTAAGAAAAACTAAATAAAAAATTAAAATATAATCTTAAAAAACTCCTTAATCAATAATAATACTAATAATACACAATAATAATAAAAACTTATTAAAACTTATAATAATAGAAAATAACAAATTTATCATAATTTATACATATGTGTGTGTGTGCGTGTGTATCAAACAAAATTTCTATCAAACGTTAATAATAATAATAATAATAATACTCATTCTATAAAAATCGATGAAAAAAGAAACTTAAAAAAATACCTATAAATGTAATAATTATAAAAATAAAAAACACAAAAAACACAAAAAACAAAAAATTAAAAATATTAAAAATTAAAAAAATCAAAACAACGTTTGCTGTAAAATGATATTAGCAGCACATTCCAAAATTTTTCAAAATAAACACTTTTTTTAAAATTAAATTAATGTAAATTAATATAATTTACACTAATTCAAATCACAATCAGGATTTATCTAGACTATTTTATATCTACTTTTGTGCCTGCATTTAAATATTAATTCATTCCGCTGATTAAGTAGTTCCTTAGGATTATTATATTTTATAATCATCATTATTTCCTCCAGGCATAAATTGCACCTATCCCTGAAATTGTTGGGAATATTGGCGTATTTCACAATCCTCCATCTGACCAGTGGGGTAAACCCTCCGTCCTTAATATTCCAATATTGCTTAGAAACGGCAGTTTGATTTTTCAAGAGGCGTTGGAGAAAGATTGTCTGTGGTTGTACAGTCTCTGCTTCCAACTACCTGCAGATATCCCTATATAAACTCTTTTATTGTTGGGGTCCTTCACTGAACAAGTAGTGGCTTCATAGATAGCTTTTTCGGAATTACACCTGCCATCAACTGGACAATTTGTCTTATTGATGCAATTACAAGAAGGTTTGTCTACCAAAAGTTTGCTAAAGAAGTCTCTAAGTAATTTGTTATTATGTGAATTAATTATGTTTTGCGTGTTTTTTTGTGGTAGAATAACTAATTTTAAGAGTTTTTCTATTGAATAATTTACATAAGGTGTGGTGTTGGTGGAAGTGTTTGCTAACTAAATTTAAAAAGTATTTACCTATGTTTACATTGGACAACTTGCAGAAAGGAGGGTTGAACCATATTATTTTTCTTTTTCTAACTTTACTTTTGTTTCTAGTTTTGTCTTTCAATTTTTCTTCGTATAAGATTACAAATTATATTACTCTGATAAATTAAATAAATGAATTTGACATTGAGTTCTCTTGAGTTCGTCTCTACCAAGTGTGCTATATATATATATAAACCCGACACACCAACTAAAATCTAAACTTAATAAACTCATTAGTGCCAACAACGCTGATCAGAATTCCTTAAAACTCCCTAAAATTATTGGTGACTATAAACCTGGTTACATATACGGAACCATAAAAACTCATAAACCTAACTATCCTCTCCGCCCTATCATATCCCAAATTTCTACTCCTGTATACCAGTTAACTAAACATATTAACCAGCTTATCACACCCTACCTTCCGAGTAAATACAGCATAAAGTCAACCCTAGAGGCAATCCAAATCCTCAAGAGTGAAAAACCTAATAATGAAATCATAGCTTCACTTGATGTGGAAAACCTTTTTACTAATGTACCCGTCAGTGAAACTATTGATATAATTATAAGAAATGTTTACAGTAATCCTTCATTACCCCCACTCAAAATTAATCCCAACATCCTAAGAAAAATTCTACTAGCTTGTACTACTGAAGTGCCTTTTGTTGATCCAAACAACACTATATATATACAACGTGACGGAGTCTCCATGGGTTCAGTGCTTAAACAATTTAAACCTGGTTTGAATACAATCAATTTCGATATTTCCAATAACGTACTCAAATGTCTGTAATCAGACCAGGGACCACAACACCACTATTTTGTCACTGTCTTCGGCCATCCGCCACGGTAGGGATGGACTTATATTTTCAATTCAGTTATCTTTATTGTTAATAGCTTAAATGTTCTATGTTTACTGTGTGTTAATATTTACTCTTTGATAATGGCTTATGTGAGTCGAAAGCTTAAACCCGATAAAAAATTCAACAAATACTGTGATTTTTTGTTGTCTTTCAACGACATCACCATCAAGTATATCAGACGGTATGAACGGATCCTACACAAAATTAATAGACAAAACTTGTCTATATTATTCAATGAAACCTGCATTAATGAAAAAATGCTGCCAAAATACACACAATATATATATATATATATATATATATATATATATATATATATATATATATATAATAGAAAATTATTATAATAATAAGAAGAATAATATTATAATAGAAAGGAGATTATATGTATATATATGTGTGTGTGTGTGTGTAAGAAGGAACCCTTTTATTAAGCTTAGCATAGTTTGACACAAGTACACTATTATGAAGTACCTTAGAAGAAGAAAGATTATCATCACCTCGTATTGCCTTGAAAAAAGTTTAGTTCGGTCCAAGGCTACAAGTATAGGGCACACAGTGAGAATAGAATTCACTCTTCCGTAGTAGCAGATTGGTTTGTTAACTATTGCCCCATGCCAAAGTACACTTTTATTTACCAAGCCTAGGTTAATCTGGCGCAAGGTTACAGGTATAGGTTATCCAGGGAGGATTGAACACACTCAGTCAGTTAAGTGCCATACACGCTTGGGCGATCATGTATCGGAAGAAGATTATCCCGCAGTAGGTTGCCATTACTTTCTGTGATAGATTGGTTGCCAGCCAAGGCTATAGAATCTAATATGTCCTGTTATTTAACCCATAACTGAAGGGAAGAGAAGGATTAATACTTTCCCAAGGGTATTTGCGCGTAAGTGAATACAAGGAATTCAACTGGAATTCGAACTCGGCAAACCCTGATTTCTCGTTCCGAGATCCACTGCACCACAACGAACATACTACTCAGTTGTAATGGGTAATCAGACTAGCTCCCTAAACATTACTCTATTCTGAGGCGACCATTTTGACTATTGGTATAGTTGTACTATAGCCTATGTCACTAGAATCAACTTTATCAATTTTTTTTCATATTACTATAGATTAAACAGTCCATATCACAAATATCAAAAATAAAATTATCATATTATATAAAAGTTAATCGAATATTCTAGTTTGCTATATAAAGTCATTATAAATACCCGCTCTCTATGGAAGTCAAAACAAATATGCTTAAATTTGCTTATACGACGTAATTTCTTAAAAGGTAAAAAAATTAACCCGTAATCTGGAATGCTTAATCTGAAGGGATTAATCAATTTTCATCTTTTCGTAGGTTTACATTGCAAACTGGACCCTCTATTAACTTTCATGAAAATTAATAAAAATAATAATATTCATAATCTCGAGTGCTTAATCTATTGCGATGTTAAAAAATATTTGGAAAACAAAAAGATTATCTTTGGTAGCAGTCGCTATTGCACAATTCCAGCAAAATTTTTACCTAGTGCAGCTTAATTTTGACACAAAGCAACTAGTATATGATAACTGGAAAAAACGAACTTAATACTCAGTAGTAATGGTCAATCAGACTAGCTCGCTAACTACTGCCCCATCCCGAAACGTCCAAGAAGTTAAAGTAGCAGAAGCAAGCAGCGAAAAATCACTCAACCAGAAGTGAATTATTTACTTTGTTCAGACAGTTCTCCTCATCTTGGTTGTCATATTCACGACGTTTCGGCCGTTGTACGCTCTGGCCTTCTTCAGTTAATTAGAATCTTGAACTAGGCCCTTTATTTCGTCCACTAAGGTAGATTGTTCTCCTTCCATGAGTGATGCTGTTTCCACATATCTCGGTTATCTCCATCTAAATAAAATCGCTAAATTCTTTTGTTCATCTCTGGTTTTATCCACTGATAAGGACATGCTCCAGTGGATTAAAGCGTTGGTTGGATCCAGTGATTTGATCCAATACCTGGCTACAGCAGAGGTGAACAAAAAACTTAGAGAGGTGGATTAGATGGAGATAACTGACACATCTGGAAGTAGCATGATTCATGGAATGAGAGAAATCTATTCCAGTGATCAAAATAAAGAGTTCAGTTTGAAATTTCAATCGCCTGAAGAAGGTCGAAGAGTACAACATTGTGAATATGGTCACAAAGATGGGAACAACAGTCCGAAACATGTAAATAAGATAAATGATTACAATACTTCATTTCAGAAATATAGGCAACTAGCAGTATAGCCCGGCGTTGCTCGGGTGTAATGAAAGCTTTAAAACTAATCCATGGTCCTGGAGCTCAGACTCTTTGGACGTTGGCACGAAAGATTACAAAGCAATAGTTGTTTCCAGTTAAAGCGAAACCATAGACTGAAAGAAAAATGAATGGATGTAAGTCAAATTTTGATTTCCTGGTATCGATATCAAATAAGTTTTTTTCGTCGTAAACTGAATTTTGAAGGCTAAATAAGTCCTCTGAGTAAATGGTATCATGGCTGAGACTAAGAACTACAATTATACCTACTTAGAGCCAAACCCAAAGCAAAAACTAAAATAAAAGGGCTGAAAAAATACAGACATACAAGCAGATAAACAGACATACACACAAACATCTTGCCTTTTATATATTATTCGCAGACGCTTATAGTACAACTGTGTAAATTTTCAAGAAAATCGGTTCAGCCGTTTCGGAGTCTATAGGTAACGGACACACACACACACACACACACACACACACACACATACAGAGACAAAGTTTCATTTATAAATAAATTTAGATTAGATACAGAAGTTAATTTTTTACAAGAAAGCTTCTTTTGTTTTCTCGGGAGATTTTATTTGGTTCATCAAAATCTTCGGAGTACAGTATTTTTCACGATATCTTAGAAGTGTCTTTGCAATTTACAGGCACAATCAGTCAACTTTTAAAAGATCGTTTACAAGTTTTGGTAAATATTCTGATCCTAGGAAAAAGGTTTATTGCGGGAAGAAGCATCGTTCAGCACTTGTCTTTCTCTTGCACAACACAAAGAAAGTAATTTAGACAAGACAGTCGTTGAAAAATAGATTCATTACAATCTAAAACAAAGAAAATAGTGGTTATATCTAGGAAAGCTTTCAAAATCTCAACCAAAATGTGATAAAATTGTTGAATAACAAAAAAAAAACATCCTAATGTTGCAGACACAAATTAAGTTTGAATGAAAAGTTCTACATGCAACCTATTATCAAAAACCTGTCACCTTCTGATTGTTTCCTATTTCACACGATGTTTTATTCCTTGTCTAATCGACACTTCCAATAATTTCAAAATACCGAAGAATTCCTTAACGAATTTATCATATAACAACTGGGAATTGTTTGTTTTTATAATGGAACTAGCTGTATAGCCCGGCGTTACTCGAGTGTAATGAAAGCTTTAAAACTAATCCATGGTCCTGGAGCTCAGACTCAGTGTACGATGACGTAATAAGTGGACAGTCAAAAATACAAAAAAAAAAACAATGCAAATGTTAGCAGAGTGCGAGTGATAGATGAAGAGAATACAAATAGCGAAACTGAATAAGATTCTAACAGAAAATTTCGAAATGAGAAAAATGTTGTTTTAAAAGTTTGCAAGGTTCTGACTAAAAATAATGTCTATTACAAAAGTGAGTTATTCACTTTATTAACCAAATTTACACTCCTGCGATTTTGGGGCTATTTACAAAATTGAAAAATGTCCTGAAAGGACAAAGATTTCAACGAACAAACCTGTCTACCCAATTTTACTCACAAACTTGTAGTATGGTTTTTAGGTACTTTCCAAAGTTGCCGCACACTGGGATCACTTCATCAGAACGATAACATCAGGAAGTCACCTTTTTGACAACTCGAATATGGTGTGATTCGAACCCGGGTCCCGTGATTGGAAAGCGAAAATTAAACATAGGATAAATAAATCTATCAGCTCTAAATCATCATTTGATTAACGCATCCTTCCATTGCTCTAAAAATCTTTACTTTCAACAGGAAGTAGCATACTGTGAGAAATACCTTTAATATTTTACCATACGTAAGCGGAAGTTTGACCTTCAAACATGTTGAGGCCTTGTCTGTTTTTGATCTGCAGTAGCGAAAGGGACAGACAACTGTGTGATTTCGCTACTATGCTGGGATCAAGCTACTTTGATTCGTTAGTAGAAGAATAGCTGACTTCACATCAAAGCTAAAACGTTTTGCCAGCGAGAGGAATGCATTGTTGGTAAATCATTTATTTAGTAATTATGATATCGATTAGGTCATGTACTTGGTCAGTAACGTTCCTTCTCATTTACCTTCCTTTTCCTCTACACGAGGCATAAAAGAATTGTTCATAATTGATATTGCTTTTGTGCAACTCACCTTGATATTGGCTTATGAAGAAATCAAAGGCAAAGGTTTTTACTTTAGTGAGTGGTCGAGGGCGACAAAAAAAATCAATATCTGTCCACAGTATTAATACAGGTTCTGTAATTCTACTTTCTTTGAAGCTGACCAAAATTAGATTAAATTTTTTCTCCGTGTACACTGTTTTTCTTTCAAACCATTGTACAAATCCTATAGTTTGAGTTTCTAATCAGACAAAAACTTGATCCAAAAGGCTTCATCTCTATTATCTATTTGTTTCTATCAAACTGTCGCAGTTAACATGATAGGTATATAATTCCTGTGTTCATTTTTCATTTTGACTTCCTATTACAACTATTGGGCGTTGTGGTACAATGAATACAGGCTCGGAATGAGAAATCGGAGAGCAGAGTTCGAATTCCAATCGAATTCGTTGCAATCACTTACGCACAAATATCCTTGGGAAAGGTATTAATCCATCTCTTCTCCCTCTAGCTATGGGTTGAATAGAAGGACAGGTTGGGTTCTATAAACTTGATTGGCAACCAGTTTATTGAAGAAAGAAATGGCAACCTACTGCGAGAAAATCTCCTGCCTAGTCAATCATGGATCGAAAGAGACATGATCACCCAAGCGTATATCACGTATGGCATTTAACTGATTGCAACTTTAATCGAGTAGCTAAATAACAGCAGCGAGTAAACAGGGTTTGTTGTAAAACAAAAGACCAGACTATAGTCTCACCATATTTTTATAATTTCCGATCTGTGCTATATGCTCATTGCTGTAAAGACTGTAAAGCTGCGATAAACGACAATATTAGAAATTAAAATAAAAGTAAAATTACTTGTCAAAATCAAAAATTAATCATGGTTGGCAATATTGCATCTAGAAATATAAAAATCATATTTTGACAATTTTACATTAAAAAAATCGGAGTAGATGCCTTCCTCTGGGGGTTATACTAGGAATTGAACATGTTCTACCATTGTGGTTAACATAAATATCATTTATCATATTAAAAGGTACACACAGAATCAGTAAAGCGTTTATTAATAAATACATCTCGAGAGCGATCGCCTTAGATATGTCAAAGGCCCTTGAAAAGAGTTTTTGTACAGCAACCCACCAAAGTCTGCTACACAAACTCTCCAGCTATGACATATTTGGTCTTCTCAATCATCAAATTCTTCCTATCAAGTAGGTTCATGAAGATCGTCATTTGTAGCTAGTCATCTGAAGCACACAAGATCAATGCTGGCTTTCTCCAATGTTCTCTCCGCTTCCCTCTTTCTGTTTTATATTGAAAATTACTATATATATATATATATATATATATATATATATATATACACACACAGGAATAATAGCATGATTCATGGGCGCACCTCTAATTGGAGTAGATAGACTAAACTATCGCCCGATTCACACTCCACCCACGTCTATTGAACAGGTGTAGAGGCTCATCCCTTGTTCCCTGTTTAGGATGTGGTTTCCGGCCTTCTCTTTTCTAATCTTTTCACTCTTACGTAGCCCCCTGCACATCAGTGGCGTTACCGCCTTGCCCGGGGTGATATGATTAAAAAAAAAAAAGAACCTAGATGATAAGAGCCTGGCAGCTGATCTCTCCACTGACCTCACTGACCCCTCACAGCTAGTAATGTTTCATTATCACTGAGCAGGCCCTGAATTTATTCCAGCCCTGACAAATGGTTGTACTATAAATGGGGTTCATTGCCCCAAATGTCTATTGGAACTAAAGCTCATTCTAGAACTCGTGTATGCATACCATCGCTAAAAAATGGACGGTTCTTTGTACCGCACCAAAAAGTACCTAAACACCGTCTGTTATGTCTTTTATTAAAGTCGGATCAGACCAAAAATGGAACCATTTCTGGAATGAAGCTGTTCAATCTTCACTTTCCAGCTTCGACAAAATTCAAATTACCACAGACGAAACATTGCTAGCTTCTCGCAACTCTATCGTTTTGTTTTTTTGTTTTTTTTTTTGTTTTTTGTTTTTTATAGAAAATGTTCATTCCCTTCGTATTCCATTGGTAAGGACGAAGTTCCCCTCATACAGCTTCTTCAGAATTGTTACTGTAGGACAGACACTCGAGAAGACGCTTCTACGATTACTACGACCTTAGGCTTTCTTTACATACTTGAGGTCAACCGTTATCTATCCTACATATCTTCATAATCTGCATTTCTTACTTTCCCCTTTTCTGCTCTTACAACAACCTTATCCAATAACCTTCGACCTTCAGTGGTTCTTGAATTTTGTATTGAATGAACAATAGTATAAAAATACATGTATTTGTATATAAGAGACGCCCTCTTTTCAACAGGGAATTTGCAGTATAGATATGTGCTAAATTTACATGTATCTGACAAATAGTAGGAGTGGAAAAGAATGTGTTACGTTCGTCGTCGTCCTGTGACCTTGGCCGAGATAGAACTCATGATACCCCTCCAGTATTCCCTGTGCATTTGGAACCCTGGCGCAGTTTATAGCGAAATTCATAATCTTGTCATATAGCTGAATACTTGATGCTTCACCAGGGCTACCAAGGGTGTTTTTATTGTGACATCAACACTGAATGGGTTGCCTCCAGGCCCCATCCCGTTATTTAACCCATAACTGGAGGGAAGGGATGGATTAATACCTTTCCCAAGGGTACCAGTGCTTAAGTAAACGCTTATAGCGCCTGGTCTTCCCCAAGCAGTCACCCATCTAAGTACTGACCAGGCTCACGTTGCTTAACTTCGGTGATCGAACGAGAACCGGTGTATTCAACGCGATATGCCAGAAGCATATCGCGTTGAATATATAGCGTTACGTTAGTCTTCTAATGAAGTTGGTATAAATTATTAAAATTTATGAAAATTATTTCAACTACCAATGAGATTATTCACATTATTTAAGTTCGGACCAATATCCTCATCATCATCATCATCACAAAATTTCGGCCGTTGTGTTCTCCGAACAGAATCCTTTATTTAATCTACGTGGTTAGATTATTCTCGTTTTATTGCTCAAGTCTAAATATATATCGAATTTTGTTTGCTTTTTAGTAATGTTCAGTTATTACTTGTCCCATTACAACTGAGTCTGTAATATTCGGCCCAGGGATTGAAAACTACAATACAATTCAAGACCAAAAAGAGAACACAAAAAAACAAGAAGCTATGAAGAGGCATTATCTCCCGCGCCCTAAATGAGCAGATACAGAAAGATAGTGAATATTCATTGTATCAGTGTATAATTCTCAAATGGAATAAATATTGATTTGTCAATAATTAGGGTCAGAATCATTATGCTTAATTTTTTATATTTTAAACAACAGATCGATGCAAATAACGTGTCTATTTATCTATATTTATAGTTATTGACAATCAATTATTTTTAATCGATATTACTGAACTCTCCAGCCATCAAAACAAAATGGTGATTGGGTCAATACTTGTGTAGAGTGGCAGTCAGATCACGAAAGAATAGTTTCACTCAGTAGGGTCACGCTGCCCTCTGGCCAAAATTATTTTTTTAATATAAATGCAGAGGTTTACGTGATGGCCACGTAAATAATTCATTTGGTTATATTTAACCTTTCTATACAAGTAGCTTAATGCGAAAGATGGCTATGTCCAGTTTATTTAATGGAGGAGTTTTTTTTTTGTTTTTTTTTTTTTATAAAATTTAATTGCCTGAGAATGGTGACTAGAGAAAGATTTCTATGGGCTTTTTTAAATGATTCGCTTAGTCACATGACACTTGACTAACCAGTTTAATCCTGTTTTGTCTCATGGGTCATTAAAAAAAAGCTGATAGGTCTCATCTGAAATGTATTGTTTTTTTAGATAACCAAATTCTCTAACATTTAATATATATATATATATATATATATATATATATATATATATATATATATATATAAATTAAAATAGGATTAATTCAAGGATGTTGAATGACCATTTCGATATGAAAATCCCAACAGGGGATAATACATCACCTTAACAACAAAAAAATCCTTTCAGAAACTGGAGAAAAATCAGTCTATCAGTATAAAAATCAGTATATATATATATATATATATATATATATATATATATATATAAAGGGAGATAAAATATTTATCAATCAGTTAAATGCCATATGTCATACACACTTGGACAATCATCTCTTTCTATCTATGACAGACTAGGCATAAGATTTTCTTCGGTAGACTGGTTGCCAACCAAGGCTATAGAATCCAATCTGTCCTACTATTCAATCTGTTGATGGAGAAGAGATGGATTGATACCTTTCCAAAGAGTATCTGCACGTAAGTGAATGAAACGAATTCATCTGTAATTCGAACTCAGGTCTCCGAATTCTCATTCCGAGTTGAAAATTATTATAAACGGTGAAAATGCAAAAAGGGGGGGTATAATTACTTGTTCTATGTTTGTTTATTTTTTTGTTTGTTTCTTTTTAACCAAGGAATCTTTCTGAAGAAGTGTTCGATGAAAATGTTCCTTTTAAAGAAAAGGAATGCGCTCCGTCATTTTTAAAACAATATATAAATTGTGTGGTGTAAACCTTTTGTTTATATATATATATATATATATATATATATAAATGAGGAGACATTTTGGTCTCGAGGGTTCTTTTTTTTTTGTCGTTATTTTTTTCATATTAAAACAAAACAAACGATGGGCATTTTTACTCTATATTCTCTTCACTTTTCCTATTCTTTTTCGATTTTGTTACCCTTTCTCTAATTCCGTCTGACACGTAAATTTCTGTCTTAAAACATAATTATTTTTCATTTTCGACTGTTCGTCATCCTTTTTTGTAATATTCTATTTTACACAGGTTTACGTTTATCCTCTTCACCTCTTTTCCTGATCACTTTTCTTTTCTTTATATTTTTTAATCTAGCCTTTGAGACTCTTCTTTACTGTAAGTCAGTAAAACAAGATAAGGTATTATAGTAGGCCAACTGCAAAATTCATTTCTTCACGATAAACTAATGGGAAGACGGATACGGGTTACGAAATTGACAAAGAGTTCACACGCCAAAAGATGCGAAATGGTTAAAAGAAATTAACATCTCTACCCATCATCACCGCTTTACCTGTCTTTTGTCTTTTTAAGTTTTGTTTTGTTTTTTTATTTTTATGTGCGTGTGTCAGAAAATGAACGAGTCTTGTATGGTGAATGGCGATCGACTCTTCGTTTTCTTCAATCATCTTTGTATAATAATAAAGAAATATCTAAACTTATTTATAAATGAAACTTTGTGTGTGTGTGTTTCTAAAAAAATCAAACAGACTTTAACTATAAGCAAGATGAATTTCACTTAGAAACTTTGCAAAGAAATACGCAAGAAGAAAATTAAATTATCTACTATAAAAATTAAAACAGCTCACCTTATCTAATCTTATTTATAAATGGAACTTTTTCTCTGTGTGTGTGTCCGTTACCTATAGACTTCGAAACGGCAGAACCGATTTTCTTGAAAATTTACACAGTTGTACTATAAGCATCTGCATGTCTTCTTAGCTAGGTTTTATGTCGAGGTTCCCCCGATAAATATCGAAAATCGAAAAAATCGGGTTATAGAAGGAGTGGTCCGATTTTAATCAAATTTTATACACTCATAGACAAAGACATAAGAAACGATACTCAGAAGTTTCAAGGTTGCAGTTCTTACAATAGTGCAGAAAATCGAGAATATATATATATATAAGGCAAGATGTTTGTGTGTGTGTCTGTTTATCTACTTGTATGTCTGTATTTTTTTCAGCCGTTTTATTTTAGTTTTTGCTTTGGGTTTGGCTCTAAGTAGGTATAATTGTAGTTCTTAGTCTCAGCCATTATACCATTTACTCAGAGGACTTATTTAGCCTTCAAAATTCAGTTAACGACGAAAAAAACTTATTTGATATCGATACCAGGAAATCAAAATTTGACTTACATCCATTCATTTTTCTTTCAGTCTATGGTTTCGCTTTAACTGGAAACAACTATTGCTTTGTAATCTTTCGTGCCAACGTCCAAAGAGTCTGAACCCCAGGACCATGGATTAGTTTTAAAGCTTTCATTACGCCGGGCTATACTGCTAGTTCACTATAAAGCTGGAATAAGCGTGATAATTGCAAAAGACAGTGACATAATTCGTTTGATTATCGTAACGCCATCACTGCCTGCTGCTTTCAGGCAAGCGACGAGAAAACAAAAAGGCAGTAGCCTAACGATCCAGAAATACATCCAGGGGCCAGCTCATTCTTATTACACTAAGAGAGACAAAATTCAAGAATAAACTGATGTCTGTGGAAAGAATCAAGACCTGCATTATCGTTTTTTTTTTGTTTGTTTGTTTTACTAAAACTAATTTAATCGCTTGTTGTATTCATTATTTTCTAATTATTCACAGATATAAAATACTGTGTTTTTCTACACACATACACGTGTGTGTTAGACACTTTTCAAAGTTTCTAGTTTCTGACAGAAGTGACGAGACATAACTAAAGACCATCATCTTTTACGGGTACTGTGCAGTTGTAAAATAAACTTCGATATGACATCATTCCTCACTGAGTGCTCCACAATGCGACTATTTGAAAGTTGGAAAACTCTAATGAACATTTATAGTGCATACACAACAATGCATTTGGTTTTTAGTATTAAAATGCTAAAAAATTAAAAGAAAACGATTAAATTAATTACCTTATGTTTTTGAAAATGTACAATGCAACCGTCCATCCCAATCTGATTAAAATTTAAACAGTATTAATTTAATAAAAGTAATATATATATATATATAGTCATCCGCAGACAGATATGTTTCGCTGTATCACAGCTCATCAGTACGGCTAGACTCCGATTGCTTTTAACCCAGGATTGAAACCCGACCGAATTGGCGTCAGTCGGCGATTCTACCGCTGGGCTATGGGCGTTCGGTATATATATATATATATATATATATATATATATATAATTTTTGTTAAATTAATACAGATCACGGAATACACCCCCCCAAAGGGGTTCCCGAAAAGGGGGGGCATGAGATCCCAGGTAGGACAGATACAATGGTTATGACCACAGCAAACGCCCAAAGGACTTCTGACTCAGTGTGCCGGTGCGAAATAACGTGCAAGAATCAGCGTGACCTAAAAATACACCAGGCCAAGATGAAATGTGTAGCAGAGGATGAGAACACACATCGCATAGGTGTTACACCAAGTAAGACGGAGGTGGAGCAGGTTCCGGTGACAAACCACAGCGCCAAGCATCACCCAGTGTGGACTCAGACCTTGCCAGACGGAGTAGTCTCTAAGCGGATTAAATGGCTCCTGGCAAGCAACAAAAAAGCTTTTTGATGAAGACGTATGCGTTATAATCGAAGGTACGTCTGCAGGTAACATAGATCGACGACTTCAATCTATGAGTGACCGTATGTAGGACGTTCAGTACAGCCGAACATCGAATAGCCCAAGTGAAGTCTTGATTGGTTGTTATTTTCTGGGGGAACTTATATCATGCACGTCCTAAAGCTAGTAGCAAAGTTTTAGTCTGGGTGCGGGTCGAATACTGATCATATTCGGTCGGGTCGCCTATCGAAAAAGTCTGTTGTTTATTTAAACCCGAAACTTTTAGTGACATAGGAACAACACTGACGATGCACTTAGGTTCGACACTTAAAGATGTATTCTTAATAATTATATTGAAGATTTCTCACTTATTTTTGTATTACTAGGCTTTTAATTATAGCGCTTTGTATCCTCCACATGTTTTGACTGACCTTTCAAATACTTCATGAATATTCATGAACGTTCTCAAATTCAAAAGCTTTGATAAACCAATGACATCCTTGCTCTTGTATATAAACACGTGCAACGAAATAAATCCTTATATTTGCCTTGATAAAGTTATTCATAAGAGGAAACGCGTCGGCTAAGAGTAGTTTTTCCTTTTGTTCTTTTTTATTAGTCATTGTGTTCCTTTGCAGAAACACACTATCTAAAAATAATTTGTGTGTGTGTGTGTGTGTGTTATTACTTTAAACGTAATATTTAGTGGACAGACGTGTTTGACTAGACGCATTTTTGGTTGCTTTGTTTAAAAAAGCGTAGAATAAATCTACCGGCCTGTGCAATCAAAGATTTTAATAAACAAATTATACTTCCTGCAGAGTTCGAACCTGCGTCCCTCTTGTAAGGAAACCCACCGTCTGATCAGATATGCTCGGCAAGGTTTAGTTACCATTTTAAGAGATATACATATCTCGTTCAGATTTCTTTCTTCTTCTTTTATGTGCCATGTCCTTTCAGGACGTAAGCGATCATGGCCTTCCACATCTCCCTATCCCTGATAGCTCTTAGCACACTTTCTCCTGTTGCATCATGCAAAACCTCGTTCCGTCATCCACCTGATCAGGTCCTTCAAATATGTTTTATCCGCTGCTTTCATCTGTCTCATTTTCCCTCTATCTGGCCTGTTAGTAACAGGTTCTCCAAGCCCTCCTTCCTTATTGAGTGTCCCAGGAACTTTAGTTGTCTCTTCCTGAGGCTTAGTATTAATTTCCTTTTTATCTCCATCCTTTTCAAAATCTCGTCATTGCTCACATGCTCGGTCCATGATATCCGCAGCATCCTTCTGTAGAATCACATTTCAGCTGCTTCAAGTTTTTCAAGATATTGTCCAACATTCACTGCCATATTGAAGGAACCGACATCACATAGCAATCCAGTACTCTCCTCTTTGTTTCTAGTGAAATTGTCCTGTTTCTTAATACTTTACTCAACTTCTGGAATAGAGCGTTTTATCAAACACTTGCATCCACAGAATATATTTGAAGCAATAAGAAATAATATTCGATTGGAATTAAGATCATGAATTCCTCTAACATATATATTATCACAAGTCCCGTAACCTCTAAGGGTCGTAGGGGCATCACATGTACAGCTACCGAAGTAGAAGTGGTGTTTCTTGGGTAAGACAGCCTGACAGAGCCCAACCATCTCCAGGCTAGTTTGAATACAGAATTTTCCTTCTGCTAGGCCGGTTACCACCCAAAGCTATAAAACTATATTCTGCCCTAATATTTTACTCATAACGGGGAAGAGAGAAATGGATTCCCAAAAACTATTAGCACGTAAGTGAATGTAATGAATTCGACTGGAATTCGAACTCGGCTCTCCAATTCCTCAATCCGAGCCACTATCCATTACTCCATGATAGATAGATAGATAGATAGATGCCACACCTCAAAACGATGTAACTATTACATCCCATGAAAAATAGCGTCTTTGCAGAACAAGACACTCTTAGATGCAAGAACTGGTGAATTTTTTTTTCAATATGCAAGGAGAGTTTGGATAATTAGTTAAAGTTGTCGAAAAGGGCGAAATTAATAATGGTCTCAGTAATCTAGAGGTTGGATCGAAATAGCTCCTCAAAAAAATAAATAAGTCACAACTTTTAATAGTAGTAAACTTCCAAACAAAAGATCAGAATTCATTACCAAATGGAGATAACAAAAAATTCTTTCTACGCTACCTACAATTGCATAATGATCAAAAAGTCTAAATTTAAATCCTATTCTAATTAACTTTAATTCTAACACTAAAATATACAAAAGATAAATATAAAAATAAATTGTGTGTGCGTGTCACTTTCCCACCGCCGTAATGTAGATTCCTTGTTCTTTTTCTATAAATATTTTTATAAGTGTTCTGGTGAACTTCCTTCTCTGATCACTAGACTTTATTAATTTAAGCGCAGTGCTGAATTTGGAGCAACACCTCATCATTTTACAGTTGAAATGGCTACATCTCACAAGAGAAGAGAGGCATTGATAGAAATGCGTCACATCTTCATGGCTGGAATTTGTTCGCAACCTATATATATATATATATATATATATATAGGTTGCGAACAAATTCCAGCCATGAAGATGGAAATAAGTTTGGTTATAACCACATTATGGCTTATATATATTGGCAGCCTCTCTGTGTATATATATATATATATATATATACACACAGAGGCTGCCAATATATATAAGCAATAATGTGGTTATAACCAAACTTATTTCCATATATATATATATATATATATATATATATATATATACATACACACACAGAGGCTGCCAATATATATAAGCAATAATGTGGTTATAACCAAACTTATTTCCATAAATATATATATATATATATATATATATATACATACACACACAGAGGCTGCCAATATATATAAGCAATAATGTGGTTATAACCAAACTTATTTCCATAAATATATATATATATATATATATATATATATATATATACACACACATAGGCTGCCAATATATATAAGCAATAATGTGGTTATAACCAAACTTATTTCCATACACATTTGCTCCAAACACCCAACTAGCATAAATGAGCAATATAGAGGACATGACTGTAACAAAAATGAAGTTAGCATTATTGCTAAATAAAAGAAACTAGGAAGAGCCGGTTTCCTCTTCCTCCAATTTCTCTTCACACATTCCCATGTTTTCTATCCTTCTATTGTCTAATTTTATTTTTCATCATTATACTTATGACTCATAAATATGATGAAATGAATGAAAATCTTCCCCTGGGTAAAATGTCTTCCTCTAAGAATCACAGTTTGAGATTAACAACGTTGCTCCACAGTGCTTTTCCAAACAGTTACCTCTCAATGATAGATTTTTTGGTTTCTTTCCTGGATTGGAAATCATAATCTTCATTCTGAAATTGTAGATTTTATTAATCTACATATAGTATATAGTTGAAAAGTACATGAATTTCCCTCTGGCATTTACTCAAATAGCAGACTGAAAATAACTCGAAACAAATACAGAAGTATTCACCGATTTTTAAGAAAAAGCACTTTGATAAGTTCAATTAACAAGTCAACAAGGTTTACTCTCAAAAAAAAAAAAAAAAACAAGCTAACCACCTGTGGGACTGAGTACAAAAAAATGGACACAAATGTTTTTGTCGAGTATTAGTTCCAAATATTATGTCGCACGTGCACGCACACATTAAGGTGCGCGCAGCAGAAATACAGCTTATATAATGATGAATATGACAGCCAAAGAAAACCTTATAAGCTTCTTTTTTTTATTAAAATTTACTGAATCCCTTAAAACTGACTAATAAAATGACCGAAAGCACTTGGAATGAAAATCATCACAGTTTTTACACTCTCTTAGCCAGCTTCCTTTTAATGGCAAACTTCAAGAAGATTACAAAAATCTTCATAAGATTTTCCTTGTCTGTCAAATTCAATGAAACATTTTATTAAAAAAAGTTTCTCCATGCCAAGTCACTTCCTAATTATTGAATTATTTGAAAATACTGATGATCATCAACATTGTTGTTTTTGTTAAAAAAAATATCCTCACTGCCATGCTACTGCGTCCACTGGAGTAGAGTGAACACAAAACAGCGATTCTCATCTCTTAAGTCCTTTTATTTTCTCAAGAAAACTCAAAGAAACCACTATCATTAGAAATTAATAGACCTTAAGTCTATTTACCCGGACATTTTTGTCAATTAATACTTAATTAGAAATTACTCTTACTCAAAAGCTAATGACCAGATTACACTGGAAATTATTCCTCCAAATTCGAGGATTTTAATGGTGTTTCACGAACAAAAACTACGCGACGGCATGTCGTTTTCGTTGCATGAACACACAAAATATAGAAATTAGGTCATCTGGAAACACTATATTATCTTTTTTCAGAAGAGTGAATGAAATTCCGTGAAATTCAGAACAGTCACCAGTAAACAAATTTAATCTATTTATCATTAAAGCCCATCTCTCGATATCAAGCACTATAATTATAATTTAAAACTGCTCGCCTTAAAACATTGTCTTCCAGGGTTACCGTGATCGACTATTTTTTTTTCCTTCTGCGGAAATACAAAAATCTCTGTTTATGTATAAAACCATGTGACGGTTGTGCTCCTACAAAATCACAAGTCATTGTGACCGATGGTTTAATTGTACTGGCTTTATTCAGCTACTGATCACACCAGCATATATGCAAGCTCTCTCTCAGAAACTGTAACTGTGGTTAGCTTAGTTGCAGTATGAATCGCAGGTTAGCTTTTTAAATGTTGAACAGAAATCCGCTTAGCCTCTTAGGTCTCAGGGACTGATAAGTGTGTGTGTGTGTATGGTCATCCGCAGACAGTCCTGTTTCGCTGTACCACAGCGAATCAGTACGATTAGACATCCGATTGCTTCTAGAAATCCGACCGAATTGACATCAGTCGGCGATTCTACCTTTTAGCAATGAGAAGGCGGATTTTAGCGTGTTATATACACGATGTGAACAACGCCTTTGTGCAAGTAATTATATATATATATATATAAATTACTTGCACAAAGAACAAAATAAAAGCAGTAAACAAATACAAATTTTTGAACGAAAGGAAACGGAAATTCATCCGCTGAGGAAATTGAGTAAGAATGAAAAAAAAACAAAAAAACAAGCTGATCGATAACGAGTCAATCGATTATAACGATTGATTTTGGTTCCTGTTCAGGATTTGACCAAAATACTATTGGTCGAACAAACACACCAAAATGCACCAATCTTGCCCTTTGTTAAGGACAAAGGACTTTCATGCTGACCGAATTTTTCCATTGTTGTCTATTTTTTATTTGTCTTTACACCCCTTTATTTGTATCCTGTGCTAATTACACTCTTTTTTTTAATCTTTATTCTCATCTTCTCATTTCTTTTTTTCCTCTCTCTCTCTCCCCCTCCCTCCAAATTCGTTTAACAAGTGGCTTCCATTTTAATTAATCACGCTTATTTCCCCATTCTGACACTTTCTCTTTCCTATTTTTTTGTTATTTTCTCTATGATTCACTTAACAGTTATCGATATTTTTCTACTTATTCGCAACTTGTGCATGCACTTTCAGTATATCCTATTTCAACTCGACCCTCCTCTTTTCTTCTTTAAATCTCTCGTTTAACTCTGATCATTTCTTTCCCGCTCTTTTCCTTCTCCGATCCTTATCTTTCCTCTTTTACTTGATTTCTCTTCCTGTGTAACCAAATATACTCTCAAATTCAATTCTATTTCCTTTTTGATTTCTTCATTTCCCTCTGAGTCTCAATTCCTCCGGTTTTTTTTTGGGGGGGGGGGTTTTTTTTTTAAATCTTTTTTCATTCATTTTGTTAATGTTAGAATTGTTTTTTTCTCATCTATCATTTTAAAATATTGATTTCATTCAAACGGCAGTGTGTTGTTGAATAGTGTACAGCCGGATCGAGAAGTCCTTAAAAATTGACGCTCAATCATCCTGTCTGATATTTGGAAGTGGATAGAGTGGATAACTTTTCAAACCCTTCTCTTAAATTTGTCCCTGTGCCAACGTTTCCAGCAAATGCCTAATGCAATAAATGTTGTAGTGTTGGGATTACTGTATTTGTACGACGAGCTATAGACATTGATCCCTTTCTTCGCTGTGTGTTCTAAAAGTATGGCCTTCTGCCAAAATTCCACAAAAAAATATTTATTCATTCCATATGTCAAATGTTTGTTTTCTTTAATTTCCTTTCCTTTCACATGCACACAATCGTTGTTGAAGAAAGGCTTTTTCAAATTTCTTCCACGACTACTCCGACCGGGTTATTTTTTGCTGTATCTTACCAGTAAAGTTACCTCATCTATCCATCTTAAGTCGTTTTTCCTACTTTGCTTGCCGTTGGGCAATAATCAAACATCATCTTGTCCCATCTGTTATCATTTTTCTTTTAATCGCTTTCTCTTATCATAGCCTATTCTCTGGTTAGTGTTGTGCATTTTCTCTTCGAGTTACCCTTTGCATTGTTCTTTCCACTTTTTTTTTTTTTTTTTTGTGTTCCTAAATTTTTCAAGCTTTTTTGTCACCCACTGCATGTTTTATGCATTTTCGAAAGGTACATGTGCGTTGTGGTGCAGTGGATATCGGCTCGGGACGAGAATTCGGGGAGCCGAGTTCGAATTCCAGTTGAATTCATTGCATTCACTTACGCGCAAATACCCTTGGGAAAGGTATTAATCCGTCTCTTCCTTCCAGTTATGAGTTAAATAACAGGACAGATTGGGTTCTATAGCCTTGGTCGGCAATCAGTCTACCGCAGAAAGCAATGGCAACCTAGTGCGGGATAATATTCTGCCCAGTCAGTCATGTCTCTTTCGAGACATGATCGCCCAAGCGTGTTTCACGTATGGCACTTAACTGACTGACATTAACATTTTTATTAAACGCTATTTGACTTTAAGATTGAGAGAAACAAAACTATTCCTAAAAAGAAAACGTATCAATAAAATTAGAGAACATCACTGGATTTCAAATAAAATAACTTTGGATAATAATGAAAATAACTACATATATGAATAGCAAATTGACAAATACAATTAAAGAAGCAGCAGAGATTTTTAAAAAACGGAATAGAATTAACAACACATACTGAAAGTACAGAATTAATAAAAGAACGAGAAAAAAAAGAAATATGCATGCATATGTTAAGGTTCAAAGAAGCTATCAGAAAAAGGAGAAGCTTGAAATATTCCGACTAGCAGTATAGCCCGGCGTTGCTCGGGTGTAATGAAAGCTTTAAAACTAATCCATAGTCTAGGAGCTCAGACTCTTTGGACGTTGGCACGAAAGACTAAAAAGCAATAGTTGTTTCCAGTTAAAGCGAAACCGTAGACTGAAAGAAAAATAAATGGATGTAGGTCAAATTTTGATTACCTGGCATCGATATCAAATTTTCTGCACTATTGTAAAAACTGCCTTGAAACTTCTGAATATCTTATATTCTTTGTCTATGAGTGTATCAAATTTGATTAAAATCGGACCACTCCTTCTATACCCCGATTTTTTCGATTATCGATTTTCGATATTTATCAGGGGTACCTCGACACAAAACCTAGCTAAGAACACTCGCAGACGCTTATAGTGCAACTGTGTAAATTTTCAAGAAAATCGGTTCAGCCGTTTCAGAGACTATAGGTAACGGATACACACACACACACACACAGACAAAGTTCCATTTATAAATAAGTTTAGATTTAGATCAGCAGATCACCTATATAAGCAGCAAATGTCCCCATCAGAAGACGTAAACGGAGAAGTTCCAAAATGTAGAAACAATATGTTAACAATAATCGAAGAATACTACGCAAAAATATTTAAAATGCCACTAGTAGTCAGTCTGGCATGTTAAACGTGAAAAAGCACCAGGCGAAGATGGCATAGTAACAAGCCTCTTGAAAGAGGCAAGAGAATAATTATACAACGGATTAGTACATCTATTTGCCTAGTGCATATGAAAAAAGGCATATTAAAGCTTCAGTAATTCTACTTAAAAAAAAACGCTATAATAAAAACATTGACAATAACCACCTTATTACATTGTCATCATACAATTTACAAACACCAGATTAACTGTCGATCTAATAGTAGAACATAAACCAGTTTGCTTGGCTCTTGTGGTGAATGAAAAGATATTGGATTCAGCAGTACATTCAACAATTTTTAACTCAAGAAGAATGCAGAGTATTAACGAAAATTATATAAACATCATTAAGAATATATACGATAACAGTATTGCAATAATTCGATTCCAAAGATTCTCAAAATAAAAATTGGAAAAATAATGAAACAAGAGGATACTATCTGAACAAAATTATTTACTATTAGAGAATCAGTAATGTTTTAGGTACCGACTTGGCGGCTCGACTACAGCCACTTTCCCATCGACTGGATGTGGCTTCCATTTGTCTGTACTATAAATACTTCTGCTCCAACGAACTTAAATCACTAATGCCTCTGCAACAGATGTTTACACGTGCAACCAGACTGGCAACTGGGTCTCACCCATTCACAGTGACATTAACCAAATGCAGACGACAATTCTACTCATGCAGCTTCTTTCCTCGCACTTCCCGCATGTGGAACTCGCTCCCTTATTCTTGCTTTCCTGGCGGCTACAATCTCCAGGAATTCAAATGCAAGGTCAATACTCATCTCTTAACCACTTGACCCGATTTCTTTCCTCACCACCCTGTATATCCTTTCCTTTCTCTCCACCTCTGCAACTGTCATCACACCTGTGTCCCCTCCTTTCTCTTGCTCCTTTCTAAATGGTTTGTCCTTCTCTTTACTCTCTTCTGTTTAGTGCTTTTACTCTTATGTAGCCCCCTGCACATCAGTGGCGTTACCGCCTTGCTCGGGGTGATATAATTTTTAAAAAAAAATTAAAAGTATTTCCTTGAAAATAAGCTAAAGCCTAAACGGAGAATATTTTAACCAAGGTCAGAAACAATGAATCAATTACAACAAATGCAGTGAATCTTTCAAGGTGGATATAAAAATGAATGGTAATAAAACAGAACATAAAACGAAAGTAATGTTCCGGGGGAAAAGACAACATTTCCCCTTAGCACTTTCAAAGAGAAGTGAGGAAATTCCTTGGTGCCTGCAACCTGACCGAGCTATAAATATAATTTTGGCAAAGCCCACACAAAATTATGGTAATGGATTACAATTTGCTTTTGTGATGTCGGAAATACATATTTCATTCCAGTCATATATTTTTCATATTATATTTGCCTTTCTATTTATATTACGTTTTTAATTTTAATCTTTATCTCATAGATTTTGTTTTGTCCGTTTCTTTTCTCGTCTTTTTCGTCAATTCTATAATCTTCAAGTTTCTCTCTCTCTCTCTCAGCCATTCTATGCTCTCGCCGTTCTCTTTCGTCTCTTTATCTATTTCACTTTCTCTCCCCATCTTTTCTATCACACTTTACTTTATCTTTTTTCTCTCCACTTAAAAAATGAAAGGCAAAAACGAGAGAAAAATGAAAAGGAAAAAAAAAGATGAAAAGTGGTCGCGACATCAAAGAAACCACGCCTGCACAGTGGCTTTAGTTTGCTATTAACTATTACCATGGCGACCAGTAACCGCCTCCAATGTCTGCATATTGCAAAATAAACAGTATTCAAGTTTCATCGAATTTCCTTCCCGCTTCTCCACGGCTTTTTGGTCTCTTCAACCAATGAATGGTCTGCATTCCTGCCTGTACCTATCTCTGCAGGAAACCCTACTCTTCAATTTTCACTCACTTAACGAATTGCTATGCGGTGCAAATGCTGCAGCTATGCAAATTAACAACGGGAGACCAAATAACGTTACAGTGAGAGAAAAAAAATGTAAAAGGAAGAGGAGAACCTGTATCCAGTCTGTCTTGTGTTACCATTACGTATACAAAAATGGCCAGTTATAAGCAAATCAAATAAACTGTTTAATTTAGCACGTGATGCCAAGGACAGAATTTAATAAAGAAAAACCCTACCTAGACACAAATATTCAGCATAGAATATTTAACCCACAGTTTGGGAGAAAAGATACGGATTCATACCTTTCCCAAATATAATGTTACAAAAATGAATGTAACAGACTAGCTCAAAATTTGAACTTGACCCAACGATTCCATTTACTGCTCAATCCATTACAATAGCCGCACGTCCTATGCTGTAATTAGCTAAGTAAATATCAATATGAATGTAATTTTATTCATAACAGCTCTCACTTCATCTTTCCTTGATACCATTACTCTTCTAATGTAGTAACTCATTGAGGATGTCTTGAGATATATATATATATATATTAATGCAGGTTTCATTGAATAATATAGACAAGTTTTGTCTATTAATTTTGTGTAGGATCCGTTCATACCGTCTGATATACTTGATGGTGATGTCGTTGAAAGACATCACCATCAAGTATATCAGACGGTATGAACGGATCCTACACAAAATTAATAGACAAAACTTGTCTATATTATTCAATGAAACCTGCATTAATGAAAAAATGCTGCCAAAATACACACAATATATATATATATTTAGCATTTGAACTTGGTCCTTGAGAATTGCAATCGTTTACCAAATGACGACCTTCTCGCAACATAAAGGTAACAAAAAAAAATCCAATTACGTGCTGAGAAACCAGGAAAAAATTTTTTTTTCATTCAAATAAAAAAATCCAGCTTCTTTCTTACACGCGGATATATATATATATATATATATATATATATATATATATATATATATACAAAGAAAATATACTGATATTTATACTATGAAGTCATTACAGATTTTATAAAACAATAATTTACTGGTTGTAAAACTATTAGAATAAATTTCCATATAGACAGATTAGTTTCAAAATCAGCATTCAAAGTCTTGGATTTTACTAACACTGATCATAAATGTTAAAGGTAAACGCTCAACAATCTCAGTGTATATATCAAGAAAAAATTTAAATGAAGAAAAATTGTGTAACGGCAAACTTTAAAATAAGGGAAGTTGCTCTGCAGACAAAAAATGTCTTTGACGTCTTGGTTTGAATCTGGGCTCAAATATCTCACAGGCGCTGGAAGGAAATTTACTGCAACCTCATCCACCAGAGAGCCTACTGTAAGCATTATGCTTTGCAAGTTCATTTCTCAAACCAATTTATTAATACATTGCCTTTAATTCTCAGTACTGCGACCTTGTGTCAAACTAGGTCACAAATAACTGTCTCGGACACAAATTGTATCCCATTTCTGTTCATGGCATGCATGTTGTACATTGAGTTATAAAGTAGATCAGAGTTTGAGAAAAAAATAAAATAAAAAGGAGCCCATCGAAAAAATACGAAAAGAAATAAAGAAAACTACGTTTTCTAGTCGTGAAAAGAGATTCCATTCCACCACAAGAATTCTATCGATGACTTGTCTTGTTCCAAGAAATGTTCATTTTGAATGCTAATCACAAATGGAAAGGTATGTTATAGTCCAGAAAAGCCGTAAACTCAAACGAATACAAAACCGGAACCGAAAATTTGACTTACCAAGAATTTAGTAGACCGCAAAAAAAATATATGAATTCCAGTCATAGGCTATTACAGGGAAACAAATTAACAATGATTGTGGCAATAACAATTATTGCTAATGACGTGGGATTAATTCACTCATAGTTATTTATTCTCATTTTAATTTGAGGAAATCATTTTTTTTTATAATTTGTTAGCATAAAAAATATGAACTAAATGTAGTGGCACGAAACATAGATGAATATGTAACAACCAATTATTCGAAAAAGAAATATATATTTAGTTTATTATTTACTAGCAGTATAGCCCGGCGTTGCTCGGGTGTAATGAAAGCATTAAAACTAATCCATGGTCTTGGAAGCTCAGACTCTGCCTAAAGAATATGTGTGTGAAGTTTGGTGAGAATCGGATAAAAATTGTGATTTTGTATAAAGGACATACAGACAGATAAACAGACACACACACAAACATCTTGCCTTATATATTATATATATATATAGATATATATATATATATAAAAATAAATTTATTATCGATTTTCTGCACTATTGTAAAAACTGCAACCTTGAAACTTCTGAATATCGTTTCTTATGTCTTTGTCTATGGGTGTATCAAATTTGATTAAAATCGGACCACTCCTTCTATAACCCGATTTTTTCGATTATCGATATTTATCGGGGGTACATAGACACAAAACCTAGCTAACAACACTCACAGACACTTCTAGTACAACTGTGTAAACTTTCAAGAAAATCGGTTCAGCCGTTTCGGAGTCTATAGGTAACGGATACACACAAAGTTTCATTTATAAATAAGTTTAGATTAGTTTTTAAATTTGGAACATTTTGATTTTTTTCTTTTATACTCTTTTGATGATATACAGTGGGATGCACAATTATTTGTATAGCACAGTAGACAGATCTATCTATCGCCCGGTTCACACTCCACCCACGTTTATTGAACAGTTTAAGAGGCTCATCCCTTGTTCCCTGTTTAGGATGTGGTTTCCGGCTTTCTCTTTTCCAATCTTTTCACTATTACGTAGCCCCCTGCACATCAGTGGCGTTACCGCCTTGCTCGGGGTGATATGATTAAAAAAAAAAAAAGCACAATCAATATCATTTAAAATAATATAATTTTAAAAATACTGAAACATTTTTCTATATAAAAATTAGAATATGTTTTGGTGTTTAATAAATAATTTTAATTCAATCCAGAAACATTTTATTCAGTAACATTATGAGCAAAATAGGAACAAAATAAGTCAAAACGAAATTATCCGTAAGCTTCCACACATACTCAACGACATTGGATTCAGATCTAGACTCGTTGCAGGCAGCATATGTAAAACATTGATTGTGCTGCTGCTGAACCAATTTTTGTCAATGCAAATGTTTAGGATTATTATTATCCTTTTGATAATTGAAAAGTCATCTTCCAAAATAGAACCAAGCAGAATATTTTAGATTTATTTCTTAAAATATCGCAGTACTCCCCCCCCCCGGTTTCCATCTTAAACAAACGTCCCGCTCTATTTCTGTTAAAACTCTCTCAAAGTATAGGATTGCCAACCTCATACTCTGTAAGAAGAACAATGTTCTATGTGTTGGTGAGTTCCTTTCCTCAAAACCATTCAATTTTAGTCTCATCACTCCATGAAACTGTATTTAAAAAAATAAAATAAAATTAGGTACACAGAAACAAATCAAGCCTTACGATGAGGACTTTTGCACAATAGATGTTCTATTCTTGAATGGTATGTGCAAATACCCTTGGGAAAGGTATTAATCCACCTCTTCCTTCCAGTTATGGGTTAAATAACAGGACAGATTGGGTTTTATAGCCTTGGCAAGCAACCAGTCTACCGCAGACAGCAATGACAACCTACTGTGGGATAATCTTCTGCCCAGTCAGTCATGTCTCTTTTGAGACATGATCGCCTAAGTGTGTTTCATGTATGGCACTTAACTGACTGACCTACTGGGAACACATTTATCGAGCATCCAGCTTACTGTACATTTACCCTGTTGTAACTTTTTTTTTTATTTCATAACTAATTGAAATAATTTTCTTCATAACTAATTGAAATAATTTTCGGGAGTACACATGATTTTTTGCTTGCCTATTTTTAATGTGTTTAAACTGAATAAATAGTTTCTGAAATTGATTGAGCATCTATTTGATGTTTAAAATAATCTATTTGGTAGGTCAAAATGTGTGTTTGGTTTATTAAGTAAATATTCTATTTAATGTGCGAACGTTTTTTTTTTTTTTTTATGTCAACAACATGTTTAAAAATCTGAAAACTGAATTATATTATTTCAAATGAAATTTATTGTACCATCCAGATGATTTTGTGCTAGATGCATGAAGGTATGCTGAAAAGTTCTCAGCCGGAACAAGATGGGTTCAAAAAAGAAAAAAAAACTGATGTTTAGGTATTTCATCACATTTGGGATGTGAGTCAGCCTCACAACATTCCAGCACTTTTGCATTATTGTTTTATTATTACTACCATCTGCTTCTTATTTATACTTTATTACTATATTTATTATTGTCTGATGTTTTTTAATTGTTTTTCTTTGTATAATTCGCATTTTTAAAAAGCAATTTCTTGCATTTTATATCCCAAAGATAAAAAATAAATGTTGCCATCATGTCTTCTCCAGCAAGAACTTTCAACTTTAATATAGTTTGTTTTCTTACTGGAAAATATAATACAAAGGATCAAACTGTAGATTGAAAAACTGATACCTCCCCATCCCACCCTACTTTCTATTCAATATTCCTTGAAGGCAACTCTATACAACAGACACCTAATTAAGTTCTTAGAATGTTATGATAAAAGCAATCAAAATTAAGTTCAAAATCTAATCATCACTAAATGTTGCCAATTCAGTAGACAACAAAGAAATTAAAAGAGAGTTAAAAACTGGAAAATATGCAGACCTTGCTCAGAACTGAAGAAGAAAAAAGTGAAGGATATGAAAATGACAGTTCTACCCATTATTACTGGAACACTTGGAACAATCCTGAAGAGATTTGCTGTCGCTTGATCTTCATACATACAACTAATATCAAAACTCAATTAGTACAACAGCAGAAATACCCATTGCCAAAAAGGTATATATTTTGAACCTAGCACAAACCAGCAACATTGATAAATTGATTTTGATGGTTCTTCCTCATACAAGTAGGAAGTTTGTTATTTAATTTTTACTATTTGTGTTAATGAAATTAGTAACAACAATGATGCTTATAATGATAATGGATTTAAAGAATGAAAACAATTTCATTGTTTTCATCTGCTTTTCAATTAGGATGAATTCATTAAGAAAAAATGCTGATTGTTGGTTGGTGGTTTTGTTTTTATGGCATGTGAAACTCGGCAGGTCATTTATTGCCAACTAAATTGTATTTATTTATTGCTGGTAATACCTTTTTCTTTCAACAATTTATTATTGTTTTTTATATAAGTTTTGTGTCTAGTAATACTTTTTCCTTTTTTTTTTTTTTTTTGAGTATCAAGATTCATTGGGATTTGTTTTTAAGGGCAAGGTCCCCAAGTCCTACCCTGTTATTTAACCCATAACTGGAGGGAAGGGACAGATTAATACCTTTCCGATGGGTACCAGTGCTTTAAATGAATACAGGGTATTCAACTTGAATTCAAACTCACTGATTTCTCTTTCCGAACCAATATCCACTGCACCACAACGCACATCCGTCACTAAACGCTTACAGCACCTGGTATTCCCAAGCGGTCACCCATCTAAGTACTGACCAGGCTCAACGTTGCTTAACTTCAGTGATTGAGTGAGAACCAGTGTATTCAATGTGATATGGCCGTAAGCGAAAAATGCTGAGGAATAGTAGAAAATAATAGAGAATATGAATTGATAATGAGTGCTATCCAAGTGTTAGTAATTACATTTACACCAGCATAAAACAAAAATAATCCAAATGTACTAAGTAAAACAGTAAAAATAAAATAGTTGGAGACTAAGATTCAAACTAACCATTTTATAAAAGCCATGGAAGCAGACCTTGTTGTAAACAAAGGAAAGGACATATATTAACACATCACTCAATGTTCCCAAGCCTGACAGAGATGGCACCACTAATAAAAAAATCCATAGATTTTTATGAAGTACTAACCTTCAAATTACATGTGACAAAATTTGGGTCCAATCAAATTATTAGTTTACAGATTACAGTTATTTAAATGACGTTACTGTTATAAATTTTCAAAACAATGGAAAAATCTGAATTTAGTGTGTTGATAAAGCATTGCTTTCTGATGGGAAAAAATACTGTTCAAGCAAAGCAATGGCTTCATAAGTGTTATTCGGACTCTGCTCCATTGGAAACAATGATTAAGAGGTGGTATGCTGACTTTAAATGCGGTCATACAGACACAAATGATACCGAACATGCAGGTCACCAAAATCAGCAGTTGTCCCAGAAAACACCAAAAAATCATAAATTGAAGTTGCATGAGATAGCAGAGGAGTTGAACATATCAGAAAGCAGTGTATTCACCATTTTGCATAAATATTTGTCAATGAGAAAGCTGTGTTCAAAGTGGGTGCTATGTTTGCTCACAATCAATCAAAAACAACAATGCGTCAACATTTCAGAGCGTTGTTTGCAGCTGTTTTAATGCAACAAGGAGTTTTTACATAAATATATGACAATGGATGAAACATGGATCCACCATTTCAATTCGGAGTCAAATCGGTAGTTCATTGAGTGGACAGCAGCAGGTGAAATCCATCCAAAGCGGCCAAAGACGTAAACATCAGCTGGCAAGGTTTTGGCCTCCATATTTTGGAATGCTCAAGGTATTTTGTTAATCGATTACCATGAGAAAGGAAAACCATCAATAGCGAATATTATATAGAATCACTGGTGCATTTGAAGGAAGGAATCACCAAAAAATGGCCATAAATGAAGAAGAAAAAAAGTGATCTTTCACCAAGACAATGCACCATGTCACAAGTCAATCACAATGATGGCAAAACTACATGAATTGCACTTTGAATTGTTTCTGCAGCCACCCTATTCTCCAGATCTGGCACCCAGCAACTACTGGCTGTTTGCAGACCTCACAAGAATGCTCTAGGGAAAGAGATTTGGCTCCAATGAAGAAATGATATCAGAAACTGAGGTGTATTTTGAGGCCAAAGACAAATTGTTCTACAAAAAAAGGCATTGAATTGTTAGAGAAGCGTTGGAATCAGTATATCACCCTAGAAGGAGACTATGTTGATGAATAAAGTCGAATTTTGCCTAAAAGTTTTATTAGTTAGGCCAAGGATTTATTGAGTGATGTGTTAATAGTAAAAGTTGATCTTTATACAAAGAGAAGGACAAAACTAAATAAGAAGAAAAGGAAATATTTGGGGAGGGTTGCATAGAGCGAGCCATAGTCACACTTAATGGTGTTCTTTGAAGAGCCATCAAGACTCTTGCAAAGATATTGGAAGAATTAAAAAGTAAAAGAGATATCCTGATAATTCTGACTTTAACAAGGGTACTGTGAAATATGCTGGATATTTGAGGAGATTTGTTATTACTTCATCCTTAGAAATAATAACCCGATACTTCTAGCATGAAAATGTGAATAGTTTAAGACAATTGACTTTAGCATAGCATCACATCCATCAAATAGACTTATTGTAAATCAGTTTGTGAGATAAATCATTGAAATAGTTCTTGTCTTCTTAATTCCTGTTTTTTTTTTTAGTGTTCTCTCTCCTTAATAGTGTTTTTTCCTCATATTCTCTAACTTTCAATAAACTCCCTTTACTTAGTAGTTATATCTTGCTTATGGTGAAATGATTAAGATAATACAGAAAATATTTCATTGTAATAGTTATTTACTTAGCTTAAGTGTAACAGCACCAGTTCAGTATTGAACACTCAAACTATTCTGATGTCAACAAATACTTAGTAATTAATTCAGTTGTAAAGAGAATGCAGAATCAGGTTGCAACCACACTCAAAGTGGGCACAGTGCTTACTAAATTAATAGTGTCATAAAGTAGGTAATACAATCAAAATTCTCTTATATTAGTTCATTTGTCAATCTTATAGTTTTTGCGGGTGAGAAGATTAATTCATCATCAATGATAATACTGTTAGTAAAACTTTTAAAAATGGTTAACAAAAAATAAAAAATTCATAATTTCTCAAGGCAATCTTAAAGTATTTTTTTTTAATGTAGCTTAAAGTATCTAATTCTACAGCATATTTTCATATAAGGAAAAAAAAAAAATTTTCTAAATTCACCCAGACATATCCTACTCTCAATTGAATTTGGAGAAATTTAATCCCATAAAGAGACTGTATTACTCTGAAGAGGGAATAAAGTATTCAGTTGAAAATAGACCTTAAATATATTTTGCAGCCTGTATGTCTAAACCAACATTCCCAAAACTCATGGTCACAGGATACTTTGAACAATAATAAAAAAAAGAAAAAAAAAATGGTGCAAATATATTTACGTCATAATTTTAGCATATAAAATGTCATTAAGACAGAGAAATAGTTGTGAATAATAAAACATCAATAAAACTATGAAAATTTCTTTCAGATACCAATCTGTTCATATTCAGTACTTATATGCCAAGACAGGTGAAGCTTGATACAATCATAGTATCTTTTCTTTTTGTTTCTGGTGTGCTAATAAGCACATGATTTATATGACATTGCAAATTTCATTTTCTTCAATAAATATAACTATCAACATTTATTGATTAGTAAGTCAAAGTAAATTTAATAAAAATTATTAGCTAAAATCAAACAAAGAAATGCTGAAATTATATTTCGTAAGGATCTGCAGACCCCAAAATATTCTATATTCACAGTCATGACCCACAAGTTTTGGGAAACACTGGTCCAAACTATTATTTTAATTCATATTTATTAAATTTTTTTTAAGGTGGTGAAGATGGCCATTCCACCCTTTTCTAGACTTAAATTACAATTATGTTCATTACAAGTATTTATTCTATATCATTCAAATTGGTTTTAATGTAATAAAAATTTCAGATTAGACACAAGAATACAAGTCTTTTGCTAGCCATGTTTGAAACATTACATTAGGATATAAAAATCAAATTCATTCATACTCAGAAGCTGCAAAAATGCTCATTGCCAAGTGAAGAATGTTACAAAAATCCAACTTGAAATATAATTACTGAAATTTTAGTCAAAGAGTTACAAATTCATCAAAAGTTTGAGAGGCTAGTGCATTAACCATGGCACAACAAGTTTTACTTTGTAGATAATTTTTTTTAACCATTTCATCCCAAGCAAGGCAGGATTATCACTAGATTGTAGCTAGCTAGGAAGCAAGTAAATGAAAAGGAAATCAACAGGCAGGAAGTGCAAGAAAAGAAACTGTTCAAGTAGAAGTAATGGTTGCATTTAACTACTTCAATGATAAAAGGGTGGGATCTAGATGCCAATTTAGTAGTACACTTAAATTTGGTTAATCTTACTTTAGTTGCTCTTTACCGCAACATACAATCATCATTTTACAATCCATTGTAAACAACTCAGATCAGAAATAAAGAATAAGTCTTTTGCAAGATTTGAATTATCATTCTTTATTAAGACAAGTTGTCTTTCTATGATAGCTGTTTTACCAATGAAGCTACAAGAGCCGAGCAATTATCCAAATTTGGGCATATTGTTAACCTGGAGTGCAAAAAATAAAAGATGGTAGTACACTTGATGACTTCACTCTCCTCCACTTATAAAAATACTCTGATAGATGCATGTGTGACGTCATAGGTAAAGAGCTATAGTGGCTGTGGCAGTTATGGGATGCAAACACTACTTGACTATGAAATGATTGTTGAGGCCAGTAAGAATGAGCTTTATCTTCAATGTGGCAACTGTTCAAAATTTTACTCGAGCAACAGAAGCAAGTGTACACGAGGAATATGTAAGTTCCTAACAGACATTGGTAGTATATGAAAAAAGTATTATGCCAAAATGAAACTGCTGGCAACTCCCAAGAATAATAATCAGCAAATGAAAGGCTAACATTTCATCAAATCACATCTAAATTCAATGCAGATACCACTGAAAGCATTGCATAACATTCTATACCCCGCATTTCATCAAGTTTTTTTTTTTTTTTAAATCATATCACCCCGAGCAAGGCGGTAACACCACTGATGCGCAGGGGGCTACGTAAGAGCGAAAAGATTGGAAAAGAGAAAGCCGGAAACCACATCCTAAACAGGGAACAATGGATGAGCCTCTTCGCCTGTTCAATAAACGAGGGTGGAGTGTGAACCAAGCGATAGTTTAGTCTATCTACTCCAAGAGACAAGGAAAGGTGCAGTTACTAACATAACAGCATCAGTTACTGCATTTCATGTGCCAGACCATTGACATTAGGCTGTGAATGACTGGTAATATGCCACCAGGTCAAGAATCATGATTTAAAAAAAAAAAAAAAAAAAAAAAAGACAAGTAGTAGAGTTGACCTTGTGTAGAAGACTAAATGGTGATATGGATCTAACTTTCCAGTATATTATTGTTGTTCTACCTAGTAGTGACTATGTAATGGTGAAGTACCTTTCAAATAGTATTTGCAAAAACCACCAGTGAAGTGTCATTTTGCTTGAGAGATGTTGTATTCACTGATTTTATTGAAGGCCATTTACACCTCTTTTCTACTTGATATTCTCCCCCAGTGGTGGTGGTTTGTTCAAGCAAGATAATGCAGCCCCTTATGTGAAAATGATACAAAATTTGTTTCAGGAATACTCAGCTGACTTTTAAGTATTCCAGTTACTCTTTGATCATGTATGGAGCATGTTGCAAACCTTACTAAATTGTCTGCAGTCATACCTAAAATAAAACAACAGATGGTCCTGGAATATGACCCACCCACAAGATGGCCCTAGTTCCTGGTAGACACAACGCTATATAATATAGAACGAATATTAACACAAAGAGAATAGCAATACATTAGGGAGCTGCATTTAATTTTTTGTCATTTTGATATTCTTTATTTCTACAAATGCCAATGTTATCTTCACTGTTTACACCATACACAAATTGTACTAGATGTAATAGTATTCAAATTTCTTAAATGAAACATTGTGAATTTTTTATTTGTATTTTTTTTCTATTTATGTTGCTTTTATTGCAATTTATAGATAATCCTCCTATATAAGTAAGCAGTTTAGATAAGAAGAAATAAAGTCTTCAACAAGATTCAAACTTTAATTCTTATTCTTTGTGAAGATTGTTTATCTATGACAGTGCCTTATTGATAGCCTATGCCTAAGCTATCACTAAGGCAATATTACAACATAGCTTAGAATATGACAATCAGCCAGTAGGCATCATTTTAGTCATAATTATATTCAATTTTTTAAAGCCCATATTGCAGCCTTGTATATTTATGTCAGGTTACACAGCAAGTGCTACTGATGCCATTTAACCCAATACTAACTGCCACGTGGTTAGTTCATTAGTCATTAAACTGGTTCCACCACCATACTTTTCTAGTGGGGAGGATGGCCAGACACTCAACAAAATTGAAGACAAAACCTGTCAAAGAGTAAATGACCATTCATATCGGATCAATGGCTATCTAGTATAATGAGATATGCATGCAGCCTGTGCAATGATGACAAAGTATCACTGGGTAGAAGGCTTTCTAGAATAAAGCCAACAGCCAAAGCAGAAGGTTCTTTCACTAGACTCAATAGCCACATGCCTGTGACAAAGGTGAGCCTTCAAACTGGAGAACATCAGCTGGGGATGGATAGGTTCTGACAGATCTACTTACCAAGAATGAATACCTCATTGGCTTTCAATGGAGATATATAGAGGGAACTGGTCAAGTGCTCAGCTGCACAATGATCCTACAACAACAGGTCATAGGATTGATTAAAATAACATTTATAGTTTACCCTATTATGCATAATAGTATTTGAATCTCATATATGAGGAATTATCTCTTTAATTTTTCTGATTGGTGCTTATATAAGATCACAGAATCTGAGTGTTGCATTAAAGAGTAACAATTCAAATGAGAAATATGAGTAAAAAATTCTTGACTAACAATGTTTCATCTAAGAAATTCAAATACTATTACATCTAATAAATACTGCTAGTGTAAAATGAAACGAAGTCATTAGAAATTTTGAAATTAATTCTTATTATATAGACTAATTGAACAAGCATCATTTTCTTTTATCCCTCTTTCCAGTAGTGCATTCTATATTTTTTTTTTTTTGCATTGAAAGGCAAATGCAATAATATTTGAACAAAAATAAGGTACCAGTCGAAAAAATAAATGAAATAAGGACTGTACTTCAAATCAGAACTTCAGGCTACATATTTGAAGTTTAATAAAACATTTGTTTTCCTGATTTTAACATTTAAATAAGATTTGAGCTCTACCTTACAATAATGAATCTATAAAAATATAGTGTCAAAATTCAACTGCAGTTTTATATGCTAATATCAGTTATTTTCTTAATATTGTTAGTGGAAACATTGCTTAAAATGTTTCCACTAACAATATTTCTCACAGTTTGAGAAAATGTAGAATGTATTTGGCACACTTAAAATATTTAAGATATAGAGGCAATAATTTTTTTTATCCATTTTGTAAAGATCCTGTATCAAATAAATTTGGTTAATTTGTATATTGCCTTACCATATTGAAAGTAAGTTAAAACACACATCTGCTTAGGTTATTAAATAAAAAAAAGAAAAGAAAAACCTCAGTGTAGTTTTAAGATTAAAGGGTTAAATCAGTCAATCCTCAGTTCTTTTATTTCTAATAGGAAATTTTTCAAAAAATAAATAAATAAAAATAATGCAATATTCTCAATAGAATCTCATTAGTTTCTCAGAAAAACCAAGCAATATTATTGTTGGATTTTTATTTTATAAAAACCAGCCACTTTAATTCTGAAAACTACACTGACTCACAAGCAAACAATTTTAAATACATCTGGGGAAAAAACTTAAAAATACTATCTTTTTGTTCAGGCAAGCATTAAATATTAATGTTGTATAACACATGCTAAAGTTAATTGTAAAAACTGTAATTTATTAAATAGTGCCATGAGTTTGTTTAGTAATTCATTTTTTTTAGATTCATAACCATCCTGTAAATTATATAGGTGTTTAATAGTACTTAACACACATTTGGAAATAAGTTGTTCTTAATTATATTTTAAAATACATTTCAGCTGATCCTTCCATCAATACCTAATCCTGTAGCTTTACTGTTTAAAATGATGTTTCTCTGTTCACAAATGCTGAGTTTTAAAGATGAAGTTTCTTTTTGAATTGGGCCTAGTTTGTTTAGATGCACAATGACTAAAAAATGGTTTATGCTAAAAGCTATAAAGGAAAAAATATTTACATTGGGTACTTATTTTTGTTATTTAAATATTTTAGTTGGTTAATCTAATAATCTTCCTCAGTTAAAGTTTTCATTTGATAGCCACAGTTATTGGATTGGATTACATTTGAAAGCTTAGTGCTACTAAATTTTGAATGTGCTTTCTTCCTAATAGTCGATTAAGTTGGTCCAGCTTATTTTAAAACAAAACTTTTCTTTTTGATTTTAGTTACAAAATAGCGAAATTCAAAGTTTAGTAATGATGGTCTTTGAAAAGTAATGTGACAATTTTACTGATAGCCATACACCCAAGACAATTCAAACTGTATTCTTTAATTGATAGTTACTAAAACGGGGTATGATGGGTAAATTGTCGCCATTTATATTTTTAATTCTATGAATATACATTGTTTTTGTTGATTGCACAGTATAGTAGGATCAGTTGGGCACAGCTGTACTGCTTGGAATTTGTGCCAGAAGCTCCGAAACAAGTATTTCAGACAGTTTGGGTGTCAATTGGAGTGCAGTGCAGAGGATTCAGAAAGAGTTCAACGAGTCTAATGGTGATTATGAAGGTGTTTGAAGTGATCACTAGTAATAGCAACGTTATGCCTTCATTCATCTTCCCACAGGGCCTCAGACTCAACACTGAGGCCTACATTAAGTGCCTTGAGAAGGTGGTGCTGCACTGGATCAAGAAGGTGGCTGCTGGAAGACCTTATGTCTGGCTACCGGATTCTGCACCATACCACACAAGCAAGAGAACCCAATCATGGCTGTCAGACAATTTCTGCAACCACATGACCCCATAAATCTGGCCACTTAACTCACCACACTGCAACCCGCTTCTATGTAGGGTACAGTTGAGCATCAGACAAACAAAACTCCTTGCGACACCAAAGATGAACTAAAAGCAAGAATTATGGTAGCATTGTCCAACTTAAGACCATCCAGAAGAGTTTCAAGACATTCTGAAGTCATCTGGCAGCTGTGGTTGAAGTCAATGGTGATTTTATTGAATTAATTTACTCTTTAGTATTTCAATTTTGTATAATTTTCGTAAATATATCTGTCAAAATGCCAGTATTACTTTTATTTTTGAGTAATTTAGACGACAATTTATTCATCTCATGCTGTATAAACAAATACCATAAAAAAGATTAAGAAAGCAAAATTCTTTGTAATAAGTATCAATTCTGTAATATCAGTTTAAAAAGTCTAAAAGATGAAGTTTTCACCAGAAGGTTGAAGAATTAACCAGTTAATGAAAATACAAGTTTGCATAGGCAATCACCTCACTTCAAAATTTACATTATATCTTTTGAGACATAAACCATTTTTTTAAAATAGGAGCTAAATACTATTTCAACAGAAACAAAATTAATTCAACAAGTATGGTATGTGCAAATAAAAATGAAAAAAAAATACTTAGAATACCTGAAAATAAAATACTTGGAATCTTAGCCAGTCTGCAACTGAAACTACTATATAAGTGTAAAATGGACACAATGTGCCCATTGCAAAGAATAAATACACTGACTCACTGATAACTATGATTCAAGCATAACATTTACAGTAGCAAACAATGATTATAAAATATAGATTGTATTTTTTTTTTAAATAAACCTACAAAATTTTCCTTGTTATTAACCAATAAAAACATTAACAATCTCTTATTATATATTATTATCAAAATGATAAGCAAATAATTTTGAAAGTAGAAATAATCCTCTCTTTAACCAAGACGTTAATTACTGATATACCTTGGCAAATTCCCAGTTAATGTTTATAGGCCTAAAACTACTTTCCACTTATTCAAAAGTGCATCTTAAATATACAATGTATACTTACATGCTTTAAAAAAAAAAACACACTAACTCAGGTGTTTCTTGGCATATTTGAAACATTTTTAAGTTATGAATATCTATCCATTATTAATGATGCTAGTCATCTCTACAGAAAAATTGTAAAAGCAATTGTATAGGACCTCCAATTCCACAGCACCTGATTCTAAATGGTTAGCATTGATCCCCAAATAATTTAAATCTAAAGTAATACCTTTTTACTTTTAAACTCACAACACCTCTTGGGCTGTGAACAACCTCATTTAGTTAAAGACAGATTAGTAATCAGGTAACCAATTTGCTTTCACTCAGTGTCAGTGCTGTTTATGGCTTAAAATTGGGGGGATAAGTACTTTTTTTTCTTCTTTTTTTTTGCTCAGTCAAAAATACAATGAACAAAATAAAAACCTAGAAGAGAAACACAAACTTTATGAGACATGATTTATAAATACAGCAGTCAATTAAACATTGTTAAACTCTTGTTCACTTTCCCAGGTTTCAAATTGGTGTTCTTTGACTGACCAAATGGCAAGTGAAGATGGATGTCATGGCAATCAGTATTTGGCCCTATAACTTTCTTATATACAAATTACTGGTGTGTGTGTGCATATGTGTGTATACATATGTATAGCATATAACAGCAAAGTAAATTAAAAAAAACAATAATAAGAAATGAAAAAAATTAAGAAAAATTGAAAACTCTGTTGTTTTGGAAATAGAATTTTTTTTTTTTTCAGTTTTACTTATTCATTGGATTGACTGAAACACTCCATTTTATTTCATCGTCTACCTTGCAGAGGCAATAACGGTGCTGCAGAGAGAGAGAGAAAATTGTGGAAAAAATGCTTTCACTCTGCACCACCCAGCTTTCAACAAAAGCCCAAGACAAGAGTAACTTTTGATCTGCCATTCCACTACTGCAGCATGACCTCCACACACCCCATATAATAAGGAGAATTTATGCTGAAGAAGAATTAGTTCTTCCTGTGGTGTTAATCATTACCAGATGATGGCATCTCCTGACCCAATGCAACCAACTGAAAAAAAATAAAACAAAAGAAAAATTTTTAATCCTACAAAAAATTAAATTGCAGTGTTATATCTATATTTTTATAAAATATAATAACCATATTAATTAATGAACTTTAGAAAAAAAAATTCACACAGACACACAGGTGCTAACCAAGAGTTCAAGAAATCTGACTCTGGAAAAAGGTACTGCATCTAATTTCTTTCTACCATTTTCCTTGATATAATTCTTGCTTGCAGTACACCATTTTTACACAGGATAATGGCAAACATCCAGATTCCATTTGCAGATGCTGTTTAAATTGCCCAAACTTTTGGATAGCATGCATGTGTATGTGCTCAACTGAAATTTAATCTACTATACAACACAAAATCTGTAGACATACTTGGTTATGACAACCATGCAAAAGTGAATGAGTTTATTTTAGTCTTTAAATCAAATACCCAGTATCCCTTCTACCTACTTTCCCTAACTCTTGCATGCTCAAGATTATAGATGATACACTTTGCTCAAGGGTGATCTGAAATAGTTCCAGATGGAGGCACATGTAACTCCCTCAGGTAATTGAAATGCCAATATACCCAGTTAGTATTTTGTTGTCTGAAATGAAACTGTGGAACAAAGAGAAACATTATCTACTTTCCACACAAGCCCTGAGAAATAACCTATCTACTAAACCTATTATATATATATATATATATATATAGATAGATAGATAGATAGAGAGAGAGTAAATATGGTGGCAAAAAGAATTGAATTAAGAAAGTTTAGATGTAAGGGAGGCAGATAGTTTGAAAGAAGAGTGGAATATTTTCATTGTAAGAGAAAGATATGAAAGAAAATTTTTTTTTAAAAAACATTTTTAAATTGAATAAAGGATAGTTTCAGTTTTTTTAAATTCAATGTCCCTTTCCACAAATTCTTTTCCTTTATTACCTTTTCTCATTTTAACAGATATATTTACCAAAATCACACAGAAATATCTTTAAATATTAGAGAGCAAATTTATTCAATAAAAATTGCCATTGGCTTCAAACATGGTCTCCATACAACTTCATAATCTCCTGCAGCTCTTCATAGATTTCTTGTTTAAGTTGATGAATGCTGCTATAATCTTGGCTTTTAGTTCATCTTTGATGTTAACAAGGAGTTTTGTTGGTCTCAACTATACCCACATATAAGGGGGTTGCAGTGTGAAGAGTTAGGTAGCTAGATTTAAGGGGTCATGTGGTCATAGAAATTGTCTAACAGTCATGATTAGGTTCTCCTGCTTGTGTGGCATAGTGCAGAACCCAGTTGCCAGACAAAGTCTTCCATCAGCTACCCTCTTGATCTAGAGCAGTACGACCTCTGCAAGGCACTTGATGTAGGTCTTAGTGTTGAGACTGAGACCCCGTGGGAAGAGGAATGGAGGCAAAATGTCATTATTACTAGTATTGGATAAAAATCCTATATCATCCAACAATCAAGTGAAACACAGAAAGTAAAACTGTGCACCCCCAAATTGGTTAAAAATAACTGAAAACATTTTGGTAAAACCAGACCTAAGTTAAAATTCACAATCAAGTGTGAAATTTAATTTTACACAAATAGGAAAAGGATTGACCCCCATACTGAAAGAAAAAGATGAAGCCAAATTTCACAATCTGATGATAAATTTGTTTTCTAACCAATGAAAGGAAGTTATTTGCAAAACTGAGAGAAAACTTAACAATCCAGGCGTGCCAAAAACTAAATTCCTATAAAGCAAAGAGAGAAAAAGAAGTGGAATCCGTCAGTCAGATGGAAGCAGAAATTAGAGAGTACATGCTATGATGTGACAAAAGAATCTTCAAACCTGACCTGGACATAATGTCCTGTCACCCATTCGTTCTTCCTCTCCTTCCTATTTTTCTTTCTTCATCTTCACTCGCACACAGAAACAATAACAACAAGACATCTTCAATTGACTCCTAAAAATTAACTTAAGTACCATTTTCCTTTATTACTTTACCTTCCTTTTCACTTTCTTGCTGGCCATAAAAAACGAAAGGAACACAGACTTTATTAGTATCCTATTAATCTTTGCATACGCACAATATTACCTGCTATTTACAACTATGAAATCTTGATTCCTTTAACTTCATTCTACATTTTCTCTTTAAACATTTACATAATTTCACTTCTTAAAGATTTTTATTCTGTCCTGTTAATAAAAATTTACTTATTTTACAAACAAAACCTTTTATTCTTTCTACCTGATGATATTTTAAATTGTGGGGAACTTTGGTTGTGTTTGACACAAGGCCAATTTGATAAACATAGCTGAGGCCCCTACACTAGTGATTTCTACTAACACCTTCATAATCACCATTAGAGTCATTTAACTCTTTCTAAATACTCTGCACTGTCCTCAGATTGACACCCAAGCACTCTGAAATGTTTGTGTTGGAGCTTCCAGTACATCATGCTGTTTCCAAAATTTCTGGTGGAGTGAATTGTGACATGATGCTCTTTTTCTCACTGACTGCACCCAACTGACCTTACTATACTGCGTAGTTGACAAAACCAACAACTAACACATATGCATGGAATTGAAAATATAAAATAGCGGCCAATTTACCCATCGCACACACACATATATATATATATATATATATATATATATATACACACACACACACACACACATTTCAGTGAAAAATACGCAATAAAATTATGAGAAAAGATAACAGAAAAACTACACTAAGAAATTGTTTGCAAAATGCTGAGTTGCAGTTGCACATATTGGCAACCTGCAGAGAAGGACATAACAGGCATTTAATGCCAAGGCAGAAGGAACAAAGATGCCGTTAGAGATTAAGGCCTGAATGGTTTAAAATATCCTCCTGTTGATTAAACTTATTTCAAACAAAAATGTCTTATAGAAATGAGGTCACCATATAATGATCATTCATATAAGCAATTATATTAGAACAAGAGATACAAACAAACTATGATATGGATAGACAATGAACAAAGATAGATTAAAACCAAATTGGGACTAGAGGTGGACAGAAAATGATAAATACAAACTAAGATAAATGGCTTTATCCAAATTGAGAAAGATGGGAACAGTTGGCATAATGCCAATTCTAGTTACAATTTTATTTAGTAAAATTAACTATTTATTTAAAAGCAATTATAATTTCCTCAAATTTACATGAAGAAAATATCAAGTTCTATACAAACCTATCAAAAAGTAATAACTCCTATTTATTTCTACATAAACTATAACAAATACATAGTACATAACACCTTTGGAGGGAACAAGATTTTAACTACAAAATATTACTTTTTTTTTCTTTTTTTTTTAGTCACCATCATTGACTACACATTTTTGCTAGTATTGAACAAAAGCCTGCATAGCAGTCATAAAAATCTATACCAGCAGAACCAACTCACTTTTTTCCTCCCGCCCTTTCTTATTGCCGCTGCTGAAATGCATTTTATACCATGCACTATTTGGTTTCTGTAACCATTTCAGCAAGCATTAAACGAATGTTAGTAGGTGCAATTTTTCCACAGAGAAATTCTATGACTCTTCTGCTACATACATCATTTTGCTACATTTAGCTGCTATATGTGACAAAGTAAAAAAAAAAAAAAAAAAGATAAGGGTTATTTGTGGGAAGGCTATTCCTCTACACCAATATCCACCCCTGATATTGTGAGCAAATATAATAAAGTAGAAGAAGCATTATTTTCAGATCAACCCTCATTTTTACAATGAGTCAGATATTTAAATACCACACTGTAGTTATTTATAAAAAAAATTTTAAAAACTTGACATTTAAGAAATATCATTTGCAGATGCTATCTCTAATTTTGAGAAGAGTCTTTATCACTCAATGTTGTAACAACACAAAGAATGAGTTTAATAGTCTCATGTCTGGAAATCATTGGCAAGGTTACCAGCTTTAAATTAAAAACACAAATTCCACATGTAATAAATAATATTGTAAAATATAAATAACAAAAAAAAAAGTAACATTATATCAACACTAGTAACTCTAATGTGATCCTACCAGATTAGTGAAATTAGTGTCAAAAAGGAAAAGAAAATCAATTTTTTTTTTTTGAAAGTAATGTATGCAGGTCAAATCAAAACTTTATAAAGACAAAATAGAACTGAGCATTTTGAAGGGTGTTAGTTTTTAAAACATGTTTTTTTAAATTTAAATCTCGCCCCACCACTTTTAAATAAATTCAGTTGCAAAGTAATAAGAAAATTTATTTATCAAAAATAAAATTATAAAGTGAATTTCTTACCTGTTTAAGGAGTTGGCTGGCATTGACTAGATCTCCACAGCCATACACAATTCTTTTGGGGTTTGTACTGGATTTGAACTGAAGAGAAAAAAAAAAATTATTTTTAAAAAAGGAAAAGTGGAGAAGAGTACAAGAAATTGACAAGAGTATTTTTTTATTAGAAGTTTTAACATTTAATTTATCATAGCAACTGAGATACATTAAATGGCCAAAAATGCTCAACAGACATACAACTAAGCTCTCAAAAATACACCATTTGATAAACACTTCTTTCACACATACCAATGAATGTACATTGTTATTGCTCTTTCCTTGTGTGAAAATATAAATGGCTTTAATTTCCAGACAACCTTGCAAAAATAGAAGACTGTGTTAGCCCTTCCCCTTGTCTAATCTTGTTATACATTTAAAATGTTCTTTAACCACTAAAGTCCTTCATTATCTCATACAGTGGTATTTTTCCTTACTTTTCTTTCCAGTTCTGTACATCGTACACTTTAGTGATTCAAGAAAGATCATTATAAAATATCTGCTTAGAAATGTACTCATTATTCATACAGACAAGATGGCCAGCCCAATGCAATTAATTCCTCAATATCGTTGCTAGAACAGAGATTCATCTTTTATTAACACTTTTGTGTATAACATAAGAGATTACCAGCTCACTATAAAAATAGGACAGAAATCCATATATACAATTACTAATGCACAAAAGTGGATTTTAACTATAACCATGCTAATATTTTCATTAACACACAACCTTGATAAATTGCTTTGTTTTTGTTTTATTTTTTTTTTTTGGGGGGGGGGGGGGTATAACAGTGTTTCCAGACAGATATTATTTGGCTAGTCAAGTAAAAATATTCATTTTTATTATGAAAGGAATAGCAACCTAGATTTTGGTGATTTGACACTTCAATCAACCATGCATTACTTTCTATCATTCTCTTAAGAATGACAGTCAATGTTCACAATTGAAAAAAAAAATACAACTAATTTAAATTATGGATGTGCGTTGTGGTGCATTGGATATTGGCTCAGAACGAGAAATCAGGGAGCCGAGTTCAAATTCCAGCTGAATTCATTGCATTCACTTACACGCAAATACCCTTGGGAAAGGTATTAATCCGCCTATTCCTTCCAGTTATGGGTTAAATAACAGGACAGATTGGGTTCTATAGCCTTGGTCGGCAACCAGTCTACCACAGAAAGCAATGGCAACCTACTGCGGGATAATCTTCTGCCCAGTCAGTCATGTCTGTTTCAAGACATGATCGCCCAAGCGTGTATCACGTATGGCACTCAACTGACTGACTGAATTTAAATTATAGCTGACAATGACACACTAAAATTATGAACAATGTATCAATAAAAGCATAAAAATATGGTAAATCTAGACATTAAATACAAATTGAGAAAGAATTTTGCTCACACCAACAAATTCAAATCGTTAAAACATTTATTAGGTTTTTAAATTATATCTAACAAACATACAGCAACAATTTATTAAGGTGCGTTGTGATTATAAAATAGAGAAGACAATCGTATTTTCCCAAAGAGGTTATTTTTTAAATACTTTTTGCTATCTTAAGTCTTCAGCTAAAAAAATTACCACAAAAAACCAACAAGTGATACATGGAAGAATTTTTGTTTGGATCCTTGTAGCAAGAAAGTTCATCATATTACAAACAATTTATAATTTTTGTCTTACCTTAGCATAGTCCTGTAAGTTTTGGTATTCTATATAATTACCTCCTCCAATTACAAATACATATGCCTGGGGAAAAAAGGTAATGTATTTATATTATATAATCAAGATTGCAAATACTTAAGTATAAAATACAATTAATAATTAAACATACCAAGAAATATATTAGAAGTTATGCAAAAAAGCAGAAAAAAAAATTAAATAAACCCAAGCTGAATGAAATGTGGTTTTGGTCTACAATACTCAAGAAACTTCATTTTTTTTTTATATTCTAGTTTCTTTACATGAAGATGCTGAAAAGTTATCCGCCTAATCAAGAATGGACTTTTTAAAAATTCTAATGTTTGGCCAGATTTTAAAAAAAAAAAAACTTTTCAACAGTCCTTTGTATTAGAGTAGAAGGGAAAGTTCAACAACAAAAACATTTAGTAATGAGTGAATCCTTTGTAAAAAGGAATTCAGATTTCATATAAGTGAATAAAAAAAATTAAAAAAAAACTTAAGACAGGGAATTAGCCAGTTAGGAATTTGTTGATTTCAGTACTAAACCAGATTTGGTAGCTTTTAAAATTGATGTGTGATGTCATTGTTATAGAGACCACCCCCGTTATCACATTTTGGTACTGTTGTTATAGAGGCCATTACATTGCAGTAGATACTAATACCGAACAGAAAACTGGACAAGCAATGTCCAACACACTGTAGGATTCTAAGAAAATCACCATACCAAGAAAGTGGCTAAAATGTTCAAAGAGCATCAGTCAAACCAAAAGCACAGAATCTTCTTGCAATTTACCAATTTTAAAAATTTCTACCATATCAAAAACCAGAGAGAAATAAGAGTTCAGCCATCATATTAAAGAACTTGAATCTAAATAGACCAATATTTTAATAACTTTTATGACTCATTTTCACATCACTTAAATATACAATTACTTTTATAGATAGAATAGAGAGTAATTTTATGATGCAAGATAATATTACATTAAAAATACTGGAAAAAAAAATAATAAAGACAATGTCAATCGCTGTAAGCATAAAATAGAAAGAAATATTTATGCAAATAAATTCAGGAATGTTCATCTGGTCAACCTGGATTTAAAAAAACAGCAGAATATATACTTACTTCTTGGAATGGGGACTTATTTCTTGTCACGGTTGATCTGAAAAAGATAAATGAAAATTATGAAAATAATCATAAAAAATCCCAAATTCTTAATCACTTTTAAGGTGTGTGAGTTAATGGTAAAGCAGCCAAGAGAGAGGGAGAAAAAATTGCCAGGCAGTCACCCAGAAGAAATATCTATAAAAATTCAAATCTCTATAGTATATTTCAGTTAATTTATTTCTTGCTTTTTTTTTCGTTATTTTTTTGGTGGGGTAATTATTTCACCCCAAGCAAGGGGATAAAGTCACTAAGACACAATGTTTCTACGTGTGAAAGAATCTGAGAAAAACCATTATTTAGAAGAGAGGGCAAGAACAGTGATTATGGAGACAGAAGATAATAATTGACATTACATTTAAATTTTTAAGAACAAATTTGACTGAAAAGCAAAATGCCGAAAAAGAGTTCCATAATTATGAAATGTGAGAAAATGAGAGTTCCAAAAGCAGTAAGTGTGAGAGAAACTACCATATTAGTTTCCATTAAAAATACTTAATGATGTTATACTCAACTCAGTCTGTCACATACAAATTTCAACTGTAAAACAGAAGCACTTGATAAAAAAAATTAAAAATTTTTAAACTGTTAGTGCATCAAGTGAGAAAGTATTTATTTTTGTTTGACAGTGCTATGAGAAGCTTTCTATCCTAAGCATCCATAAAGCTAAACATCTTAACAAGAGGGGAAAATATACTTAAAACAAGAAAAACAAATTAACCCAAACCCTAAAAACTAATACATTAAAGCTAGATTTTATATAAGAAATATTAATTAGGAATAGAAGTTAAAATAAGTCTAAGAAATTGATTGTGCCACATGACACCATCCCATCATACACCAAACCAAAACAACTTGGTTATTCCACAATAAATATGTCTCAGTAGGTTACCACTTAGGGAAGGGCAGATCATAGAAGTTGACATCCTACACCATATGGCAGAAATGTGCAAATAGTATATTATGTGAAAATTCTACTCTTGATAAAACATTGCTATTTGGCAGGAGTGCCATAAATGTAAAGTGAACTTTCAACAACATATATATTTATTTATTACACACACACAAAGACTTACACAGACAGAGAGGATATTTGGGATTTTTATGTTTATATCTATCATTATACACTTATCTAAGTAGAGTTTTCAACAGGATCTTAAAGTATCTAGTTAAGGAACAGGTCCAAAACTAACAAAATAATATATTTCATCTGTTTATTTTACTCTCCCTTTTAATCTTATTAACTTAGAAGGAAGTTCATTAAGAAAAGCAGAGAAGCACCAAAGATAATCATTTCATCTTTTCACTTATAAGACAGACATCTATTATTTTCATAGGTGCAATAACAAACAGGATCTGCACACACACATTGTCAATGGATTAATGACAAACAAGGATCTAATGTACTTCTTGGCATATCAACAGTTTTATGAGTCATGCAATGCTAAATATAAGTAAATATACAAAGTCCAACCAAAACTAAAACTTTATTATAAGTGTGATAATATTATTTTATAATTTGTTTTACACTCTTCTAGTTTATTCAATGCCAGATTACTAGTGTCATAGCTGACAAGATGATAAGTTATATATTTTGCCACTTTCTATCAAAGTTTAACGTTCTTAATGAAAGGCTATAAATATAATTTTTACGTTCTTTGTTGAATAAAACCTAAGAAATAAATTTGGGTTGTACTACAATTTATTTAACACTTGCAAGATGTTTTCAAGCACAATGAAATTGCTGCTGTAAATAGACTATTAGAACCTGGAAGTGTGTGGATGTATGTGTAAGTGTGGGCCTCTGAATGAGAGATTGGGATAGAAAGTTCTCAGTACTATCTATGTCTATAAGTGCTATGATCCCTTTGCCATTTAATTTAATGGAGATAATAGCAGTAAGTTAAATCGAGGAGATAGCTGACATCATAGTTGAAAAAAATTGGAGACTGAAATGCAGCAGATGTTTCAGGCCTTGCCTAATAATGGCTTGGAATGAGAAGTCAGAAAGCAAACTTTGAATTTCAGTCAATTTTATCACATTCACTTATGTACAAACACCCTTGGGAAAAATATGAATACATCTCCACCCTCAGGTTAAATAATAGGAATTGTATTTAAAATAACAATTGTTCTTCTCAAAAATGCATTATTCACATGCAAAAATCAAATTATTCTTACAATCCAAAATATGTTTTCACTTTAAGTAATCCACAAAGGGTTGATAAGCCATAAAAAAAAAAAAACATTCAATCCAGGCCTTGCTGAACACCAGACTTTTGCAAATTTGTTCTTTTTGCTGTATCTGTTACATGTAACTTTCTCTACTAGACAATTCTGGTGAAGATGTCTCTTATTCTCACAGAAGAAACATATCTGTCTCTTAAGAATAGTCAATGTTTGGTTTTCAGACCATTTCTCACAACTAGTAAATGTTTCTACATTGTTACTGGAAAGAAATTTTTCTATACTAAAAGCAGTTTGTAATGCAGTCTACGATAGTGAACTCATTTTAGTTTGATCAAGCAAGAACTCTGAAACCAAGTAAAATAATCAAGTGTTTTGTTCTCAAGAAGCTATTGATAGAGAGTATTAAATATAAGGTGGCATATAAAAGCACTGTATCTTGATTCTTCACATTTTTCAACAATGACAGCTCTAGAGGTCTTCAGATATTCATCCAATGTCTCCACTCACTGTTTTCAATGGGTGGCAAATGATTTGCATACACCTCATTTTTAAGTTACACATAACAGTTCTGCATCATAAATTTCAAAAAACCCAAATTTATGCCTACATAGAAAGATCAATATAGTTAATAACTCCATTCAGCTTATATGGTGATGGTTGCTCAATAACTTGAAGAAAATTGTTGAATATAGTAGACAAATGCTTCCACTCTTTAACAGCAAATCTTGAAATAGGGCTGGTTTTAAACTTCTCAGTTCATGGTAACTTATCGATATAGTCCAATAGTTCAAAATTAGTTTGATTTCTTTCTTGAAAGAATTTTAGAACTTCAGTAAATATAGAACTGAGGAAACATCAATACTGGGATGCGTGGCTGACTGTGCTAATATGATCCTTGGATAAGACTTTATGAAGCAACAATAGAATATCTACAAATAATTTATTAGAAAGAAACCTCCACTATATATGTGTGGATTGGCTACCTCCACCCCACTCATTGTCAACTTTTTTTAATCTTTCTAATGATTGTAATTCAGTAGCTATTAAGTCAATAAAATGTACTTCTTAAGATAAACACTTTATTTTAACCAAAGTTAAGAGTCTCTTGCAAAAGGGATAATTGAACCAAGCACTTCCTCTTGGTAAGCTGAAGTTGTGTTGACCATGAATGAAAGAGAAAGAATGGTAATCAATTTCTCTCAAACTAAACTACTTCATACGGTTAAATGCTTACTCCTTACTAAATGCTGACAAACACAGTGGCAATTCTTTACTTCAATATAGTTGAAATTAGTCTATCATCAAATCCCAGTATTTGATGAAGACAAGCTTTACATTGTTTTCAATGCTTGTGCTCAGAAATACCAATTATACTACATTCTATTTGGAGTAACAAATAGAGTTGCATACTTTCAGTACATTATCAATGAATTCATTGTCAACAGGTCTTTCTGATATGCTTACTTAACTGGATAATATCACTGTGAGAAAAGTAAAAATAACATTATATTTGGAGGTTTACTGAAGCTACTTAGAGGCTTAACATAACCTACAATCATCACATTCTCTGCAACTTCCATGGAGATCCTGAGTTATACTATTTCTGAGGAAAAAATGAAACCTGACCCCTAAAAGGGTCTTCCTCAAGATAAGAATTCACTATGTTGTACTATACATAAGTTTTCACACTATTCCAATTCGATCAACAGTTTTTCCTTTCATATTTCCACAACCCAAAATAGCCGAAAAGACATTCAAATACTTTTAAAAGACACTGTGATTTTTAGTATACACTGTGATGTATTTTATTGTATTGATCAAATAATTCTTTTTTGATCCTGCTACTGCTGCCACCTGAAATGTAGCTGGTTGACCAGTAACTTTTTTTTTTCAAAAGCATTAAATGCTAGTGAGCAAAAATACTCAAATAACAGAAAAGACATTATCTGCTACAATAGAGTATAAAGGTTTAAGAATGTAACTGAATGCCAATTTACTCTTCTTACTTATCAGAAATCAGCACCATTCATATTTTGTTACTATCAAACTAGTTCAAAAATAAAAGATCAAGTTGGTTTATTACAAGTTTTGAGACAGTACTGACCAGGTAGGTTACTATTAAAGTATTAGTGTAGTAGCTTTGTTCAAGACACTGTTCTACTCTCGGTTCCAATGTGCTACTGAAATTTCACAATACTGTCATTCAAGCATTACATATATTCTTTTTTCCTTCATTGGTTCAGATACAGTATCTCAAACAGTGAATGAACTGCTTCAGTTATTTGCTATATTTGGTATGTCCAAATTAAAACGTTATGACAAAAGTACTTTTATTCTTGCCATTGAGAAAAACTTTTTACATAGCTATAAAATTTATACTAGCCATACCACACCATATAATCCTCAAGATAATGGAAACTATATAACAGTTACTATATAACAGTTACATAGTACTTACATCCCAACACTTGTTTATGTCTCATTGAGAATTTGCCATACAGAATGCATTGCATTCAATACATACACTGCTGTCAACTGCTAATCACATAAATTATTTCATTTCCAACATTGAGCAACAAATAGATGCTCTGTTGAAATCTGATTGTCTTCATTTGGAATTGTTCTTTTGAGACATTATGTAAAAAGAAAAATATATATTAAAGTATGACCCATTTGTAAGAGAAGTAAAACTTTGAAGCAAATATTCTTTTTGTCTGTCTCCATGATGGCAAGCAGACAACAGTATCACTGTAAGATTTGGGCCCAGCAGGTCATTTAGAAAAATTTCAGGACTTACTTAAATCTTCTAACAACTTGAAAGCATCAAATAACAATAATAGCCATAATGAGAATGAGTGTAAAGCATCAATTCCCTGCATGAGGAATATTCACTGACCTGTTAACTGGCCTATGAAGTTGAGTCATTTCTTTTTTTTTTTAATTTCATGTTAATTTTATTTAGCAAGGAGAGCTCAGTAATTTTGATCATTGTTCAGCACTTTTTAAAAACCTTTCTGGTTAATCAGTACAGGATTAAGCAAAGACAAAAAATAAATTTGAGTTCTACTACAGCAATATTGAATTATAAAATTATTAAATTAAAGACAATAAAACATAGCTATCAATATGGCATAATTGCAAAGATTTTTTTAATTACTTAATCCAGAGATGAGGTGAGATAAAAAATGCACCTTTCAAGGACAATGATGAACAATGTTGAGATGACAATACAAAAAAGATAAAGAAAAGAGAAAGAATTCTTGCAATATATGAATAAGCAAAGTGAAAAATTCAAACCCTTTTCCCTTATTTAAACAGAGCAGACATACTAAGTCAACAACAAAGAAAGCTAGTTAATAACTGATTGAAGCTTGAAGTCAGCAATGGAGCTCTTGTGCTCTATCATATCATAATTGTGTACAATATATAATGTAGTTGTGGTAGAGGATATAAGAAGTCAACAAACTAAACCCTAAAAATTAGAAGTCTTTATTTTGAGGTGATACCATGAAATCAAGCCTGACATAAAATATCTGTATGGGTCAGAGGAGACACCTATTATACTCTTTGAAATAAGGGCATGTAGAGTGAAGAAGATTGTCTACACAAGTCTGAAAAAAGACATTACTTAAGCAAAGTCAGTATAAAACTCAACATGTAGTAGGTTCAACAGGCAAACATCTAGTGTCTGTTTAGTAAAACAAAGTCCATTGTAAGAATCTCTCACACCTGGTGTCTTGTGAATGCTCTAAGAAAATTATGCCTATCTACTCAGTACATATAACCAATTTTATTTTTAAGTTTCACTTGTAAATTAACAATACCTGTATGAATATCTGATGCCAAGAGCTATTTATAATGCATTCTTTACCTGTACAAATTACACACCTGAAGAAAGCCAATGAACTTATCAGCCAAAACAGTAAAAATAAATGAATAAAAAATAAATTTTAAAAAATAAGAGTATTTCAAGCAATTTTTAAATAATGATGAAATGATTTGGAATTTAAGAAAATGTTTATAAAAGAGGTACTAAAAAGTTGTAAGCATGACCAAGGAACTGTTTAAACAAAATGAAAAGTAAGGTTTAGGGATTTTTTTTTTTTGTCAAATTTTAGAAAGAAGGATGGTTCAGGAAAAAGAAATTCAAATGCTACATAAGTCAGTTTTTTTGGGGTTTTTTTTTACAACTTCACTAATTACACATGGACCGGTTGGTGGGGATTGATATTTGTTTCTTTCTAGCTATTAAGTCTCATAGTTATAGTCTAGGACTCCTACTTAGTACAAATGATCCTTCAGACCTACCATTGTCCAATGGTATCCTAACCAACCATTCCCCCACTCCTGGTAAGTACCTGTCATTATTTATTTATTACATTTCTTGGTAGATGAAAGCTTGCACCCAACCTGGAATGACAATTATCTTCCAAACAATTTTGGTATTGTCATATCCACTTAGCTATAGTGAATAAGTGTTTGTGCATTTTTTTAAATGCACACACACAATGAATATATGAATTTATGAGATTTATCTAAAAGAACTTGGTTCCACATGCCAAAATTTACAACCCATGCAAAATACACACACACACAAATAAAATAAATGAATAAACAAGCAATCTCAAGGTCATAATAAAAAAATAACCTTAACCTATTTATATACATAGTTTCTTGAAGCATCTACCAAGTACAAATAAACAGTTTAGAAGCCACTACAATAAATAAACCTAAACATTTTCCAAAAAAAAAAAAAAAAAAGAAAATACCTACTTTCTTTCACCTCTCACTCTCCTTAATCTGCCAGTCACATCTATATACTGCTGAAAGAATAGTGGTACTTAGCTTGAAGATCACATTGAGGAATGAAACTGACAGTCACCATGCAGTGTTGATTCATATGTCCATACTACCTATCTATAAATGAACTATCTCCAGTACATCTAATACTAAACTCTCTTCCCTTATAAATATAACAATTTTTAGAATATATATTTCACACACACATACACACAGGGTATGCTGGTATTTGAAAGCATAAATGGAAAACAATCTAACAGCATGCACCAAATTCTAATTCATTTCTCTTACATGCATTCAGAAGTGTGAACCTTTCTTAAAAGGTTTTTTTTTCTTTTAGCAACTGTTAGATTATTTATCTTTTTTATCAAAAAGGGTATAATTCTGATATCTCACTTTTACTGACTTCAAAATCAAAAGAGTATTATGAATTAATTTAATTTCCTACTTCCTGTTCAGTAAGTTTTTGCCTTGAAAACACTTATCTGATTCATTGGTATGATGGGTATTTTATATTTTTTTTGCATGCCTGTTTTCCTGAATTTGATTTACAAATTCTTGTACACAAGAATAATTAATACCTACTTCAGTGATTAAATCTAAGTTGTTACTCTAAATTTTTTATTATTTTAAAAATTAAATTAAAATAGAATTAAAATTCATCTTTTTTTCTTGCATAATTTTTCCCTTTGCCACCACAAAAAGTTTTAGAATTACAATGAAGCTATTTCATTCACATAAAAGATGACTTTACTGTAATTTTTCTAAAATTTAATTCAGTAATAATTAATAATTTCACATTATTAATCTAACAACTAAATTTATACTAAATTTTCATTTTAGCAACACTTTAAGGCCTTCAAATTTAAATTCAGCCTAATAAAAGTGTACAGAATAACAAATATATTAAACTACTAATGAAAAAAACGTCTTTTTTAACATAAATAACAAGTTCTTGATTAGTGTATTGCTGGTTTTCTATAATTCTTTAGGTTTTATTTTTACTTTACCATGTGATTTTTCAAATGGTGGTAGAATTACAGTATTTCTATTTGGTCTTTAACCTCACAGGCTAACATGTGTAAATAACACTATTTTCATTCTGTTTTAAGTAAAACGTACGCATTACTTTTAGAATTGAATTTTTAAAGAGAATTTTAAATTTGTTTATCATTTCTTTTAAATACAATAGCAGCTCAATAAGTGATAAAAAAAAAAAACATACCAAGGTTTTAAAAAATGCTTATAAAGTTTATTTATATATATACGGAAATTATTTTTTCTTTTAATTCAGATTAACTTTCAGCCATTATATTTCAAATAGAACCAAAATTTAAGTTCAAAGAAGGTATTTAAATTATTTAAAATGTGTTTTTCAGTTTTTTTTTTTTTGTTTTTTTTTGTTTTTTTTTTTTTGTTTTTTTTTAGAAAGTTTGTGGCAGTACCTATTGTTTGTGAGTTATGTTTTTTGCATACATTTTTGGTGCAAACTTTAAAAATCACTTCTTATGGGTTTCTTTATATAAAGTTGGGAATTATGGGGTACTAGAAACCCCTAACTATGAAACATATCAAATGCATAACAATAGAAGTGTTTAGAAATCATCTACTTCACAGGGGATCAATTTACTGTGAATTTCTATTGCAAATCGAGCAAACTCCTAAACTCCTGAAATATCCAATGAAAATAAACAATTTGCTAATTTTACACTTTTTGCAGACACAAATTAACCTGAACCTGGGAGAGATTGTAAACAAAAACTTTAAGATTCTACATCCATCTACCTCTCCTTCATAGTATCATATCTAATTAGTTTGTTTACCTTTCTGAACATACCTTGAAAAAGACCCTTTTTTTGAGTTTTTATTCATATGAAGTTTGACCTTAAAGGAATCTTAGCCATGTAGTATATCACATAGTCAACCGTCTATAAATCTAGTCTTGAAATATATAAAATATTCTGTTTAAAATTATGTGAAACTGCACATATCATCCACAAAATGCTCCCCATCTAAAAGAAATATCCTAAATGTGAATAATTAACTCACCTACAGTGCCTTTTTTTACTCACAGACTTCAAGGGGACTTGGTAATTAGTCACTTAAAATTACTCTCTGGCAAGATGATGATGATAACAATAACAAGAAGAAAAAGAAGACGGAAAGAAAGAGAAAAACTTACATTAAACTTTAATAAAAAGCTATGCATAATCCTGAAAAGTGGTTTGGCACTATATAATTATTTGGTAATGCAAATATCTGTTTAAAACAATAGTTCACTCAGCTTAACTCCCTCCTTGCTTGTTGGCAAATTATAATAACGGATCATTTATACTAATATTTTGGGGCCTAACAAATCTATAAAGATGTTCATTTACAAACTTTGTTGCAGGAGGAGAGAAAGTTGAGAAAGGAGAGAGACATTATTGCTTACCCATCTCCACGGAGTAATTTAGGATCAAAGTAACGGAAATCTTCAACTTCTGGCAATGATTTCATTTCCATCAGAGCATCAACAATCCGAGTGACAGGAAGATTCTAGTGTAGAAAAAAAATCTTAAAAATTGTGACTGTTAGGTTTTCTTTAATAGAGAATACATCAATTGGTTATAAGAATAAGAAATAAACAACAAAATAAGTGTGCAGAAATTCTTTTGCAAATGTTTGTGTTTTTAATTAACATCACACCACAATTGTTTTATGTTAGAATTTCTTGTGAATTCTAGCATGGTCTTAAATTTCTACAAAAATCTAGAAGGTATCAAAAGATGATTCATTCTAGATTTTTCTATAATTTTAAGACAATGGCGCACTTTTCATTCATTTATAGTAAAGAAAAGTAATAGCACCAACAGCAACATAAAACAACAGTTGTCAAAAAATTCAGAGTGAATTTCACTAACTTGCCCTCCAAAGCCTCAATAGTAAAGTATATGAACAGTTCAAGTTAAAGCATTTTGTTTTTTAAATCAATAGTTTTATTGTATGGCAATATATAAAAAAAAAATAAATAAATAAAAAAATGAAAATTTCCCAATTTCAATTATAGAGTATCAGAATTAGAATAATTTTAGGTAATCAGTATTTGATCAGAAAATTGATTTACCAATTGTTTACTATACAGTTTTTATAAATGACTTTTACTCTGTATAAAAATAATTACATGCAAGATATTTTCTCCATAGATGAAGTCATTTTGTTCATTAACTACAATCAGGTGATGAAAATTCCAGTCCAAAGAATGTAAACAAACATATTGTAAAAGTAACCCTTAACAAATGATATTAAAAGTATCAAAGAAAAACATAAAAATATTCTTACATGTTTTTTGACAACTAAATTTTTGACTCCTTCCATCACAAACTGAGAGCCCTGGTTCATCAATTTTGAGAACATCCTGCAAAAAAAAAAAAAAAAAAAAAAAAAAAAAAAAAAAAAAAAAAAATATATATATATATATATATATATATATAGTTTGTCTATCAATCAGTTACAGAAAATATGAGAAAGATAATTCAGAATGTTAATTAAATATTGGTTTGCTTCCTTTTAGTTTCTTATGTATCCCATAACTATTAAGCTTTCAAATATGCCATGTCTTATTCATTTTACAATTCAAGTGAACATAATCTTTTTTTTCTGGCACACATGCACACATATGGGTCATATAGTGTCAAACATCTTTGGGAACCTTGACATGGTGCAATGGTTAGCAAGCTTGTCTTGGTAGATCAATTATGACTGAATAGTGAGTTTGATCCTCACTGGGTGCCCCATACTTCCAGTCTTGTGCCACATCTAAGCTTTACTTAGAAAATCCCCATGCAGTGTCAAACATCACTACAACAAAGTAATAGAACTGTTTTATCAGAAAGTATTTTTCTAATTCTATCATTCAAAACTTCATCCTTGGAAATGCTACAAGCACTTGGAAATCAAAATGATACATTCACACTTGGTGATTTCATTAAGTTTTAAAAACTATTTCCAAAGAATATTGACAATATTGTAACATAAAAAAAAAAACTAATTCTAATTGCTTTAACCATCTATCTTAATCTTGCAATAACAAACTAGAAAATAGGGGGATTATAGTACAAACCAAACCATCTCCAGAAATTTTAAGCAAAGGAAAGAGACTTTTAGGTGCCTAACAGATAGAGTGGGGGCTTCTTTTTTTTAATCTTATTAAGACCACCTTATTAATTTTGTATTTTTTTACTCTTTAAATGATTTTCAGTAGCCCCACTTCATTAAAACTTCACTGTTTATTGCATATTGGGAAAAAGTCCTATCTCTCCTAATTATTAAGATTCCTTGTATTAGGCAACTAAGAAAAAGAGTAAAGAGAAAATAACAAAATCTTCATTTCTCATTTGATAAAATTTTGCATGAATAATGAAATGGAAATTAAACTTGCTAAGGAAAAAAGTTTGCATTGCTTGCACGACTTCATAAGGGTTTTCCAGCATGTCTACCTTTATCTAGTTTTACTTTCAAAATGTTCTCCATGATTTAAAATATAAATAAAATAAAACATACTTTTTCCATTCTATGTCTGATCTACTTATAAAAAGTGAAATTTTTATTTTTTTTATTTTTACAAAGAATATTCTTCAAACAAAATTTTAAAAAAAATACATTTTTAAATTAAAAAATTGGAATGTATAAAGAATTTCTTTAAAACAAAGTTGTTATTTTTATAGGAAATTTGTTACTACAATATGTTACATTATTTTCATTATTATTTTGGACAGGTCTCATCTTTTTGGTGCAGAAAAATGAACCAGATAAAATAAATAAAGAATAATGTTGAAGGAAATCAACATAACTTCGACATCAACCTTGAGCCAGACTTACCAAAACATTACCAAAATCAAATAAACAAACTTTATATATACACCAGCCAACCCTTACTAGTTTAATCACGTGTTGCATCTGATTTGGAAACAATTTAGATTGACAATCTTGCATGTGAAACACTACTAACAAAATTATTGTACATTATACTTGAGATAAATCGTGATATCTTTTATTTATCATTCTTCCCTGAGTATTTTTTTTTTATTACTGTACATCTTCACTCTCTTTGGACTGGCCCAAGGTGGGGATACTGATGACAAATCTTGGTCTGTCTGTGATCTAACTAATCACAACATGGGGGCAGAGCAGGCCAGGAGTTGAAACTAATTCATCAATCGAACACGGTGTTGAATGTTTCAGATGACCAGAGACAAAGAAGCTATCTGTGGTTCTGGTGAACCATAGGCTGATAAAGAAGGTGTCACAATAAAATACAAAAAGTGAAAAATCTTAAGTCAAGCATTTATAAAAAAGCATTATATTTTCAAAAGGTTCCCTGAGAATGTATCCTTTCAAGTGTCTTCTCTATTTGTATCTTTACAAAAAAATGACTGATTATATATGGCATATTTTTAATCAATGAAACATGATCTAACACAGCATAATGATAGAGTAAGAATAAAAGTATATTTTTGTACATCTCATTATTTGTTGACATAGCAATATTTATTAATGTATGTCAACAAATAATGAGATGTACAAAAATATACTTTTATTCTTACTGTTCTAGTCATCAGGTACAAGTCATAATAGATTTTCTTATAGTTTCATCTGTCAATTATACAGAGACCAGTTTATCAGCAACATTTCCCCCCACCACATTCTAAAATTTATTCTAGTAGTTCAAACAACACATAATGACTTGGCATTCCATTCATTTATCTTTTTCTTATGTATTTGAATGAGCCAAATCACTGCATCTTGTTAATTGAACATACCAAACCCCACCTACTACACAACTACCAGGTAAATAAGTAACTAACATGTTTTAACAAGTTTATATATATGTACATACACACACAGAGCCAAATTCAGATAAAGAAAAGTGGTAAGCAAGTAGGCAAGAACTACACCTGTAAATTCCAGTTGCCTTACAAGTTAATCTACTTTTTTTTCCTACTTTTCATGAATTTATTTTTTAACTGATAACCTTAGAGAAACATCCTTCACAGGATACAAACTTTCTATGCAAATAAGTAAATGAAAGACTAACATTCAATAAGTAAATTTTCTTTAGTGATATCCAATTCTGAATAAATCAATGTGTGGTGTTTCATTTAAAGCACTGCAGTTTAGCACTTTATTACAATTTTCTTGCAGGTGTCCTGTGGCTTGAAACGAACTGGAATTAGACTGCACCCTAAGAAAACATACTAACATTCAAATGATCTTTGAATCTAAGTGCTTTCAGTTAATCAACCATTAATAAACCATTATCAAGGATGTTTTTGTTAATTTGTAGATTGCAGTGATAATTTTTTATATTTAGCAACAGAAATGTTTTGATTTTAATTCCATTAATTATGAATATGGCTACAATGTGCTGTTTTCAGGAATCAAAACATTTTTTACTTAAAGAAATAAAAAGGTACATCAAGTAGAGAAACTAGCAAAAGAACAGGGTTAAAATAGCCAGAAGGCCCACCCTGGTTTGGTAAGAGTAGGTGTCGATATCAGCAAGCAACAGTTCAGTGCCTATGAGGAATCAGTGCTAACCAAGGGTTTCAACTTGACCACCATCATCAGGTAGTTTCCATACTTAGACATGATAGCTTCAGTAGAGGACCCAGGCAGATGATTTAAGATAGAAAGTGAGACAAACACTAAGAAAGGTTATACCTCCTAAATTTAACATCACAAGAGAAGAAAGATTGGTAGACTCTACATAGTGACACTAGTATCATTATACTGCCAGCTGACAAAGACAATGCTTCGGTGGTGATGGACAAGTTGGAGTAATCCAAAAAAATTGACATGCCTACTTGAGAATCTCATAGCTATAGCAAGGTGGAAAAGGATCTGACCCTAAATACTGAGAAGCTGTCACAGATTCCTAAATAAGAACAAAGACTACTTCACACTGAATAATTATTAACAGCTAACTCAACATTACCCCAAGCTGCTGCATATATATATATATATATATATATATATATATATATATATATATATATATATACACTCCAAGATTCAAAATTAGTATTCCATTGTGAACTATAGTAAATTACAGGAGTTTGCCATACCACCCACTGAACAGATTCTTAATGGACATAGTCAATCCACAAGCAGAGAAGTCCTTATCATGTTAGGAAATCTAAAACACTTTGTGGAATTGATTTGAAGAGCACCTAGCCATAGCAATTTGACAGTAAGTTTGGATGTAGCAAGCCAGTTTACCAGAGTTCTTATAGATAAAACCTTGACCTTAACTGTGGCTTGAAACAAACTGGAATTAGACTGCACCCTAAGAAAACATACTAACATTCCAATAGATTATCACAATCTGTTTTGCGTTATGTTAAAGGCTTATTGGAAAAGATACAGAAGATCTGTGATCCATGCAACATCAGGACAATATTTAGTAGCTCCACTCCACAGAAAAATCTCTGCCAAATAAAACCTAAAACAGGAGAGAACATTACAAAGAACTGTTTAAACTCCATTCCTTGCAATTGGGACAAAGAATATAATGGTGAAACTTGTCACCTTCAAAAGTTAAGCTGGAGGAACATTGAAAAGCACCAGCAAGAGGAGAGACAATAAAATCAAGCATGAATGATCATGTATAGAGAGAAAATGGCAGTTATCAAACCCTGTGAAATAAAGTGAAAATACTGAACAAGGAAGATCACTGGAGAGTTAAATGGCTGAAAGAATCAGTGCATATACTAAGCTATGAGGACCTCCTTAGGCCTAGCATAAAAAAATATGCTATAGGAGTCACTAAAAAAGAAAGAAAAGTGACAGTAGGTCTTCAATAGCAACAGCATCTGTAACAAAAAAGAGGTTTCAATGAATGCAGTCATAGGTTAGGTTTAAGGGTCCAAGTTTTCCATACAGAATTCTTCAATGAATTAAAGCATTAATAAGCGAAGTAATTACGAATTCAATCCCTAGACCAGGAAATGTGTACTTGGACTCGATAGAAATAAGAACTAAATGAGAATATCCCTCATCCTAGACAGCTGAATAAGAACAATCTAACCTGTAAATTAAATAAAAGGTTCAGCTCAAAACTCCCTGTAGGTTACCTGTTTCAACATACATACAGTAAGGGCTGGAGGGCACAGAAACAAATATGAGGACAATAGCCCACATGTAAATAATGATAACTCTTCATTCCAAAAATTCAAACAATTATCCTTGTCATAATGAAGTTATTAACAAAGTGAAAGGTAGTCATACAAATTACTAGTTTATATTGAAATCGATAGCAAATAAAATGCTTTTAATAAATTTGATGCATTAAAGTGAGTACTGCCTTATTTTTATACTATTGAGATGTTTGCTGATTTTTGGCTATGTTGGTTAGCCTTATATATATATATATATATATATATATATATATATATATATATATAAAAGGAATCCCAAATGTAGAGTCCATGGTATGGAGAAATGTGAAATTTCTCAAATCGGTCAAATTCTTTTACCTTTGTATAGCTCTAGGTCATGTTTATTTAATCTATATTATCTTATGACCTTGTACTAATATGTAAAAAAAACTATCGGCAAGAAGAATCTGGCTGAAATAAATAAAATACTTGTCAACATTTCTAAACTTTATACTGCTGATGTAGGAGGGTGTACTTAAGAGGACTTTTATGATAAGGGATAGATCAATTTTTGTGTTTTTATCCACATTGAATTTTTTTTTAAAACATTTTCATTTTGAAAATTATTATTCTTAAGTACATTAAGTTTCATTTTTGGACAGATTTTAATAAGATTAACCAGAAAAATGTCAATTTATTAATTTGTAAGCATGAACTAAAAATAAAATAAAAAATTGATGCCAAAAACAGGATTTAATGGATCTTACATTTTAGTAAAATATTAGAAATGTAAAAACAACTGTAGAGAAGTTCTTCTTATGAATAACCTTGTGAGCATATGCAAATAACAGATGAATAAAAATTATAAATTTTTTAAATTTTATTAAATTTAAAATTAACTTTCAGAAATTCTATTCCAAAAGTTATTTTTTTTAATAATTTCACATTCTTAAGTATATTATATATTAGGAATATTTAAACAATCTGACCCTTCTTTCTACTTCATTAAAAGAAAAAAAATTCTTCATACATTATTAGATTCATCAGCTATATGAGAAAAAAAATTACCCTATTTCTTTATTCTAGCTGAAATATTGATTGATTTGTTTTCTGCGGGTTATTTAAAGCCAGCAAATATTTTTTAGAAGGTATGATTTTTTAGATAATAATGGTTTTGCTATATACGTTTTACTAATTAACCCATATGTGGGAGAGCAAGAGACAGATTAATATCTTTCCCAAGGTTATCTAAGCGTAAGCAAATGCAAGGAATTCAACTGGAATTCAACTTTGGCTCTAGGATTTCTCATTCCAAGCTGATATCCACTGCACCACAATACATATAATACCATGCATGAAATATAAAACTGCCCCAAAAACGAATAAGATTCAGTGAACAAGTAAACCACAAAGTTAAAATATTTTCATGTGTGACATACAGAATGAATTAATCTTTTATGATGGGTAACAGATACAAATTAAATCCAATCAAATAATTTCTCTCTACTAACAACATTTAGATTAAATATGAACCTGGAACAACCATAAAATCTTCAAATACAGCAAATAAAATAGTAGCAAAAGGTCAACTGTAAAAGAGTCATTTATGCAAATCAGTTAATTTGCCTTCACAATGGAAACAATTGTACTTCATCTAAGGAAAAAAATTTAGATAAACTTCTCAGGTTCTCATAACATGCACAAAAGGATACTTACAAAAAATTGAGAAAGAGCAAAAATTTTGAGTGTTAAAAAGAGAAAAATTAAAAACACAATACCATGATATTAAAAGAATTCAAATGTAATAAAATTGTTAAATCACCAAAACTATATGCAACACTGTAGAAATATTTTCCCAACAACTTTCAAATATCTTTTTATACAGGAATGAAATTTTACTTTAAAATATACTAGAAAAGAAAAACTATCTCACTTTACAGAATAGTAACAAACAGTTTTACTTTTGTAGGATCTCATTCCTTCAATGAAGCTTTCACATTAAGTATAAAAATTATTTTTTTTATTATCGCATATATAAGAAAAGAAAATACAGGTTCAATCTCTGTTGGGGGTGGGGGGGCACACACATTTTTCTTAGCTAAAATTTATCAAATTCCATTGACTAGAAGCAAGTTCCACAGCACTTTGGAACAGACTTCCAAGAGGATGTTTTCCCCTGATCACCAAAATATTAACCAGTTCAAGTCTAGAGTTAAGTTATCTTCCCCTCCTATCTATATAAAATACCCCTTAACATAACCCTCTACTTTGAGGGGCCGCAAGCTTTATACCGTTAACCTAACTGTAAAAGGCTGATAGATGTAACAAACTATCCACTATAAAAACATTTGAAATACACACACAGAAGGTGTTGGCAAATGTTTATCCCAAATCACCTTCCAAAATCTAACCAAAATATCACATATTGGAAAGAGAGGATGTTTTTTAGTTGAGCTAAAAAGTTTTCAATTCACACTTGTGTATGTTAACAAGTTATAAAATGTTATCTAAAACTCCTTGCATTAAATAAATTTGATTGTATATTTCTTGCTTTAACAAATCAGATGATACCAAATGGCATATTAAGATAAAGTAATTGTTTTTTAAATCATATTTTTCAATATTTCTTTTACTTAAATTGATATTCATAATCCATGATCAATTATTCATCACACAAAAAGAAATAGCTTTAAAATTCCATTGTTCCTAAGATCAAAAGGTTAATACATTGTGGAATATGAACAATTCTGAACTTAGCTACAATAGTTCAATCATAGGTCAGAACCACTTCAGTGGCTTGCTTGTTTGCTATTCAGTGCTATATTCCATGCTTGACTATAAGGTCATGTGACAAGAAAAATAACACCAAGAGTTATAAACAAGTTTGAACAAATTCTTTAGTGACCAAACAATCTAAAATGATCTGATATCAAATAATCATTGCTTTCAGATGTAGTTTGATTAAATCCAATTGTACAATTTGCGCTATTGCTATATTGAAAAGATTGTATCTAGACCCTTTGATATTATAGAACATAAACAATAAGGAATGGAGAAAAAGAATAAATTACATTCATGAAACTTTTTTCTTTTATTCTACTAACACACTTAACTGATTTATATTTTAAAATAGCTAAAAATAATTTTTAAAATTTTTACAGAATTTTTATAATGCCTTTGATAATATATACAGAATTTATATTTTATCCAAACTATTCCTATGTTAAAAGTTGATAACTATAAGAAATGACTGACCTTTTTCCCATCTCTTTAAACAAGGAAGGCAGAAAGATACTGATTAAAGTGGAATTAAATCATTCTTTAAAGTTGACCCCAGCAGCAGTGTATTCTTATATCACTCCAAGTTCATTTTCACTAAATCCTAAACATTTGAGTTTTAATTAAGAAAAATAACCTTTCAATTTAATTTCTGTATATAAGGAATTTAGATATGGTTTTTTACACAGCCAGCAAGAGACTTACATAGTTTGCCAGAAACACTGCAAATTAAACCTATATTTTCAGACTGACGATTAGGTTTGTCAGGTAGAGGATTATTATGGCTTTTTATTTGTCTTGTGAGTCCAGAGCAGCTCTTGCAGACTTTGCCACATATATCACAGGTAAGTGAGTTTGCAATCATGAATTGAGCATAATCTGTTAGCAAGTTGTCTATATAACTCCTCAGGTGAGTATGCTTGTCAACTTTATAGTTGACAAGCATACTCAGTCATGAACAACGTACTGAGGAATAGCTTGGATTACTCTCATGCAGGCAGCTCTTTTAGTCTTTGCCTGCTTTATTAACTTTGTATGGAATAAGAGACATCCTTCATATATTGTTTCCTCCACTTGTTTCTGTCACCAGCCTATACTTACCAGCTGTGAAATTCAAGATCAAATTGCGACACTGAGTGCCTGACACAGTTCTTGAAACACTTAGGTTTTTGCTGAGGTCTTTTTCCTTCAGCTAGCTCTCCAAAATGCATCTGCTGGGTGTGTGTGTGTGTGTGTATATATATATATATATATATATATATATATATATATAAGTGCTTAGATTTTGCCGTCCAAAGTTTTTTTTTAAACCTATTGTAGCCACAGAGTGGTAAAAGCATCTGACTCAATTTTAGGACCTGCAAAATGGTATTGAAATATTGTATTCAGTAAAGTACAGCTTCATATTTAAAATTAGTGTCACTTTTATGGGAACACCATTTGTTTACATATTACAGTGAATAATGTGAAATATTCATGTCCATAAAAAATAAAATGGATGAAGACACCAATCAAGTTCTCCCAGGTCTGAATACTTGTATAAAATAAGGATTTACTCACTAGAAGAATTGGCATACAAAAAATATAAGTAGAATAAAGTTGTTCATTTCACAAACATTGTACCAGCTATTTTTTGGCGCTTTTTTCTGTGACACATGCAATTCTAGAAAAGTAAAATTTAACCAAAATGCTGAGAGAATGTATTGGTCAGATCTCAAAGTTCAATGTGTTAAGCTATTTGATCTTTTTGAAAGTGTTCATTCAAGGTATATGAAAAATATCAAGATTGCATGAAAAAAAAATCTGTTGGAAATCAATCCAAGCTTAACAGGCTAGTTTCTGAGTATCGAAATCAATACTAATTGTAATAATAAAAACAATGATAGTTAACTGTTAAAATAAAAGATTATATACTTGGAGTAAGTATTTAAATATGCATTTTGTGGAACTCTCACCCTTAAACTCTAAATCCAATCCCAAAATTTCCTTTACTCTCCAACAAATACTACTTAAAGTAATTCCATTTCAAACAAGAAAAATTTACAAAGAACAATTTTAAAAACAGTTTTTATTTAACTACATGCATAATCCAATCAAGAATGGTATTCAAAAATAAACAAAAATATACTGATGTTTTATCATTTGATTGGATTTTGTGAAGTAGATCAGGCCAAGAGATTTTTCACACCCTCTTATATATATTGTCTAATGTCTTATAGAGTAAAAATAATACATACAAATTTGGGTGCTTCTATTAACCACAATTCTCATAAAAGAAAAAACAGTTTCCATCTTTTAAGTTACATACAAGTAAATAATGACAGTTATCTTCTGAATAAATTCTTGCAATAAGTCAATAAGATTCTCAAAAATAGTGTCTGTCATTTATGGAATATTCAGGTTTAAAGAATTTATTTAACCATTCCAATTTTGACAACAGATTTAACAAGCAAAGATTTTATTTACTGATGCTAAATAAGAATGGCTCACATTTGATCCTTATCATGTTCTGTCTGTTTCATTACTTGTGAGGTCTCATGTGGGAAAGTATCAACTTTAATCATTGCTGACACTCAGCAGCATTTTGAAAAGGGGAATTTGTTTCTTAGTAATGCTTAATCTTCCACTTCCAGAAAACAGCAATTAAACAAACTAATATTAGTAATCTAAAAAACATTAAAAAAAAGTAAAGAGCTCTGAATTTTGACAAAGTCCAAACATGTTTAAAATCACACTATAAATTGTTTAGAAACTCAGCAATATTTATCTAACCTTCTTAAATGATAAATGACTGCCTTTCAAGGATCACTGAGTACTTTTCTACACTATTTAAACATGTTAATCAAATCAAAATATTTCTCTTGGGCCATGACAGAAAATTTTGAAAGATTATTTGTTTAATGAATATTAAACAAGATATCTTGTTTTTTAATGACAATCTTTTCACTTTCAAGTAAAAACCATAGTAATGTATCAATTTGACAAGTTCTATAAAAAATATTAAATGTTAAATACAAACACAAAATGACAATGGTTTCAAATCAAGTTGAAGGGAGAATGGCAAAATTACACAATAAAAATACTGATAAACGTCCTGATATCACACTTACTAAAGATGAAAAGGTGTTGTTATAAGAAAAATAAAAACAATATAGACAATCAGTTTTTCAGCATTAGTGGCTCAAAAACTTTGTTGTAATAAACATATTTGTTAGTCTAAGAAAGAATGTATATATGTTTTCTTGTCAGGATGGCATAGATAAATATTTACACTTTACACTCTTACTAGTAATGACAGGTCTATTGCTAGGATTGAATATTGGAAAAATTAGCTAAAATAAATCTCTGAAGTACCTCCATAGGTAACATTCAAACATCTTAAAGTCATAAGAATATACAAGGAACTGCTGAAAACATACTCAGGTTATCAAGTCACTTGCTAAAATATGATTAATGACGAAAAATTAGAATTCAGAATGGGTGAGGACTACCTTCTTAATTGGAGTAAAGAACTTTTCAGCACCATATCATGAAGTATGCTATTATAATTTTATTCAGCGAAAGAGATGTTTGATTATCAGTTGCTGAATCTTGTAACACTTGTTTTATTCAGTTATATATCAAATTTAACAAAGTTTTAAAATATATACAGTGACGTGCCAAAAGTCATAGAACAGCAGTATGTAACAGGTAATGATAGGTAGTGCCACTGCATACTGACAACATGGAAATGCTCAGACCTATATATGTAGTGCACTGACATCTAGAGAGTCAGTATGAACACCAGCTAGGCTGTTCATGGTAAAACAATGGGAATTATATAAGTTAAAATATGGCCATGATAGTGAGTGCCAGATGAATGGGACATTTCACTCCTGAAATTGTGAGGACATTTGATATCCCTAGATCCATAGTGTCATATGTGTACTAGAAATAACTGCTGAAAGACATTACTATCCACAATAAACAACACAGCAACTGACCACAGGTCCTTCATTATTATGACTCTAGGTATATGGATCTAATTGTCTGCAGTAACAGACAAGTAACACTGGTTCAAATCATGTCCAGTATAGGGAGGTACTAAACATATCCAATTGATCAGTATTCTTTAACTTACATGAGATAGGAAAGAAGACAACCCACCAAGGTGTCCTTGTTAAGGTCACAATACCAAACATTATGACATCTGGGTTCATGACATCACTAATTGGAGGACTCACAATGTGTGGTATAATAGTTATGCTTTCAATTGATTAAGGTTGATAATAGGGTTTGGGTGTGGTGTATACCCTACAAAGCCTTGAACCTCAGTTGTCAACAAGACACCATGTAGGCTGGTGGTAGTTTCATAATGGTATGGAGTAAGTTTGTGTTGCATGGATTGGATCTACTGCTCCACTGATCAGTGAGTACTTTGTTTCATGCTTTTGTGACAATTTGCACCCATTCATGGACTCCATGTTCCTCAACTATATGTTATACCAGCAGAATAATGAACTGTGTTATCAGTCTCAATTAACCCAGGATTAGTTAGAAGAACATTCCTGAAACTTCTGACAAACTATACAGCCACCACATTTGCTTGACATGAGCTGAATTGAGAATTTATGTGAGTGACAGAGAGGTGTAGTCACATGCAAAACCGTGTACCTATAAATATCAGAGAACTGTAGACATTTATTGAAACAGTAACATTTCCCTAGAGGTTTTCTGACCACTTATTAAATCTATGTGACAGGGTTGTTGCACTTCAGCAGATGTCATAAACAATACTTGGAATCTATCTGATTACTTGTGGCACATTAGTATATACTGAAAAGGATTGGTTGATTAAAAAAAAAAACATTAGTAGCAATTGTTTTTTTTTTCTTTCAAAAAGGCATATTATTGGAGAGAAAAAAATTTTTTTTAATTCATTCAAATAGAATTTTTACTAAACTGCCCCCCACCCCAGCAAAACAAATTTGGTGTATTTTGCTTATCAGCAAAGAACTAATAAAAGAAATTAATCAATAAAATATTTCCAGGTTAAAATGCAAACAAACACATACAAAAATATGAGTTTGTACACCATTAGTTAAATCCTGTTTTAGATATTTAATTGCATCTAAAAAGATAATTACCTGGCCTGAAACTTCAAATTTGATAATAAATTCTGGTATGTTATTCTTTCTGGACAAAATAGATTCAAGTTACAACAACACAGTTTATCAACATACTGAATTTACAACATGATTTTCTTTTTCATTATAAATTCTCAATGATTAAGACAGAATTATTGCATTTCTTACTTCTTTATTCTACTCTGTGTGTACATGTATAACTTATTTCTGATAATAATATAACTGATAATAAAAGTATTCATTCTATATGTAATTTTTACCTAATGAATGGAGAGAAGTATGAACCAGGTGATAGGAAAGCCTATCAACTTCTATTTAAAAAAAAAGTTAATAAGTTTTGACTTAATAAAAGTCAAGATATCCATTACAGATTCAACAAAGAATTAAAACTGGCAGAGCGATACCTCTGGGGGGAAAAAAAAAAAAAAATCATACCAAGAAACCTATTAGTTTCAGCACTAGTTAATTTCTTTTAGTTTTCAATCAGAAGAATTTATTTGGGCAGTTGAATCAGCTACTAACAGAGCCTTTTGACCATGCAATGTTTAACTAACATTCTATTAAGCGGAAAGGTAGGGGGGTCACAGCTCAATCCCAAAAAAACAAGCTAGAATGGCCAGCTAGTACAGCAGCAGAATAAAAGAGAAAAGAAAAACACAGAAAGAAAAAATAATATAAAAAATAAGCAATTTCAAACGAGAAAGATTTAACAAAATCTAAGCACTCAAATGCTGCAAGGAACATCAATTAGAAAATAAAAATAAACAAATAAAAAATAAACACTCACTAGAGATTCCTACTAAATATTCTGTGGTTACAATTCTAGTTGTCTATGAGTTATGCAATGATACACACACAAACACAAAAAAAAAAAAAAAAAAATTCTTCTATGTGCCATGTTCTTTCAGGACATTGGAGATCATGGATCGCCACAATCTTCTTTCCTTTATAGCTCTGAATTAATTTTGATTTTGTTATCTCTTCTAAACCTTGCACTGCTATACATTGACTCATGCTTGCTAGCTAGAGTCCCTCTTGCCTTCAATCCGTTCTAGGAGAATCAAATTTGTTTACATTTTCTCAAAACTTTATTGTTGCTCTCATGTTATTCTCAGCATCCTTCTGTAGAACTACATTTCTGTTGCTTCAAGTCTCTTCATCTATGAGGAGATTGTCCAGCATTCACTATCTCCCATAAGAACTGATAATACATAAGATTTCAGTATTTTTTTTTTCATTGTTTCTAACAAAAATTTTCTGTTTCTTAATAATTTGCTTTAGTTTTGGAAGGCATCTGTCATTATCCTGTTACATTTTCTATTCTTTGTTTAAAACACTTACCTGATATTTAAATTTTTGTAATTGTTTGCTTTTGGTATCACCAATTTGTAATTTGCATGTTGGGCTGTTCCTTTTTCTAACCACCAGTCTTCTTACAATTGATATTCAGTTCTTTCTTCTTGTTTTCCTTCACTACCTTTTGTAGAAATTCTTGTAGTTTCCTTTCAGTATCTATTACCAATACTGTATCATCTACATCTATCTAAACTTATTTATAAATGGAACTTTGTGTGTGTCCGTTACCTATAGACTCCAAAATGGCTGAACCGATTTTCTTGAAAGTTTACACAGTTGTACTATAAGCGTCTGCGAGTGTTCTTAGCTAGGTTTTGTGACAAGGTACCACCGATAAATATCGAAAATCGATAATTGAAAAAAATCAGGTTATAGAAGGAGTGGTCCAATTTTAATCAAATTTGATACACTCATAGACAAAGACATAAGAAACGATATTCAAAAGTTTCAAGGTTGCAGTTCTTACAATAGTGCAGAAAAATCGATAATATATATATATATATAAAAGGCAAGATGTTTGCATGTGTGTGTGTGTGTGTGTGTGTGTGTGTATGTGTGCCTGTTTATCTGTCTGTATGTCCTTTATACAAATCCACAATTTTTATCCGATTCTCACTAAACTTCACACAAATATTCTTTAGGCTGAGTCTGAGCTCCAGGACCATGGATTAGTTTTAAAGCTTTCATTACACTCAAGCAATGCCAGGCTATACTGCTAGTAACTTATATTGTTAAGATTGAGGCCGCCAATAATGAATCCTGGTAAGACTTGTAATTCTCTCAGAATTATCACACTGAGTAAGTCTGGTAAGAATACAAATCTTTGTTTTACACCCTTTTCTATTTTAGTATATTTACTAATCTTTACAAATTTACTAATATTTACTAATTTACTAATATTTACAAATCTTTGTTTTACACCCTTTTCTATTTTAGTATATTTACTGAACTCATTTTCTATCTGCAAGTAGTTTGTTGTCAGTATAAATCTTGGGCTATTCTAATATCGTTCCCAAATATGTCAAAGTTGCCTAGCAGCTCCAAGAGTTACTTTATCAAACATTTTTGCATAATATATAAAACACGGGTACACATCCTTCAGCAGTTGTATTACACTTTCTGATATCATTCCTTGCTCCATCTTCAACAAATCCACACTATTCATCTCGTAATTTAGATCTGATTCTGATGTGTGCCCTGTTCATCAGAATTTGGACGATAAGTTTTGTTATATGGCTTATTAAGCTGATTGTCCAATGGAGTTCACATCAGTTTTCCCTGGTTTCTTGAGGATTGTTATAAAAAGAAATTTACTTAGGTCTTCCTGTATATCACCACTGTTATATATTTTCTTTATTAGGTCTGACATCTTGTTAATGTAGAAATTATCTAAGGTTTCCACTATTTCTATTACAATTCAGTTTGGTCTTGCTGCTTTGCTTCCGTTCAATTTGCCCAATGCTGATTTCACTTCCAATTTTAGTATTTCTGCTTCTTCAATATTGTCAGTTGTGTATTACCAGTTGTTTTCTTTTCTCATGGAAGAATTCTCCAATGTATCCATTCCATTTCTGAAGTATTTTTTCTTTCAATAATATCAGTATCTCATTCTTAGATTTTATACATCCCGTTGATGAGCATATCTTTTGTCCTGCTAATATTTTTAAGCATATCTTCTTTATCTATGATCATTGATCTTTCTATTTCTTCAGATATTTCATTAAGCCACTCCTCTTTAGCCTGCTTGCATTTGGTCCTAATTTATTTGTGCAAAATTCTATATTCTGTGCTTGGCATTGTTTGTTTTTTTTTTTAATAATCATTTCACCCAAAGCAAGGCAGTTTTACTGCCACTGTTGCACAGGGGCTTACATAGGGGAAAGTGATGAGAAAGAAGGGATATTTATAGGGGATGTCAGAAGGAGGGTAATAGACGGATGAGAATACGGGTGTAATGAGAGTGGAGTGGATGGAAGAAAGAGCTTAAGAGAAAAGGATGAGAATTAGTGAGATAGGAGATGTCTATTGACCTTATATTTAAATTCCTGGAGATTGTAGCTGTTGGGGAAACAAGTACATGGAAAGAGATTCCACAGGTGGGAAGTGTGGAAAAAGATGTTAGAGTAGAAATTGCAGTTACATTTTATCGATTTCACTGTAAAAGGATGGGACCTAGTTGCTAATCTAGTAGCTCATGTAAATTCATACTGAGGGCGTACCAGTAAGCTAAATTCATTGGAGCAGAAGCCGTGAAAGTATTTGTAGAAGAGGCACAGGGAAGCCACGTCACGCTGGTGAGAGAGCAACTGCAGCCAAGCTGACAGGTTGGTATAGATCACATTACAGATTTTTTGTCTTCTTTTCATCATGTTGAGAATTTCATCTGTCACCCATTCTTTTTTCCATTATCTACTTTTTTGGGGGGAGGGAATGATCTTAATTGCTGATGTTACTAAAGATTCTCTTAATGTGTCCTGCTTTCAATTTCCATTTCAATTTTGTCCATTGTATCTGTTTTTAAACACTGTCCACATATTTCTCTTTCACAATCAGGTTATTAGTCTTATTAAAAAAATTCTTATTCAGGACTTACATAAAGAGATGCAGATGCTAATTAATTGTAATGGTTTTAATTTTCCAAATATACTTACCCAATTGTTTTTGTTCCACCTCCACTGTATTGTTCTGGACTTGATGGTATAGATAGAGATCTGAAAAGAAAAATAAAGAACTATAATAAACTAAAAATTAATATAATTATAACATATGCTGATTCATTTTATACTTTTGTTTTTTCATATTTTTAAAGTTTTTCCTAAAAGGTTAAAAAACAAAATTTCTCCTGAACTAAAAAACTTCTGAAAATTAAATTGTTTTCACATATACACTTTCTAACTCCATTTCTTGCAAGTTTCAAGATTCACAAAACTATTCCAGAGTTATAGTAAAGGATAAAAATTAACAAAACCATTGACATTACGAAGAGATTATCATCAACATTCTTATAATAAACAGTCAATTAAAGATCTATAAAAAAGATTGGTTGCTAGCCAACTCCAGTGACTATAAGCCTACTTACTGTTATTTAATCTAAGACTTAACTACCTTCAAGAACAAATAAAGATATTAACAAATACATTTGTTTTCTTCAGATTCTTTAAGTGTCGTTCTTTTATTGATATAGACACTTGTTTTTGTTTCTTTTCCTTTAGTTCCAGGTGTTTAAATACATTAGTGTACTGAAAAGTTTTCAAACTGACCTCTTCCAAAACAATCTGATATTTAGTAATTTAGTCTTATTTTGAGAAATTGATCAACCAAGAACTTATCAGAGACTCCTTGTATATATTAGACATACATGCAAGGCACTACCAAAAAGTTGAGGTATTTCACATGTTTCACAACTCAAAAGTAATCATTTTTCTAATACTTTTTCTTTTATTATACATATTGTTACAAACCCCTGAGTTATTGGAAAAAATAAGTTATTTTAGAAGTATCCCAAAACATAACAATAGTACATAACATAAAAAAGAAAAAAAAATGAAAAGGTCAAACAGTTTAATTTCAGCTGTGTGCATGTGTAATTTGACTGGATGACTTCCAGGCACCCTGACACACTTTAATCTAAGATAAAAGACCTGCTTTTGCCCACATGGATAGAGTTCTATCCATATTTGGACACACGATGTCACATGCCTAACTTTGGCATTAAAGTAAGAACCACTTTCAGTTCAGTTCTGCATCCGGGCTTGGTCTGGCCGGATGGCTGTGATAGCTTGTGATAGTCAGCTATGAGAAAATTTCCCAGTCCAGACTTGGTCTGACTGGATGGACATGATAGCTTGCAATAGTCGGCTATGAGAAAAGTTCCCATTTCAGATTTGATCTGATCGAAGGTCTGTGATGGTCAGCTATAAGTTCAGCTACGAAAATCCGTAGAAACTGAACAAAGTTTTAAATAAGAGATTAATTTGAAGAAACCAAAATTCAATGCATCTTAACCCCTAGAAAATGGGAAAAAAAGATAAAATTTCAACAAATCTCAACCCTTAGAAAAGGAAAATAGAAAGAAAAGATAAAATTCAACACATCTCAACTCCTATAAAAGGGAAAAGAAAAAGGAAAGATAAAATAAATCACATCTCAACCTCTAGACAAGAAGTAAAAAGAAAGAACATCCAAGTGACAAAAGCAAAGAGGAAGAAAGAGAAAAAGAAAACACAGGAAAACAAAAGTATAAAAGAAATCTGAAAAGCCAAGAGACTATGGAAGACAAGTAAACAGAAATATTCAATCAACCAACAGATAAGTTGCTCATTCATCCTTTGATGCATTTTTGTTGTATGTATATGTATTTCTTTCATGTAAATATATGCTAGCAGATTTCAATCCGTTTGATAAGATAATATTAATTTACTTAATCAGATATACCCATCCCCAAGTCGTTTCTTTTTTAAACATTTTCTTTTTGCTTTTATTTGTCCAAAACTCAATAATTTAAGATTTCCCTCTGTTAAACCATTTTGTATATTTTATCAATAAAGTCTATTATTTGTTATAAATATGTTTTTGTGTTTGACTGCCTTTATCTGTCACCAGCTAAAAGTAATTCCATTTAGCTCGGTGACGTTCGACTAAGTGAGAGAAAAACCCTCATGTAACGGAATTGTATTTCTTTATTCTGTATATTGTGTTGCAGTCCCATCTTCTGCTACTACCATAATGGTGTGGTGTAGGCTGGGATAGATAACAACATGCAGACCATTGTCCCCAACTGTTATTGTTACTACAAGGTTTTGGCTGCTGTGCCCCGTGGCATTCATTAGGTGATTGTTAATTCAGATAACCACCAGGGAATTAGTCACCCCTACCCAGAGGTTGGACTCACTTATTGCTGGAGAGTGGGGGGGTTGAAGTCATTTATTACCCCCATCCGGAGATGGGACTCATTTATTCGGGGGGGGGGGGGGGGGGCTCATTTATGGGGGGGGATACTCTTTTATCACCTGACGGGTTGAGTTATACACATATAAATAGTTTGTTTAACCACATGGAATCAGGATAGTTTTATATAATGACAAACTGTATCATCAGTTGCTCTTGAACAATCATTGTCTTCTTCAGCCACAGATTGTCGTTAATCACTATCCAATTCATTACCAGATTAGGAAAATAGGTCAATATTTTTCTTTCTTTTGACAGAGTGAGAGAGAGAGATCTTAACCACGCTCAAGTGGTTGAAATAAATAAACTCAAAATAAAGAATGAGCATTTAAGCAGTTAAAGATTTATTTTTTTTAAATGTGGGACAAAATAGTTAGGATCATATAGTGCCAATAACGAACAAGTAATATTAAGTCACTGCTGTGTCTAAGTTTTTAAAGAATTTCAAGTAATTTACTTATAACTGATTTCTCAAGCTGTACGGATAAGTAAGGAAAGAACAAAAGGATGTGGGCAATGATATTAATATATAAAAAGATACAGATGCCAGATGCTTAGGATAAACAAGTACTGAGTACTTACTTCCATCTGTTGATGTATCTGACAGGAGTGATATCACAATTAGCTGCCTTCAATGCATCACAATACTCTTTTTCTTCTGACTAAAAAAAAAAAAAACTGCATTAATTTTGAATGGATAGAAGTGTACAGATTGTAAAAACCATTAAAATAAAAACTGAAAGAATAAATTAACCAAGTTTTTGTTAAGAGTCAATGAGTCTTGACTCAATAGAAATCTCTTGCAGAGAACAATTCAACAGTTTTTTTTTTCCTTTAAAACTCACACAATGGTAGAGCTAAACGTAAGTTTTATCTTTTAAAAGTAATGAATCATTTAAGAAAATTTAAATAAAAACAAGAGAGATAACTGTATAAATAACTATATTTATCCCCTCCCATCATCCACACACACAAGATTTAACTGGTAGATATTTGTAATCAATTTTTTTTTTTTTAAATCAATTCTCCCCAAGTAAGGTGATATGGTCCCTAAGACATTGGGGTGGGGGCTACTGAGTGTGAAAGAGAATTATAAGACTTTAGAAGGAACCAGAAACCTAATCCTAAACAAGAAACAAGAGAAAAACCTCTACTTCTGTTCAAAAGACAGAGGAGGAATGTGAACCAAATGATAGGCAAACCTATCTACTCCTTTTAAGGAGGAAAATAGAATAAATAAATAAATAAAATTTCATAGTTCAAGCAAAGACGTTAGCAATATAGAATTGATGTAAACTTTAGAAGAAACCTAATCCTAAACAGAGAACAAGGGAAAAACCTCTACTCCTGTTCAAAAATCAAGCAGGAAAAAAAAAATCAATAGTTAATCCCTAAAAGACTAATAAAATCACATTTTATTATATATATATATATATAGATAGATAGATAGATAGATAGATAGATAGATAGATAGATAGATAGATAGATAGATGGATGGATGGATAGATATTACACACAGAAATTAGGCAGGAAAAAAAGAAAACTTTTCCCATAAATGATTATCCAAACTACAACAAATTTTAAGTAATTCATCAGGGATTTTAAATATACATTTTTACATCTGGATGCTCTTTCTGGTGTCAATCCTAAACCATTAATAAACCAAATATGCCTCTGACAAGTAACAGGCAAATCAAAGTCACAAATATACAACAGTGTGTGAAATAACACACCCTCATTTAAGAGCTTTTCCATAAAAATAATGAATAAAAATATTGAAACAAAGGTCATCTGTTTTCCAAATGATGGAGTGGATATCAGAATGACATACCTAATTGGTTTCTATATATTTGAAGTCAAAATGTAAGCAGCAGGTGAATAAGTGCTTATAATTGATAGACTTGCCAGCTTTTACTTAGGAAAATATTTAAGCTCATCATCAGTTAGTAAAAATAAAAATATATATTTTTATTAAAAAAACAACTTTCCAGGCTTGATAAGTTTGCTTATTTTTTATTTTATAAAATTTTATAACTGCTCGAAAGTCCAGGTCTATCGTTAAAAAGGGGTAAATCATTAAGTGAGAGTGGCTATGTATGAAAAAGTAACAGATCTTGAACCTTTTCAAAACAAAAAGGTCAGTATAATTAACTGAAAAAAGGCGGGATCTTTTTGAGGGGGCACAAAATATTAAACTTCAGTGCACCAGATCAATGAACACAGTGAGAAAATGAAATGGTCAAAAAAAGGTATTTTCACATTTTACTATCATGATAAAAAATTTTTTTTTAATCATTTCACCCCAAGCAAGGCTGAACTGCCACTAGTACACAAGGAGTTACAGTGAAAGAAAAGATAGGGTACAGTGGATATTAAAAGGATAATAGATGAACGGCATTCAAGAAGGTAGAAGATGGCAATTGACGTTGTAAATTTTTGGAGATTGTAGCTATCAAAGAAGCAAGTAAATAGAAGGAAGTTCCACAGGTGGAAAGTGTGAGAAAAGAAAGTGTTGAAGTAGAAGTAGTGGTTACATTTAACTATTTTAATGGTAAAAGGGTGAAACCTAGATGTCAATCTAGGAGCACGCTTAAATTCACATGGATGGGGGACCCAGGAAAAGAAGATCATCAGAGCAGCTGTCATGAAAATATTTATAGAAAAGACAGAGGGAAGCCACATCATATCAATAACAAAGTGACTAAAGTCAAGATGCCAAATCAGAATTGATTATTGCATTGCAGATCATTCTTTGGATTTTGATAATGTACAAGTTATTTTGTTAGCACCAATAAAGTCACTTAAATTTGATACAATAATAAATTATATTCTAATATATTAAACATCTAAATTAAAAATTATTTTGGCTTTTTAATTCTGAAGTAGCATTAGTTGTATTATTTGATTTTTATTAAAGGAATCTTACAAATACACCTGTAGTGAAAATTTCCATGTACAACTTATTATAGCAAAGAAAATCAAGTGATACACATCAAAACATGTTCTGAATCTTTCTCTCCATCATATTCAGTATGGATCAAATAAAATAAAATTCCCATCTAAAGATGAACTTGCCATAATAGTCATAAAAATGATTTTCTCCTTTACAAGCTAACTTTACAAAGGCACTTCACAATAACCAAAGTCAGAAACAGCAAATAATTTCCTATCAATAACTGTGTGTATCAAATTTTGACACATTTTAAATTTAGTTGAATGCATTTCAATGTTTATCAAGCAAATTACATCTTTCAATGTTATAAAAAGAGACACATGATATACAATTTGATCTTTGCAACAGCCAGACAACAAATCCCTAAATTATGGCTAATGTAGCAAGACTACGGTCTAGGTAATAGTTCAATAATTTTCTTGATGGATATTGGAGAATGTGTATAACATGCAGTTAACCACAGGTCATCTCAACTTTGAAGGACATAATAAACCCTTAAAGCTTGCATGTATCTCATTTGTAATGACAAAAATTATAAAAATTTCAAATGATTAACTAATTTATAAAATTGTAATACAAAATCTATTATAGCTTATTAGAATAAATTAAAAGACACTTGATTTATAAAAGCTATTCTTTTTCTACTTTCAAAGTCACATTATCCAGAGTGTAGTGTTGGATAACTAAAGCATAACAGCGAAAGAGATAAGACTCCTTAAAAAATGATAAATCAGCCATTTCAAGATATTAATCAACAGAAAAATAAAAAAGACTTCAAGCAACAATATCATGAAAAAAAAGTTTAATAATAAAGAAAATTAGAGCCACTTGAATGATGACATACATTAAGGAACATAAACATAGTTAATTTCAAGTTGAAGTGAATGCTGACAAAAAAGTAGAAATTTCAATAGTTATAGAGAATTGTATAGAAAAAAGAAAAAAAAAGGACAATTTTTTTCTTCCACTATCAACATGGACTGATTTCATTAACAGCTTTAAATGTTTTTTATATTTTGAAATAATCAAGATTAACTCTTGAAACTGAACTGAAAATTTGTCTACTTGTTGAAATATGGTTTTGATTCCTATTTGGTTGTTAAATAAGGATAATGTGATGTACTTGATCAATGGGTTGAAATGACATCTAAGTACAGAGCAATACAAACAAATAATGTTGAAGAGTCAGAAAATGTAGAGAGAGAGAATAATCCCTAAAAAGAGTATTGAAAGAAAAGACAGAAAAAAAAAAATACAAAAATCTCATTTTTAAGGTGTTGTTTTTTAAAGAAAGGCAGTGTAATTCCAAACTTTTTGCCAATATATATATATATATATATACATACACACACACAGACTTAAGACAAATTAAAAACATTTTTGAATAAAAGGAGAAAGTCGACTGAAGAGCAAAAAAAAGAAAAAGGACAATGCTTTCAGTGATTAACAGTTTCAAGGACTTTGAGTAAGTGTCAAAGTAAACAAACGATTATACATCTTGAAGAGGGTCAATTTTAAATCTAATAATATTCACATATTAAAGCACTTCAACATTTCTTAAATCTTTAATGCAAAGAGAGAGTGAAAAAAGGAAAGAGAAAGTATTGAAAACACTTCATAAGCTTATTGGTATTAAATTTATTTCCAGACTGTGGTAGGTGCATTTGGCAATAATTCTCATGCTTATTTCATTTGAAAAGTCAGCAAAGTTTTTCTTGGGTAGAAAATGTGAAGTTTCAGTACAGTAGAAAATGTTTTATGAGATTCAATTTCTAACAGTGAGATTTGTGACTGGAGAAAATATAAAGTAAAAATTTAACAGCAAAAACTAAGAGAAATGTTTAATAAGGAATACGCGCACAAATGTTTGAAAAAAAAAAAAAAAAAAACAATTAAAATAGATTAAGAATTTATTGTTGGTGTCTTTCTCTAACATTAAGATAGGTACCTCCATTACATCACAACAAATCCAGCATAGTATGAATTAAAAAGGTTCAAAACTTAAACTTTTTCTATTAAAATGTTTATATTATTATTATTAAGAAGAAAGACCAAAGTAATTTTTATTTATTTTATAACATTTTTTAATCCCTTTTAACATGTTCAAAATTTTGGCAGAAAATTTTGTTTTGATTTGAGTTAGCGTTGCAGAAAATCTGAAAAAATCTTATGACTGTTTACAATCAATTACGTAATTTTTTTACGTAGCTTACTTTTTTGGTGACAAACATATTAATTTGGAAATTCTCTCAAAAATCAAATAATTGTCGGATTTTAATTAAACTTTCAGTATTCATTCACAAATGAATAAAATTATTTTTTTAAGTTATTATTTTTTTTAAAATATTGATGAAAAGAATTTTTTTTTCAAACTCTCTTACCCCACCTCCACGTAAATTCATTAAATTTTAATAAATTTTAATTTCTGTAAATTATTTTTTTTATTAGTTAAACACAGAACTCATTGGGGAATATAAATCATCTATTTCTTTTATTTAAAATTATTCAGCACTATCCAAAAATCTGCTCCAAAGAGTAAAATAAAAAATGCAATAAAACTAATATAATTTAATTTGATAAACTTTTAATTGCTGGAATAAATAATAAAAATTAAGGACATAATAGTCTGAAGAAAAAAATTTTTCAATTATTAATAAAATTTTGAAAGAATTGTTTTCATTTTTTTATTATTATTATAATAATTCATAAAGTTTTAAAAATATTTTTAAAATCTTTTAAAGAACTGTTGTCTTTTTTTTTTTTTTTTAGTTAAGAATTGATGATAATGTTGCCAATCAAAAAATTAAAAACTTTTCACCCCGTATATTTTTGAAATAATAAAAAAAAATTTTTTTTGTACGTAAACATGTTCATTTAAGTATGATGTTCCATAAGGGTCATAAGTTTCCATAGGGGTCGTATTTATTTTAGAAGTTTACAAGTGTTTTGGATTATTCCCTTTACATGGAAAACGACAGAAACCACACTTTGATTCTGATTCAAGTCTCTTCAAGACGTTTATAAAATTCAACAGCCTGTTTTGCAAGTCATTCCTTAAACATTTAAAGCAACTTTTACATTTTAATTCCTAATTTTCTAGAGGTACCTAAAAATAATATGAAAAATAGATCTTAAAAATAAAAATTAATAAATACCATAACATTTCATAAATTATTGAGTTACCTCTGCCGTTATTTTCATTCTGTTATTAAATTGTAAATTTTTTTTAAAAGAAAGTTTTATATTATTTTAATTTTTCATAAAACATCTTCAAACATAAACCTGCAAAACTAAACTAACTAAAATTTCATCAAATATTGGATAACTGCTGAAAACTTGTTAAATTTTAATTTTAACATAGTTAAAAATAAAAAGAAGCGATTTGTATGAATAAGATTTATACCAAATTTGTCTTCCATACTTTTGGCCAGATACTAAATCATCAGTTGTCAGCTGCTCCTAAGGTGCTGATAAAGTGTTGATAGCTGTGATAACAAGGCTACTGTAATTGAGGAATGCTTTTTGAAACATTTTTCAAGCAGTAAGCAAGTAATTCTGTTTCAAGTCAACCTAAAGTAAGTTTAAATTCGATAATTTGAAGAAAATAATGTGTCAGCAAGGTGTATTTTATTTTTGTAAGATTTTTTTTAAACCGAGAATTGGCTTCTGTTTACAATCAATGAAAAATGGCAGAAAATTTAAAATTTTTCATTCCGATCAATATAATTTTGCTTTAAAATATACCAGGGTATTTTGCTTACTGGAATTAGTAAATTTAATCCTTTGGCTTTCAATTAAATCTAATTTTAAAGCTTCAAGATAACTTATTAAAATTTCAATTTAAATTTAGGTATAGAAAAATGAGTGAAGGTACCTAAATTAAAAGATTTCTTTTTAACATGAAATAATATGACTATTATATACATTCAAGCTGTTTCTTCTTGGTATTTTTAAAGGGCAATTTTTAAATATTTGTCAAAAGATTGTGTCATTGAAATTATCAATTCTCAAACGTTTTGAATAAAGAAAAAAAAATTTTTAATACGCATAATTTTGTAAGCTATTTCTTTTGATATCTCATCTGATGCCTAACATTAACTTATCTTATGTTAGGCAGTTGATGAGACATCAAAAGAAATAGCTTACAAAATTATGCATATTATAATACGTAATACTTAAGAGCGACACAACAACTCATTTCCACCAAGACATTATTTCATTAAGCACAATACAAAATTCTACATTCAACAAATTCTTAACATTCCATCAATCACAAATGGCTGAAAGAAAATTGAGCATGCTCAGTTATACCAGATATTTGTCATGAAACAAAGTCTGTACAAAAATAATAAATATGCCTCTTTAAATTTAAAAATGGCATATAAGAAAAAATAGATCAAAATACCTGCAGTAAACATTCTATAATTTAATCAAAGGTGCCACTTACTAATCTGAAATGTGTACAACCCTTGTCCAAATAGCAATGCTTTATCTATTTTTATATTAACAAAGTAAACATATCACATACCTTGACAAGTCATTTGTCCCAGAAATACATCAACTGACTGATACACCCAACAATGATAAAGCTTCATTTTCAATTCTTTATATGTATTTTTTATTTGAGCAAAAATATATAATTACTTCAAGATATATTCAACATACATTCAGCTCGCTTCAAGTGAGTTTCAATTACTTTCCAGTAATTTCCTTATTCTCAATATAATGGCAGTAAGGAAAAAATTCCTAACATTACTATCTATAAACTCTAAAATAAAATTGGTCAACTTAAACATTTTCAACTGAATAGTTTAATAATAGAGCACTAGCTGATGAACCTTGAGAATGATTAATTGTTAAGTTGACAAAAGATTGTAATCACATAACAAAAATAAGTTGTGATAAAACAACCATGATTAATAACAATAAAAAACATCAATACAGTTTTATTCAACCAAATTGTATAGATGAGGTCTTAAAATAAACATGCTTACTGTGCTTCAAACCTGGTGAAGCAATGTGCAAGCATTTAAAATGTCTTCAGTAATCTAACCTTTAAGGGGGGGTAGTAACTGTCGACTACAAATTGAGATGATTTTCTCCAACATAAATCTTCATATTATACTGCTTGTTCTGCTATGAGCAAGTTAGTAAAGTACATGTTAGGACTTGCCATTACCTCAGATAAACAATAGAACAATCCATTTTGATTGTGAGGAAACATAAGAAAAATATCAGAATTTCCTAATAAATCTGCTCAACATTCTTTACTTGATTTGTTTCCTACCGCCTCTCTCCTCGTTCTTGTACAGCTTCACAACTCTGTCCTCTTGGCAATTTGGATTAGGCTGTAGTATCTATTGATATTTCTTTTGAATTGTCTGCTAGAAAGGATCTTTCTATTTACAAGACTTCTTTCTGTTACTAGTGGATTGACTGGAATTCATTCTGGGACTTTATTCAAGACACCCTCTGGGACTGATATTTTTAACCTTCCTGTTGAAAATTGTGCCATACGTTTCTTCTTGGGTTAAAGCCAGGTCTGCTGCTGATATATTAACGACCATCACAGAGTATATATGCCAGGCTCTCAAATAGAACAGCAAAGCTTGAGCTGTTGCACTAGATATCTCCAAAGCTTTTGACAGAGTCTAGCATGCTGGCCTTCTATGCAAGCTACAAGGTTATGGTATAAATGGACGCTTTTTTTACCTAATCCAGTCATTCCTTTCAAATCATGTAATAAAGGTAGTATTGAATGGGTATGCCAGAGATTATCATACAAATGAAGGTGTTCCTCAAGGGCATATTCTAGGTCCTATGCCTTTTCTGATCTTCAACAATCTCCCTGATGTAATCTGATCACAAGTAGGCATCTATGCTGACAACACAACCATTTACTCCTGCCTTGATGAGAAATCTGCCAAGGCCAACAAAGTAAACTTCGCTGCTGATCTTGAAAAGAACCTCCAATCTCTGGTGGACTGGGGTAAGAAATAGCTTGTAAATTTGAATGCTTCCAAAATGAAGCTGCTATCCTTCAACCACCATAGACAACCGATCCTACTCCCCATCAGCACGGATCAGGATGGTCTCCCTGAAAGCAAAACACTGTGCCTCCTTGACCTATCAGCTGACCTCAAGTGGAATGACTACATTGAATTCATAGCTAAATCTGCTGCTAGGAAGGTTGGTTCCCTGTGTAGGGCCTAGAAGTTTTTTTTTGTCTGAATCCATCTTGCACATATATAAATTGCCATCTTATATCTTGACTTTCCCTGACAACCCTAGTATATGTTGTTCTTCCTTTCCACTCTACTCTCAAGCAGCCCTCTTCACACCAGTGTTTTCATCCTTCTCTTACCTATTCTCTGACACCCTCGTAACTTTTTCCTCTTTCTCATCACTCACCTCTTATGTAACCCACTGTGTACCAGTAGCAGTTCTGCCTTGGCTGAAGTGAAATGATTTATAAAAAAAAAAAAACACACACAAAGTTTTTGTTTTGAAGGGGTTAAAAATCATGCATTTTCAGTGACCACATAATTTCTTTTTTCTAATGGAAATAATAATGAATAACAATTCATGCAAAAAATCCAGGGATCACACTATACATGAGGTCAGTTAATACAAGAATATATACTGTAGACTAGTGTTTTTATTCTTACTATTTTCATACTATTATATTACACATACCAAAAAAAAACAAAGCGTTATATCCCTCTCTGACAGGTGTGGCTCAAAATGTAAAAGGGAAGTAAGAAAGCAAAATCCAAAGCTGGTTACTTCCAAAAACTAACTAGGAAATTAAAATAATATGAAAAGATCTTAGTTTTCATGATCATAAATCAGTCATAAGAACAAAGCTCCTTTTTGTTTTTATAGTTATAAAACTCTTAATACACCCATTATATACATGTCAGCTATTTTCAACCTTCACTTTTAATCAAAAGGTTATGGAAACTAAAAAAAATGAGCTATGAAGACAGTTAATATTTCAACAAGATCCTTCATATTACCAATAAGTTTAGGAAAAGAATAGAACAACCAGAAGCCACATATTCTTAAAAAGTGTTTGATTACATTAAAATTATATTTTAAATATTAAAAATAAGAGTGTACTTTTTTCTAATTACTTGAACAAAGGCAAAAAACTGTGTCAATACAAGGTACAAAAAGATCCATTCTAGTTTTATTTCCATTGATTAATTATAGAAATAACCAAGTTTCTTTCATCTGCTTTTGATGAAAAACATTGTCATAATTACAAATATACTTTTTTTTTATTCGTATCTATTACTTTTTTCTCTCTCCTGTATGAATTTAAAAAAAAAAAACACCCTACCAACTTAAACTAGAAAAGCATTTTTTTTAATTAGATTTCTATTTTAGCAATTATATCCTCAGATAATTGAACCAACAAATAACATTTCACAAAAAAAAAAAATGTTCAGTGTTAAGGGATTTATTTGCTAGAATATAAAATATGAAAACAGTAATTATGCAAAACTAAAATGTCACTAATGTATACAGAATATTTAAGTTTAAATTAAGGCAAGAATAATTCTCTGAGCAAGAGGAAGATGAAAAGAAAATGATATTTAAAAAATGAGGAGCACCTTAAATAAAAAGGAATGTAGGCTGCAAAAAAGTAAAACCTGTAGTTATGGCAACAAAGATAAACTTCACTCCTTCTTCATAACCAATAAATAAAAACAGGTGTTTGTAAAGAGAGAATTACAGAAGAGAAAAACAGAATTATTTAAGTGAATGAAGAAAGTAAATGAAAAAAAATGAAAAAATAAAGACAAGAAGAGAGAGAAAGGAGAAATAACAGAAGAAAGTGAGAAGAAATAACATATGAGAGAAATAAAAAGCAAAGGGCAATTATAAGAGAGAAAGAGAGAAAGAAAAGAAAGAAGAAAAAATACACACACAAAAGTTAACTTATTTACTACATGTGCCAAAGTAAGCAGTCAAGGTATAATATATATGTGAAAAAAATGCAAAGGTATTTGTGTCTGAGTGCATGATCACACATGCACTAAAAACAAATTTAAAAGAAATATTTGAAGATTCAGTAAGAAATTCATTTCTTGTTGCAATAATAATGCAAAGGTTTGCTAAAAATTGGTTCATAGTATTAATAACATCAATTCAAATGAAAATCCAGTTAGAAAAAAATAACTATACATAGAGAGAGAGAACATGAAAGATATAGAGATGGTGTGTGTAATAAAAAAAACAAAAAACAAAGATATTAAGTATAAATCATTATATCAGACAAAGATATACAAAGCAAACAAGAAAAAGTTTAGATATACAAATAAGGATAAACAAGTCTGCAGCCTGACATTAACTGAATTTTGATCTGAACTTTTTATTGTATGATGTTCAATCCATATGATGGATGTTTACCACTGAATTAAGCACATTAACAAAAAAAGATTATACTGAAAAATAAATATTTTATGTGTAAAGAATCTTCTTTTCCATAGACTAACCAACAACTGCATTACCCGAAATGACCCACAAATCTTATATTGCTAAAAATGTACATGTTGCTGGTCATAGTAGAAGAGAAGTAAATTTGTCTTGCAGATCAATTTGTTAGTCCTTGCTTGATATCTCAATACTGTGACCTTGTGCCAGACAAAGTTAAGTAAATGAATATCAAAGTAAAAATGGATAGGTCACAGCTATTCAAAATCAAACATTTCTTTGGAAAATAGTTACATCTTTAAGGTTTTTTTTTTAATTTAAAATAATAAGAGTATAAATGATAATTATATTCTAATTTTCCATAAATTTTGAGCCAATTTCTTTTTAATCTATTCCAAGAGTCATAGTGAACCTTTTCATTCCAATATTCTTTCTTCACTAGGATAATCATTAACACAATCATCAACATTCTTCAAGGAAACACATGACGAAAACATATCACATATTCATGTCACTGCCTCCTCTTTATTTCTCATCCCCCATCTCCAAATCCTTACACATCAAAAAGGCATTAAATGGATGCAGATAACATTACTTGTAACCTATTAGAAACTAATTTTGATAACATTTAATGGCCAGAATATGGCAAGACCAAACAGTAAAGAAAATTATGAAGAAACTTTATACCTTGCCCTAAGAAACATCTGTGATGAAAAGGCACTGAAAGTAAAAGAAAAATCACTAAGACATGTAATTTAAGGTCCTTTTGTTATTAGCCAACTATTTGATATTAAATCTAACGAAATTATACATATGTATACCAATTCTGAAAAGACCCATTTTAGCAGCAATTAATCTACTTCTTTTTATGTTTTATTAAATATTTCATGATACTATACTTCTTTTAATAAATTATAACGAATTATCTGACCACACTGTAGTGTCCATCAATATTTCCCTCCACTCCCGCCCGACCCATGAAACCCAGACAAGTAGAATATCCTACTGCTATCAAAGAGCAGACTGGGATTCGTTCCAAGACTTCGTCTGTGATATCCCTTGGAACAACGTTCTTAGTCTTCCCATCGAAGAATGTGCATCCGAGGTCTCCTCCTGGGTTAAGGCTGGCATTGATGCCTTCATCCCTGCTAGGAAATTTCAGCTTAAATCTCATTCGTCTCCATGGTTCTCACCCGCTTGCTCGGCTGCCATTGCCCACTGAAATCATTTCTTCCGACTATCGTAACTATGCGTCGGACCAAAACAGGCGCCTTTTCACTTCAGCTCGTAATAAGTGTAAAAAGATACTTAACGAAGCTAAGATGTTGTTTGCTGCCAGAATGAAGCAACGCATAGCATGCTCTAAATTCGGTGCCAAAGACTACTGGTGACTCTGTAAAAGAGTACTTAACAAGAGCAAATTCACAATACCCCCACTAATCAACAAATTTGAGGTCCTCACCTCCCCAGCAGATAAGGCTGAATGCTTTACCCACAGATTCTCAAACAATTCGAGTCTGAACTCATCTGGAGTTTTTACACCCAACTTCTCACCTAGAACCGAGGCACAACTGAATGATGTCCACATTACACCTTCACTTGTCTCTAAGATAATCTTAAAACTTGACCCTCACAAAGCGAGCGGTGGGGACGGAATCCCAACCATAGTCTTAAAGAAATGTGCCCCTGAACTCTCCTCTATCCTTTCTAAGCTCTACAAACTGACTATCTGCTTCCTTTCCTGCCTGTTGGAAATCTTCCTCTGTAGTTCCTATATTTAAAAACACTGGAGAACCCTCGGACCATGCAAATTACCGCCCTATCAGCCTTCTTCCAATCTTTGGCAAAGTGTTCGAAACCATTATCAACACCGAGGTGGTTCAGCATCTCACAGCACACAGGCAGGCTCCTCTCGAACAAGCAATATGGTTTCTGCTTCACCAGGTCTACTGCTGATATGCTAACGACCATCACCAAGTACATATACCAGGCACTCGACAGGAATGGTGAAGCCCAAACCGTTGCATTGGATATATCTAAGGCGTTCGACAGAGTTTGGCATGCTGGCCTTCTATGTAAACTGCGGAGCTATGGTATAACTGGACATTTGTTTGAACTAATCCAGTCATTCCTCTCTAACCACACAATGAAGGTGGTATTAAACGGACATATTTCCCAGAACTACCATACAAACGCAGGTGTCCCCCAAGGCTCCATCTTAGGTCCTACACTCTTCCTGATATACATTAATGATCTCCCTGATTCCATAAGAGCCCAAGTAGGTTTGTACGCCGATGACACCACAGTTTACTCTCACCTCGACCAAAAATCTGGTGTAGGCATCAAAGCTAACCTCGCAGCCGAGATTGAAAAAGACCTCCAATCCATAGTGGACTGGGGTAAGAAATGGCTAGTAAATTTTAATGCTTCTAAAACAAAGCTACTCTCAATTAACCATCAACGACAATCTCACCTACCTCCCATTAGCATGGACCAGGCTTGCCTACCAGAGAGTAAAACACTACACCTCCTTGGTCTCACACTTTCAGCGGACCTCAAATGGAATGACTATATCGAATCCATTGCTAAATCCGCTGCTATGAAAGTCGGTTCTCTGTGTAGGGCCCAGAAGTTTTTTCCGTCTAAATCTATCCTGCACATATATAAATCTGCACATATACCATCTGCCTGTGCATTGAAAATTGCTGCCATATCTGGTCGGGTGCCCCTGCTATTCTCCTCAGGCTTCTCGATAAGATTCAGAGGAGGGTCTGTAATGTGATAGATACTGACTTGGCAGACCGACTGCAGTCTCTCTCTCTCCCACAGGCGCGACGTGGCTTCCCTGTGTCTCTTCTATAAATACTTTCACGGCTTCTGCTCCGATGAACTTAGATCAATGGTGCCCCCTAGATACGAATTTGCACGAGATACTAGATTGGCAGCTAGATCCCACCCTTTTACAGTGAAACCGATAAAATGCAGCCGCAACTTCTACTCCAACAGTTTCTTTCCTTGCACTTCCCGACTGTGGAATTCCCTTCCACACGATTGCTTCCCCGACGGCTACAATCTCCAGGAGTTTAAATGTAAGGTCAATAACACCTCCTAACACACTAACGTGCTCCCATTCTATCAAACACTCTTCCCATCTGCCCAACCCTCATCCTCGGTATCCTTACTCATCTGTCACCTTCCTCCTGACATTCCCTATGTCTAACCACTCCTTCTCTTTACCTTCCCCTATGTAGCCCCATGCGCAATAGTGGCAGTGGAATGCCTTGCTTGGGGTGAAATGATTTTTAAAAAAAAAAAAATGAAAATATAATTTTTAAACATGGTTTACATCACTCTAGTTACCAATAGTAATAATTTCTTTTCAAGAACATTTTCTTTTAGTATTATTAAATTCACAAAACATTAGACTGTCCTTTTGTTACCATTCATGAAAATATAGAAAATATACAAAAAGCTATCATACTTGTCCAGATTACCAAGAGTTAGAAAAATCAAAATCTTATTACTTGCTTGTCAATACAAAATTGAGCTTTACCACTGCTGAAAAGCAAAACTTATATTATTTAACAGAAAATGAAGTTGATATTAAAAAAAAAAATTATATTTAAGTGAATTGAATCCTCTCCCTTACTTTCCACATCTTACTAAACACAATCTCAGTAATATGCTCATTTCAATAAGAGAAGTCTCTAGACCTATCAAAAGCCCCAACCCAAAAAAGCCACTGGCCCAGACAAAATTCCAGTAGTCATCCTTAAGAATATCAACCCAGAATTATCCCCGATCATAGCAAAGTTATTTAACCGCTGATTGAAGAACAACTCTCTTTCCCGAGCCTGTGGAAGGTGGTAAGAATGCAGGCAACTGATCCTCCCTCTCCCAGTATGGACTCAGGCTCTTCAGTAAGCTTTTTGAGGCCTTAATCAACAAGAAAGTCATTAAGCACTTAGATAGGCACAACCTCTTGCACAACAAACAGTATGGGTTTCAATCAGCCAGATCCCCTGCTGACGTTCTAACCCACAGAATTAGTGATGAACTTCACGACACACATACTGCAAGAGCCATAGCATTAGATATCTCAAAGGCCGTTGACAAGATGTAACACGAGCTGTCTAAAAACCCTTTCAGTGATGGAATCACTGAAAGGGTTTTCTCTATTATAAAATCCTTAACAGGTAAGATCCCTAAAAGTGATTATTCATGAGTAGTCTTCTGAGGCCGGAGGTCAATGCTGACACCCCCCTCATGGGCCACTTCTGAGACTAACCCACTTTTTGATTTACATAAATGATTTACCTAAGAATATACTTTGAACATCCATAAGCATCTATGCTGATGATATGATATGTGGGCACACCTCTAAATTTCTTGACAATCAGAGATTAGCAACTGACCTCTCTTCCAGTCTAACACTAAATTTCCAGTGGGGAAATCACAGCTGGTTACATTCAATGCCTCTAAAACCAAACTTGTCACATTCCATCACCGTCAATCAGACCCTAAACTACCTCCAGTCACAATGAGGAAGCCCATATCTCAAACTCATACCTGACCTTAAGTGTAACTATATAAAATCCATCACTAAAGATGCAGGTAAAATGATATTTTAGTCACTGATGTTCCCGTTTCATTTAAATCATTCAGAATCTCATTTCAATTTAACATTAAATTTTCTTTAACTTTTCTAAGTATTTTTTTCAAGTTGTTTATGAAGAAATTTTCCATGGAACACTAGTTCAAGGAAGGTTTTTGGTAATGCCAAATTTTTTCAATTTCAAAATAAATCAATCCTAGGGTACTGACAGAGATATTTAACTTGACAATAGCCTTGTTGCTCAAATACTCATTATTTTGTTTGGTTGACAGTTCCTTTACCATGACAATCTGATTACAAGATGCCCATGTTAAATATTGCTGGAAGACTTCAAAATTTCTATGCAGGTGAAAAAGGATCTACATTTCTTTTTAAATAACATTTTTATGATAATTATTTAATAATGTCCAAATACTTTTCCCATAGTTACTTTTGTTTAGAATTTTATTCTGCATTATATATTGGAAAATGTTTTTCTAAATTATTCTTAATTTTATATCAAAATACATAATCTGTGTAAATTTGAATTAAATGTAAACTTAAAAAGTGTATAAATAAATATTTTACAATAATAAATAATTTTTCTTAGCACTGGACATATGAGAGGAGCAATACTTTAAATAAAAATAACTACTAAATATAATGAGATATTAGCTAAACATCACTTATATTTAAATAAGTGTATATCTAACAGTTGTACATGATACAGTGTTCAACAATGATTTATTATCTGAACAATTTGAGTGTTCTTATTTCAACTGCGAATTTGAGATGGTTTTCTGGATGATTCAAAAACAACAAATTTTGTAAGCAACATTCATATTTTAAGAGAATCATCACACAAATCCAAAAAAATCCCTTATCAATCAATTATATTTTTCTTGAAACATATTGGAAAAAATATCATCTACGTAAGGATTTCACTTAATTTATTCTGTAAAGAAAACAGTCTTAAACATTCTAAAAAGGAAACAGAATTTGTGATTATTAAACAATATTTTTTTATTCACAAGTAATATTTTGAATGTTAAAAACGATATTCTACAAAAACCAACATTTTTTTTCAAGAAGTTACATATCTATGTATGATTATACAATGATAGGCAAGTGAGACTAACACAAGGATGCATTATGGTATTCATCTCAACATGAAATATTCAGATGCTTAATATTTTCAAAAAAGCATAGCATTTTTGCCCTTAAGATCACAGATTGAAAGATGGATTTCAATTTTTATTATCTTATTTGCCACTATCTTTATTAATACCAAAAGTAAATACTTAGTTATTCTGTTATTTCTGGACGGAAGAATGAAAGTTTTAAGACTTAGAAATAAAGATGGATATACAAGTAATGATGTGTTGTGGATAATGGCTTGGAACAAGAAATTGGAGAGCCAAGTTCAAATTCCAGTTGAATTTGTTGCATTCACTTACATACAAATACTCTTGGAAAAGGGTATTAATCTATCTCTTCTCCCTCTAGTTATGGGTTAAATAGGACAGATTAGGTTCGATAGTCTTGGAAAATTTTCTGCTCAGTCAGCCATGTTTCTCCTTAGACATGATCATCCAAGCATGTATCATGTATGTTAACTGACTGATACAAGTAAGTAATTCATATTTTTAAAAAAAAAAAAATCCACAAAGTGTAGTCACTTCTATTTCCAAAAATAAAATTTTCAGTTTATCAGAATAAAAGACAAAATTTAGAAACAAATTTTTTGGAAATAAGTCTAAGTAGTATTTACCAAAACTTCCTTTTATTTGAGATTACCTGTTAGTGATTTCTTGAATTATGACCTGTCAGAGTCATTAACCCTTTGAACCCCCCCCCCACTCCCGCAGGATCTCCTACCCTGACCCCTGTTGTCCATAACTCTGGGAGGTATGCTGGCTGCTCAGGCATATTCACTTTCCCCACAGCAGTCAGGTCCAAAAGGTCAACGAGAAGACCACTTAAACAAATGAGTATGTGGAGAAAGGGTCTGAATTCATGAACTCTCGGGAATTTGAATTCTGATGCAATTCTTTGAAAATAAAAATCTAAATTTATAAACTTACCAAAGAGCATCTCATATCATGAAACTGACTAACAAGTGAGTTTTTAGTTAACAGCATTTTAATAAATGAGAATCATAGATTTTATTATTTAAATAATAAATTACATTTTTTTTTATATGATTAGCAGAAGAAAAGTCATAATGTACACTTTGTTTGCATTAAGAAGTCATAACTTGTAGGTAGGAAAAACACATCAGAAAATAAGTAATATTTTAATCACCTGACAGTTTTTAGTTGATAGTAATATTTTAATAAAGTTTTTTTTTTTTTTCATATTACCTCTTTTCCAGTCACTATGATCTTTGTTACTTTTATCATTTCCATCTGAAACCTTATCTGATGGACAAGGCTTTAGACACAAGCACACACTGAAGAAGGCTTATCTACAATTTTTGTCTCAGTGAGGGAATGGAAGTCTGATAAAACTTATTTCTGGTTGATCAAAGATACTAAATCTGCCATACTACCAATAAAATTTACATGTGTGCATATGGTATGATAATTTTTTTTTCATTATTACTTTTGCAAGCACATTTTACTGTGTAACTTTTTTGCTGAACTGCTGTTCATAGCTAGAGCTGTTAAATAATTTCCGGGTTATAACTGACCATTTTGAGTGGGTGTAGTTTAAATTTCAAGGATATAAAAGTTAATTTGCTTCATAAGACAAATTGAAGTTTGTAGATATATTAAAACCTAAAATAAATAAAGAGAAATAGTAAACTTCATCTATGTACTATGTCCTTTCATCGCTCTCCACAAGTTCTTATTTATAGCTCTTAATAAAGTTTGCTTTTGCTATTTTTCCTAATCCCTGTTCTACCAACCATTTACAGAACCTCTTTTGGTAGTTTATACACTGCTTTCCTCAGTTGCTCCTGCTTTCAATATGACCTCGTTTTGTTGTTTCTAAAGAACTTTGCTTGTCTTTTGAAAGAAAAGATTTTTTTCACCATACAATGTGCCTTCAGATTTTGATGTCCATTTTCCATCCACTTTAAAACACTTACTAGATATTTAAATTTTTGTACTTGTTTGATTATGGTATCTCCAATTTGTAATTTTTATGTTGGGCTGTTCCTTTTGATGACAGCCATATATTCTGCCTTCTTATAATTCATGTTTAGTCCTTTCTTCTCACTTTCCTTTACAACCTTCTGTAGGAGTTCCTGCAGTTTCCTTTCTGGGTCTGCTATCAACACAGTCATCTGTACACTTTATGTTGTTAAGATTGTAACTGCCAATAATGAATCGTCATTGGATTAATCCTCTGAGGATTGATTCACTGTAAAGATCTGGTGAGAAGATACATCTCTCTCTCTCTCTCTCTCTCCATATGCTTACTGAATTCATTTTCTATCCATATGCAGGCAATTCATTCCCAGTATAACTTCTGGAATATTCTAATATCCTTCACAAATACATCAAACTTACCTAACCATTCCAACAGTTCTTTAAGATGTAATTTATCAAATGCTTTTGCATAATCTATAAAATATAGATATACATCTTTTTACATTATTACATTCCTTGTTCTATTATTTTCAATAAAACCACACTGTTTATGGTCGAATTTTGTTGCACACTCTATTCATCTGAATTTGGATAAGTTTTTTTTTTGTTTTATATGGTTCATTAGACTGTTTGATGCAGTTCACATTTGTGAACACCTGGCTTTTTAGGCAGCATGATGAAAATGGATCTACTTAGACCTTCTAAACATCAAGAAATACTTCTGTCCATACCAATGCAGTGTTGTGTAAGCACCTTTCTGGGTTTACAAATGTAACTAAATTGTATATAATTTGCTAGTTTATAATAGAGTTCAAGTAACCTTTTGTGATAACTAAGAATATATTTTATTTCTCACCTCTTTTTAAGTAAGATTTTTAAAAAGTGTTCTGAAACACTTGTACAAACCATACACTCCTGTACTTAGCCATGGTTATCAGAGATCAGATATTATGACAAAATTCTATCATCTATTCTTATGACTTACAAATGATTATAACCCCAGTTATAATTTATAAGAATAATTAAAAAGTCAAATAGTCTTTCGGTCACTAAGCCAAGACAACAAGCAATAGGAAAAAACCCTACTACCTGAACAAACAAATTGACCTAAAATTTCTCCTCTGATTAAATTCCTGTACACTTCCAAAACGATTAACATCAATCTATTTGCAAATGATTGGATTTAAAACTATGCTATCAACTCCAAATGCTAACATATTCAATCAAGAACATTGTAATCTACAAATTATTGCTTCCAAAACAAAAATAAAGTAAAAAACTCCATAAGAACACAAATACATTTCCCTTGTTTAAGAGGAGTTAAAAATCAAGAAAACTGTTCTTTCATTACAAGTAAAATATAACAATAATAATAATAACACAGCCGAGTATAGAAATACACAAACTGAGAATAATATTTGTTTTCTTCTTTCTTGATTCTAACTATAATAGACTACAGAATATAACTGGCAATAGACAAGTGTTCACATTTCACATCTACTTCAACAAACATAGACAACAGCTCTTTTTTTTTAATCTACATTCACTTAAAAAAAAAAAAACTTTAATATGATAAAGATCTTTTTTTTTTCTTCTCTTTAATTTTGTAACAAAGTAACTCAAATGATTATCATTCCAGCAAATGTTGGAGTAAGTGGAAAGCAGAAGGTAAAATTGAATAGATAGAGGAGGGAGGATTTCTTTACTGACACACATACTATACCACCCTCAGGCAAAGAAACAGATTGAATGATGGATACTGTTTACATTAAATAAGCAATGATGGCAGTCAAAAATAAAAAGCAACAATAAAAGTCAGATGCAAAGTTCAAAGTTAACACAAAATATTCAAATTGCATGATCATTATAGGATACAGTATCATTGGGCACACAGGAACATCTTTAATTTTTTTTTTTTATTTACTAAATTACCAGGTAAGAAGTGGGGAGAATAACTGTATCCACAATCCAGAAAAAATTGTGAAATGTCAGATGATTTAAAGAAGATTATTTTGGGAAGTCAAAGTTAAAAGGTTGATGAACAACTCACTGTTATTTCCTGTAACTAACAGTTGAAAAAATAAATTTTAAAAAGAAAAATTAATATATCTGTAAAATTTTACAAAATTACTTCAATTTCTAAGCAAAAAAAAAAAAATATTTTGGTTTATCAATTAAAAAAAATTGTAAAGCACAGTTTTAGAAGTTATTAGATCTATGCAAAAATTGCTGCCCATGTTGCACTGAAAATCTGAAAAATGTAAACAAAATACAAAGATATAAACATTTACTACTGAATAGTGCATGTGTATTGGGTGAGGAGGATTGCATGTAGAAAATATTGAATGCATATTTTAGTTGTAAATATATGCTATTTTCTTCAGTTTATATGTTTACAAGATGTAAAAGCATTGTAAGTTTTTAAATTGTCTTATGTGAAGTGTTTAAAATTTAAGAAAATACATGGATACATCATGCCCAAATATATCAAATGCTTTTTTTAAAAAGTGAAGAATAAATAGCAGAATAAATAGCAGAATATTTAAGGGAAGAGAAAAACATTCCTTGACCTTGATCATTCAATGTTTGATAAACAAAAGCCACGATTGTATTTCATCTTATTTTAAAAGAAGCACTATTAGCATCACAAATATTCTTTAGAGTTTAACAATTCTGAAACAAGTTAAACACCAAAACTTGATTGTCAATAAGTCTACACAGTTACATTTATTCTATGATTTGGAAACTGATGTGAAGCTAAATTCAGTCAAAATTTAGTTTACTTTTATTTAAGAGAAAGTTTGTTAGCAGGAGAAAGTAAGCAATATTCAGCTTTGTGGCTTAGTTTTCAAAAATATAATCTCTAGGATTTATTAATTCCAAACAAATTATTTACAAAAAGAAAAAGAAAAATCACTTTAAGAAGAAACTGTTTCCTAACAGAAGACTTTGTTATTATCCTGCTTATATAAACTGGTAACAGTGAATACAAAATAGAAAATGTTTAATTTTTAAAGATAACTTAAATATTAACTTCATATTTTTTTGTATACAATAGATTATAAAATTGTAAATCTATTATCATATATGAATGGGAGAGAGAGAGAGAGAGAAATTGTGTGAGTGTGTGTGCGTGTATAAATATATATATATATGTGTGTGTGTGTGTGTGTTCACTCACTTAAATCAATTATGGTGATTTTCTAAGCATAGCTTAAATGTGGCACAAGGTCAAATGTATGGGGCACCCAGTGTGGATCAAACTCACTATTCAGTCTTAACTGATGTCACAAGAGAAGCTTGCTAAACATTACACAACTTTGAGCTGCCTAACTTTAATTATGGGGTAAAATTTACACAGTAATTGATCAAACCTAGACATTTTATTTGATATAAAGAAAATGAATTTTTGGCACATGCTTTATTTGGTTATGATTGTCTGATATTGTGCAAAAATAGTGGGGAGGGGCACTTTTATTGCACTTGCCATCTTTTCTTTGCCTGTTAGCGGAGATGAAAGTGTAGTATCTGTCATCAGCTTAACCTGATTCTCTCTCACCCTCTACTTCTATCTTTTCTTCTTTCATTCATTCATTTTCTCACTGAAACCAAGTAATGTCTTTTCCCCTCTTTCTATGTGATCAAAATGCAGAATTGTCCCATTATTTATGAGGTATTAGCAGGAAGAGACAGACACAGGGTTGAGGAAGAACTTATACAAATTATGTTAACAAGGAATCAAAACACCCCAGGAATGAGATCCAATAAATTACTTTCAACAGACTTGTCAAGCATTGAAATCTTTGATGAAAGAAATTCAGCATTAGGAAAGAAGGGACATAAAATAAATCTGATATACAAAAAAAGAGGAAACAAAAAAAATATGGCAGTAAAAACTAAGATAGGAAAAACATTTTTCAAATTGTTGAAAAATTCCTTCTCTAAAGGATCAGAATTTTAAGATTTTCAACAGGCGTTTGATAAAAATAAGCTACAGTTGCATGCCTAACGTGGAAAAACAAATAAAAATGCATAATAGGAAAATGTTAAATACAGGAGATAAGGTAGAACAATAGTGTAACTGCAGAAATCAGGATTTGTGTCCTCTAAATCACCAGATAAGAAATATGATGTATTAATCAACAGTATAAAGTGAGGGCTGTCAAAACAAGACATATATTGGATCAAAGGTGGAAACATTTAAAAATATATTATAAACAAAGTGTACAGTACTACTCTTGTATTTGGCTATCAAAGTACATAAAAGAATTTAAGGAAAACAAATATGACAAGTTAAACAGGACATAATCAAGAAAACTGCAAGTTATGGAAAAGGCTGAAGCGTTTGCAAGTTATGTTTTGAGGAAAAATTAGCTATAGCAATGAGGAAAGGCCCCAAGAACTTGATAAAGAAAAGGTAAAAAATTATGATGAAAAGTAGACATGAAATAAAGTTCCTTTTTGCAAAAGGAGAACAGTATATTTAAATACAAAGTAGTATGAGGTATAATAAATAAACCACCCTGAAGATCCAAAAGGTGAAACCGCAGTAGTGTGGTAATAAAGAAAATTGTGTGTGTGGTGCAATGGATAAATTGCTGACTGAAATATACAAAAAAAAATTAAAATACATGCATCTCTTGTGGATGATCTCCTTGTTTCAGTTGGAAAATGCTGCCATAACCATTGCCTTCGTTTCATCTTTGGTATTACAAGAAGTTTTGCTGGTCTCTTAAATCAACTGTGCCACACACATAATAATCAAGGGGGTTGCAATCTGGGGAGTCAGGTACGGGGTGATGTGGTTGCAGAAATTGTCAGAGCTATGAGTAGGTTCTCCTGCTTGTGTGGCATGGTACAGAGTCCTGTTGCCAGACAGAGTCTTCTAGCAGCCACCCTCTTGGGCCAAGGTAACACTACCACCTCAAAGAACTTGATGCAAGTCTCTATATTGAAGCCCTTGTCAACAAATTCAGGAGCCATCTTTTTTTTTTTATCAGAATGATCAGTTTTCTGAGCTGCTGTACCTTTTTAATCACCATTACACTCATCCAACTTTTTCTGAATCTTCTGCACTGTCCTCAGATTGACACCTAAACAATCTGTATTGTCCATATTAGAGTTTCTAGCATGAATATCAAGCAGTACAGCATGCCATTTTCAAATATCTGGTAGATTGAATTGCATCATGATGTCCCATTCCACTCCTCAAACAGTGCCCAGCTGACCCTACTATACTGTGCAATAAAAAATATAAATACATGCACAAAATTTAAAGTATAAAAAATGGTATCAATTTACCCATCACACCCTATATATATATATATATATATATACACACACACACACACACACACACTTTCCCTTTCTTTTAATAGATAATGGGGGGGGGATATTTTATAGAATATTTTCAGAACATCATGATCTTATTAAAACCACTCTATTTATTAATTTTTTACTTTTTAAAACTTTAAATGATTTTTCAGCCACCCTTTTGCTAAAATCCATGTACTATGTTTATTGCATATTGAGGAAAATCTCCTACCCCCACAACTTCCTTGTATTTACACCATTAAGTACAAGCATACTTGAAATATAAATATTTTGTTTTGGGGAGGATAGTATTTTTGTCATGTATATTATATATATCCATGTTTACAAACTGAGTATATATTATTGCTTTATAGATTATATACTATTCTTGAGTTTATAAATAACCAAAGGGAATGACTAATAAAATTAGTGTGTGTACGAACATAGACAATAATTCATGTGTTCTATAATAGTTTCAAATACATGTACTGAAACTTGTACATATGCCCACACCCAACACCAAGATTTAGGGCAGGCTTAGTCATAATGGGGACGGAATCTGCAAACAAAAATTCTGGTGCAAACTAGCAAAAACATACAAAATAAAAACAATCTATATTAAAATATAACATAAAAAATAATGGCCAACAACCTTCCTTTACCAACCCTCCCCTGTCTCAGCCATGTGCACAACCATCCACTCATCAGTCTCCATCTCTAACTACTACTGCAACCACCTCAGTTATTGTTTTCATAATTTGCCCATCCTCATACTTTCTTGTTTCTCTTTGCTGCATGAGAGTAACATAATCTTGTGAATTCTTATACAAAGCATGCTTCCAGGATGGCTAAATATATGCAGATATCAATGATGATGATAATAATAATAAAAAATGAGGGGAGTGGGGAATTAAACTTTATTTTCTTTTTCTTGCTTTTTATTCTCTTCAAATCTGCAAGAAAAGATAGAGACGCTATTTGGTTTCAGTGAGAAAAAGAAGAAATTGAGGTGATAATGCTCTCATAGGTATTATGTCTGCTTCATGATTCAGGTTTGATTTTTTTAGCTTCATTTTTGTCTTGGTTACATACAAGAGAATATATTTTGGTTCTAATGAGTGTAAATAGATACTGTCCAAATGTTTGTGATCAAGCACTTTCAACCAAACTACTATTTAGTTTTAAGATATATGTTTGTTCTCTTTATGTTTATGTTAACAGGTAGATGATTAGCAAGTGAGATTCTCCATCAGTTATCTTCATCACCGATTATGAAATACATTTAAAAATTCAGTTCCAGTGTTAGAAGATAATTTAGTAAAGTTTTGTAATTTGCTTGAAGATAATTTGTTTCATTTTGGTTTTTGATTTCGAATTTAAAAATTATACTATTTGGAATCATTTTTATAGCTAATGTTATATGGTATGTGTTTATTTGTATCTGCTTTAGGGTAGGAGAGATCTTGTTACCCACTGATATTTATATTGTTTATTGATATAGGTATGGATTGTGTTCAGATCAGTCAGGTGACATGTTAAAGTTTTTGTATGTCCAATATATGAATTTGATGTCTGTGCATTATAAGGAATGCAATCCTCCTAATATATATTTAAAAAATATATATTTGCTCCAGTATGGGATGTCTTGCTGTTCTAGCACTGTTAAGCATTTTTTTTTTTTTTGTATAATCACTCCTGTATCAAGCTCTCATAGATTCTGTACTGTTGATTGACACACATAATTTTGGTATTTTGGTTTGTTGGCAAACAATGGTAGTATGACAGTTTTAATCTTCCTGCTAATAACCCATAACATTGTTTTACCTTATTGATAGCAGTTGAGTAGCAAATAAGCAAAATGGTGTCTGACATGAATGCACACAAAGCTGAAGTACCTCTCTGAATTTGTCCATGCAGAAATAATTGTGTCTTGATATTCTTCTGCATTTACTGAACATTTATGGAGACCAAACAGTGTATATGATCACAGGTAATGAGTTACAGCAGCAGTGAATGACAAGCAATGTTATGAACATGTCATATTAGTACTTGTCTCTCACTCATGAAAATACATAGCTAAAGGTGGTGACTATAATGAAAAGCAGTGTCGTGTCACTGAAAAATTTTTTTTTTTAATCATATCACTCCGAGCAAGGCGGTAACGCCACTGAAATGCAGGGGGGCTACGTAAGAGTGAAAAGATTGGAAAAGAGAAAGCCGGAAACCACATCCTAAACAGGAAACAAGGGATGAGCCTCTTCACCTGTTCAATAGACGTGGGTGGAGTGTGATAGACATGGGGATGTTATTGAACTCGTAGCGTCCGTGGAATGAAAAGTTATTACATTTGAAGCATCCATATGAGGGATAAAAATTTAATCAAACTACAACTAAATAAGATCTCTTAAAAAGAAAATGAAAGATAAATAACAGTATCTGAAAACAATTATTTAGTGATAAATTTTGAAGTTTATCTAACTTTATTAAATAACAAAAATACATAACAGTTAATAAATAAAACAGTATGGATATACACAAGTTTATCAAATAATCCTTGCCTTCTTTGGTATTACAAGGAGTTTTGTTAGACCCTCACTCAACTGTACTCCATACATGATAATCAAGGGGGTTGCAATCTGGGGAGTTACGTGGCCAGATGTAAGGGATGATATGATTACAGAAATTGTCTGACAGTTATGACTAGGGTTCACCAGCTTGTGTGACATGGTGCAGAGTCCCATTGCCAGACATAAAATCTTCCAGCAGCCACCCTCTTGATTCAGGATACAGTACCTCCTCAAGGCACTTGATGTAGGATTAAGTCTGAGGCCCTCACCAACAAATTCAGGAGTTCATCATGATCAGAGTGAGTTTTCTGAGTTGCTGTACCTTTGTAATTACCATTAGACTAATCCAACACTTTCTGAATCTTCTGCATTGTCCTTTGATAACGAAACATTCTGAAATGTTTGTATTAGAGCTTCTGGTGTGAATACCAAGCAGTACAACATGCCATTTCTAAATTTCTGGTAGAGTGAATTGTATCATAGTGCTTATTTTCTCACAACTGATGCCCAACTGGCTATATCATACTAAGCAGTTGACAAAATAAAAATCTATTAACACACAAGCACAAAATTAAAAATGTTATGATGACATTGAGCTATATATATATATATATATTTTCTAAACATATGCTGTTAAATATAAGAGACAATGAATGTCTATTATGTTTAATCATGAGCCATTCTAAACGTTGTATTTTGGCTTTAATTTCAGTTGAAAATAAAGACAAAAATTCTCCAACATTTGGATAATTATTTATTGATTTGCTAAGTTTTCGGCTCACATGAGCCATCTTCAAAGAGGTTATTTAGACTGAAATACAATAACATCCACCATCACCGATGATTTTATTTTGTGTTGACATAAAACTCTGCTAAGCCATGGCAATAGTTACCAAAAATAATAAACGCAGTTCTCAAATTTGCAATGCGGTTTTATGATGTCACACTGTGTGATAGCACAAAATGACAACAAAACCATGTAGTCAAATGCAAGGTAATATGTTATGTCCGGATTTAAAGGTGATTTTATTGAGTGTTGGTTGTTTAGATTTGATGTATATGGCCTCCAATATCTACAGGTTCCTCTTACTGTGTGTATGAGTAAGGATCACCGTATTGTTGACCAAAATCTGTCTGATATTACCTACATGTTTATGTTTTTCAGAGAAATGTTGCTTAATTGTACTATGATCAGAAAGATGACATGTAAGTCTACGGGAGAGCGTGGTTGTAGTAAAACCAATATATGTACTGGGCTTTTTTTTATTAGTATCAGAGATGCAATCTCTGAATGGGCATATAAATTGGTACACTACATTGTTTTTTGTTTTTTTTTTGTAGAGAATTTAGTTCAGTGCTTGTAGGGCTATTAGAGACTATGAGGTCAATTGTTCTGAATTTTTTATAATATATAATGAGTTTAATTTGATTATTACTGTCCACTGGTTTAACGTTTCTACATATTATGTTTTTGAGAGTTTTTTCATCTTGTCTATAATTATTATGTATTTGGTTGCAATAGTATAAGTTAATAGTGTTATGTTTATTTTGATGTAAACCATTATTATTAATATTATCATTATTGTTAGAGCTATTGCTAATTTTGGTGAGATATATTTTAATTTGTTGATCAATAATGGAGTTAGGAAATCCATTATTGACTAGTGTTTGCTTAATGTTGTGTAATTCTTTATAAAATATAGATTTGGAAGAAGATATCATTTGTGTGGGTTGAAGTAAGTTTTTTATAACAGCTAACTTATATCGTCAGAGGCATTCACTATTATAATTAAAAAGACACGAATTTATGCTAGTTGGTTTCCTATATAGAGAAGTAGTAAATTTATGTGTGCTAGAATCAATGAATACATCAAGGAATGGGATTTTGTTATTAATATTAAGTTCTAATGTAAATTTGAGGATGGAGTGACTTTCAAGATTGTTTTTAAGATATGTAATTTGATCGATATTCTTAGCTAAAGCAAAGATGTCATCTATGTATCTTACATATATAGAGGGTTTATTGTTGTCCTTAATTATTTTATTTTCTCGATTTGCCATATAATAATTAGAAAAGAGGGGACCTAAAAGAGATCCCATCGCAATACCATCTATTTGTGTATAAATATTGCCTAAGGGATCATGAAAGGGTACTTGTGTGGTGCATGCTAATAATAGTTTTTTTAATATAGTGGGTTTAATATTGATTGATGGAAGAGTAGCATAATTGTATACATCACGGATAATGATGTCAATTGTTTCGTGGACGGGAACATTATATATATATATATATATATATATATATACACACACATGCACACATCATATGCCTCTTCTGTCATATAGAAGAAAGAATTTTTGTTATCAATTTCCCATTATAAATTCAAAAATCTATAATCATATGTAAGGTAAGCATACTTAGATATAAAATACATAACTATCCACTTAGTCAGCAATATGTATGATTCCCAAATTGCACGCACATAACACACACAAATTCATAAAAAAAACATGCAAACAAAGAGGGATAAGTCCAGAGACCAACAGTTATTGGTTGAAATTTAATCTTAAATTTCCCCTATAATTTTCACACATTGTAATTGACGGTAATCATCGAATACTTTCATTATTGGAATAGATAATAGATGTCTGTGTATTGTGCACATTACCCTATCTTAACCAGCCACATTGTTTTGCATAAAACTGAGTATTAAAGAGAAACAATGTTTAAAAACAAGAAGAAAAAAAAAGAATTATATTACACAAACAATTCACACTGTTTTGATAGAACGTCTCAGTAAGCCACTTGTCAAACATCTTTTGACCGACTCTATATGAAAAAAAAAAAAAAAAAAAAACCCAAGCTGAAGAAAGAGAGGGTGGTCATCATCATCATGAAATAAAAGGAAAGCAAAGGGAAGGCTGTCATTCAATCCCTTTTAAAGGATTTCTCCAAACCATGAATTTTTCCTTAACAACCAAGAAACATATCTTATCAATCATCACTGATTAGATCAAAATACATCTTATCACTGAACTTTCTTTTTATAGATCTACTTTTGACATAATAGAAAAAGTTGAACTTGCAAGACTGGTATTTTAACTGATGACCAATAAAATGACAAAAAAATAACTATTTCTGATTATTATTTCTTCCCCTACCTCCTGGTTTCTGATTTTTATCTCCACAACAAAACAGAAAGGGATTCTTTATTTACCCATATCTGATGGTACATCATTCATGACAGATGATTTCTCTCTCAGGTTTCTTATTCAAATAGAATTCCTCTTTGAATTATTGTTATTGTGAAGGGTGTGGTGAAGAATAACTAAAACCCATATGACACCAGTTTTAATATATAAGTGAGTGGCATAGATGACTTATCCTCATTTTGGACAATAGATAAGAATTTTAAAAAAATTTCTTTTTATTACTTTTGACAATGCATGCATTGGGAAAATATAAATAACTATAGAAATACAGATACATTAAGTTGCTTGAAATATCTACCCACATATGATTCTAAAGTATATTAACTATATTTGTTTTTTGTTTTTTTTTTGTCATTCACCACTTCCATAGTAACCAATGGGGTGGGTGTGTGTGTGTGTGTGTATATATATATATATATATATATATATATATATATGGGTTATATCTTGAAGGCTGTCACAATGCGTTGAGTAAAATAAAGGAAGGTAAAGAAGTGTTTGGGTATTGCCTATTTATTAAACATTAATATTTCAAGATCAAAATCTCATCTTCAGAATGGCAGAGAAGCTTTTGTCTGTCCGGGTCTCTTCACAGCCTCTTTAAGAATGAACAGCCATTCTGAAGATGAGATTTTGGTCTTGAAATATTAATGTTTAATAAATAGGTAATACCCAAACACTTCTTTACCTTCCTTTATTTTACTCAACGCATTGTGACAGCCTTCAAGACATAACCCATATAACTATTTTACACAATGCTTCAAGCAAATCACAAAACTTTACTATATATATATATATATATATATATATATATCTCATTCGTACTAATATATATTCCCATGAGTCCTAATAAAAAAAATCAGGATTAATATTAGAAAAAATACAATACTAATACTTTAATTATCTATAAATAACTCTTTCCTATCAACTAATGTATTATGTAAAACCAACATTATATATCAATTCAAATGTCCCTTGTGAGAATGTATCTGACAAAAAAAAATAAATATGTTATATTTACAACAACTACATAAACAAGATGCCTTACATTACACGTGTGACCATTTGTACATTTTGAGACATCTATGACAACATTCCTCTCTATATTCACAATATAAAAGTATAATGATTAACAACACAACAATCTTACACCAAGAAAACAACAAATGCAAACTACAGATCCTCAAGCCAATATTCATTAAAAAACACTTAAGCCATCACTTAATAGAATCAGCTACAAATACTGTTGTAATGTTCTAAAATGTTTACAAAAAGAACAGTTTTTTTCATGCTTTAATATGTGCATGACCATGACATTAAAACATAAAAAAAAATTCCATAGTGGATAATTTTTACATTCTAATGAATGCTAAACATAACTGTCAACATTTGAAGTAAAAGGAAAAACATTACATCAATTTTTAGCAACAGTTTTGTGGTCATTTTTGTTACTACAACTTACATCCCTGAATATGATGTCGGAAGGAGATTGAAAGTACTTGGGAACATTGAGAAATGGAAAATAAAATCACCTGTAAAAGTTACAGCGCACTTCTTACATCTTTCAATTATAATACATAAAAGATTATCCGTGAGTATGAACGGATTTTATTAAAAAGAAGCAGACAATATTTGCAATCTATTAAATCTGAGATTATATATATATATATATAGTGTATTTGGGCAACAATCTCCCTTTTATACAGATTTCATTAAAAATGACAGACAAGGTATTATCATTAAGTTTTTGTTTGTATAATTTTTTTCTTTTTGGAACTCAGATTATATGAAAATTTCACAAATATTTTATACTTTCAAACACTTATGGCTATACTTTTAGCCATTATCAAGAATTAATTTTGTTTTACTTGTAAATAAACATGTGTAAAGTTTATGCATATGGAGTCTTGTGTATGTTAAGTTCCGAACACAGCAAGCACATTGTTACCATGTTCATAATTCATATTAAGTGTAGGATTTCTCTTTTTTATTAGTAATGCCTCCATTATTTTTAATCTTCTTTTGCAAGTGGATGATGCTATTATGTGTGTATTATCAATAAGTATATCAAGGACAGGTCCTGGAAGATCTCAATGTGTGTTTAAATGAGATCAGATGGAACTGTTGTAGGAAAGATTATATATATATATATATATACATATACATACACACACACGATATAATTATACAAAGATTTATAAACTAGACATATATTTTTATACAAATATCTATGTCTA